>JAGFMF010011864.1:1073485-1135143 GCA_019455555.1 Galemys pyrenaicus
CCCCGCTCTCTGTGGTGAATCCTCTCACCCCCCTACACCTCTGGCCTGTACCCCAGTGCTTGTATGCATAAATAAATAAATCTTTAAAAAAAAAATTTGGTACCATCTTGCACTAGTAGCAACTTTTAATGCCTGAACTGATTTGATACCACTTTCAAAGTGAAAGCTTTGATGTGAACTGGTTTGATTTCACTTTAAAAGTAAAAGCTTTAATGTGACTCTTGTAAGAGAAAGAAACCCTCCACACTCTAACTCACTGGTATCTCAAATGCATACATAGTCAGGGCTCTTTGTCAGGAGAGGAATTTTTTTAAAGAATTGTTATCACTTTCTGCCTTACCTTAAAATGTGTGGGTCACAAATATTTTTTAAGAAACCATATCCTTAAGTTCACTGAGAAAAACGTATTATTCTTTTTAAGTGATTCTCTTATGTCTGCCACATGGGATTAAGTTATTAGTTCTTGTTTTCTTTGTATGTGTGTATATATATATATTCTTATTACTGAGGTAATGTCGGTGTTCAGTACTGTGTGTGGTTTGGGGGATCACTTCACATCTCTTCAGATCTCTGTCACCATGCTCCACCTGCCACCAACACATGGCAGGAATTTTTCTGTAGTCCCTGCACAAAGCATTGGTTTTTCATTAAAGAAGAGGAGGAAATAATTTGGCAACCCATACATTAAGAGAAATTGAAAAGTCTAAAGATTATTTTAAAATTTATTTATGCATACAAGAACTTGGATGCAGGCCAGAGGTATGTGTGGTGGGGGGAGGGGAGGGGGTGAGAGGATTCACCAGAGACAGAGTGGGAGAGCAGAACAGATGGATGGTCGACAGGTGGATCTACTGAAATACACACTGAGGGGAGCAGTGGGCGAGGCAGTAGAGGTCTGCTGTGCCATGTGGGTCACCTCCCTGGCTGGGAATTGAACTTGTACTGCAGTGGCTAACAATAGCCTAATAGCGCTAAGGCTTTAATCCCTGCTCATCCAGAGAGGACCAGAAATCAAAAACTGTGGAAGGAAGGAAATGAGTACAGGCGCATGCTGACATGCACAAGTTGGGTGAGAAGACCACCCCAGGGAGTTACCAGCATCCCTGCTGCAATGGAGTCGCCTCTGCTTGTGTGCTCCTTCCTGTGCAAGAACAGTAGGAAGGAATGTTTTCTGGTGGAGGAAGCACCCCTGCACAGCCCAATGGAGGCCACAGCAAAATCTGCAGCAGACAGGAGAGGCAGCCTTGTGTTCCTCAGGCAAGGCCTGCCATCTCTGGCAGTCCCCTTGCTGCTCCAGAGGTGCAGGGACTGCCTGATTGCACCCACCCTCCTCCACCCTGAGTGGAGGAGGTGACATTGTTTGGGTCTCTGCTTTGCATTGGCCCTGGAAAGGCAGGCAGTGGTGGAGGGTTATGGGGAGGGGGAATTATGTTTGTACTTTCACTTTCTAAATATCAGTTTGATTTGTGAAGTTACTTTCTATGTTATTCAAAGGTATGTCCAGCAGCATTCTTTATTTCAAGTTAAAATACATGTAATATGAAGTTTACCATTCTAGTCATTTCTAAGACAGTTCAGTGGTTTTCAGTACATTCATGGTGTTGTGCCAGCATTCATCCCATAACTTTCATCTTATAAATCTAAAAACTCAATGCCTATTAAGAAATAACTCCCCATTCTCCCCTCCTCCCACCCCTTGGCAACCATCATTGTTTCTTTCTTTATGACTTGAGTACTTTATGTAGTGGGTTTGTATTGGTATTTGCCTTCTTTTGGTGACTGGCTTATTTTACTTAGCTAAAGTCCTCGAAGTTCATCCATGTTTTAGAAATTTTTCCTTTTCAAGGCTGAGTAGTATTCCATTGTATGTCTAGACCACATATTGCTTATCCACTCATCAATCCATTCATCAGTGGATACTTGGATTACTTCAATGTTTTAGTTATTGGGGATGCTGCTGCTAAGACTATGGGTGTACACACATCTCTTCAAATCTTTCAATTCTTTTTAGTGTTTTGTCAGAGCTATTGCCACTCGTATTTTTACTTTTTGGGGGAACTTTCACAACAGAAAACATTTTTACATTTCTTGCCAAATTTGCACAAGGGTTCTCATTTCTCCACATTCTTGTAAATAATGTGTCATTAGAACATTATTTTTTCATCTTTGCATGTCAATTATTTTTCTAGATTCATGTAAGAGACTAAAATGGTTCACAGTGGCTAGTATTGTACTTAATACAAAATTGCATTTCATTTATCCAAATATGTTTCTATAATATTTCTACTATAGGACTCAAGCATAATACACAATAATCTTTAATAAATATAGAACTATTAAGAAATGTTTGAATATAATCCTTAAGGATTTCTGATAGTGTCTATGGAATAAGAAAAATAAAAATAAATTCATGTAATTTGTCCATATGCATATTAATGATGTACCATTTGGACAAATGAAAATCCCTCAATAAAGTCATTTCTCTACTTATTAAGATGCCAGTTGGTTCCTGGCTTTCTGTATACACATTCATTCTAGAGTTGGCAGGCCAGCTGCATATTTTTATGTTAGATTTTGCCTTTTATAATGTCCATGTATATTTTATGTTGTACAATAAAATGTACTAGGTCGACGTGATTTTCCAAGTAGAGTTTTAAAATATTTAACACCGATTCTTCTACCAAATACACTTGAGTGATAATTGAGGTTGTTACTCTGGTCATCGTCTGAGACATTTAAATATATGCATAAAATAGCTCAGGAAAAAATCCTGATCTATGGAAAGTTCTATCTGTGATGAACAGCAAGTGATTCAAGGTCAAGGGGTGTTGGACTGAGATGCTGTTAAAGAATGTCTATATTATTGATACTGTAACAATACTCTGGACTCAGGAATAGAATCTAATTTTCAATGGAAAAACTTTCCATAATGACAGAACCTTTGACTGGGGCTTCTCAGCCAGTGGGTGCAGTGGTGCTCTCTGCGTGATTGCAGGCACTTAGTTTCTCACAAGCAGGTGGGATCTGGGTGCATCTTCCCCTAGGCATCCTCCATGCTGTTACTCCTTCCCCAGCACTCGCTGGAGGCTCCTGCTAACAGATACAAGCTTCTTCTGGTCTTCGTTGTGGATACCTTAACATCCTGTCTATTCTTCCTACATAAGATTTGCAAGTGTCAGTGTCTTCTTCAACCCCACGAAGTGGCGTCCTCATATTGGATGAATTTAATTCTCTCAAGGTAGATGTGTGCAAGCCTTATAGATTTAGTGTTGTGACCTTCTCAGCTTTCATATTTTTACCTCCTTGTATTTTATCCACTTACATCCTAGTTGTAGTTTATAGGAATGCAACTAAGGCTATCTTAAGTCAAAGTGAGAATTTGGGACACTTTCGTTTGAAAGATTCAGTGTAGACTAACTTCAGTGTGGCTAGATCTAGGGATTCCAAATTGTTACCTGGACTCCTTTAGTTTCTATCAGTCTTTCACTTCTGCTTGACTTACTTGTTTTTGTATGTTGCTTTCTCTCTCTGCTTGTGACAGGGTCCTCCATGCTGCCAGGGTGAGTGGTCACGGGCAATAGCAAGGTCTTTTATAATTCATGAGTGGGAAAAAATACACTCTCTCCCTTTGACTTCTCTGGGAAAAATCTGAGCGAAGAGTCTGATCATCTTTTCTTGGTCACCTTGTATTTTCTCTTTACTCGCCTTGCCAACCTGGTGCTAGCCTAGATATTATGGTTCATTTCTTCAATCATTCCCTTCCTAACACCTTAAATTTCTTACTTCCTTGTCCTTTTGTTCTAAACTTGGAATGAACCCCAAATACTAATGTTTCTGCTACATTTCTTGCCCCTGAATGAGCCTGGAGGAAATCACATAAAATCACAGTTAAATGGCATGTCAGATTCATGGCCTTTGATTGCACTTGAGTAATTGGTAACCCTTCATTGTTTTACTGGTTAAATCTCTACCATTCTCCAAAAGACTATTGCAAATATGCTTCCCTCCCTCAAGTCTCTTATTTTCTTGACTATCAGTGGATAATCACCCAGAAAATAGAGCAATTACAGGAAATACCTGCAATATCAGAGCCTAGTATCGCTTGATATGTATCCACACCCACCCTTGCCTCCTTCCTCTTCCTGGCTCTGGTTATTTCCTCTCCCTGACCACGTGCCTCCTCAGCAACTAACTCCCACCTTTTGTTTTCCTCCCTCTCCAATGTTTTCAGCCTCAGCTTCATTAGTGCTCTATTATTTTTTTTATAAAGATTTATTTATTTATGCATGCAAGAACTGGGGTACAGGCCAGAGGTATGGGGGTGAGAGGGTTCACCAGAGACAGAGTGGGGAGCAGAACAGGCAGATCAACTGAAACACACTGCTGAGGGAAAGCAGCGGGCGAGGCAGGAGAGGTCTGCTGCACTATGTGTGTCCCCTCCCTGGCCAGCGGCAGGGATCGAACGTTTGCTGCAGTGGCTGTGGTTTGCTTCATAGTGCGTTACTTAGCCCACTGCGCCACCACAGAGGCCCCATTAGTGCCTTATTTACATCACATCTCTCCCAGCTTAAGAAATCACGCCTTCTGCTCCACAGCTTAGAGTCTTATTTCTCTTGCTTTCCCCAGCTGGACTACTTGAAGTCTCTCTTGTTGATTTTCTAGTCTCACCCACCCCTCATTTCATCAGCAAGGCAAGCTGGCTCCTGGCTCCACGCACCAGCTCTCACACATGTGTTGTCAAATCTCCATCACTTTTAAAGTGCTCATCTTACTTGATCTTTCAGTAACATTTGGTCTAATCGATCAATTCCTTCTTGAAGCACATTCTTTCCTTCCATAATGTGATGTTCAGCTTTGTTTTTTCCTGCCTCTCTGGGTACTTTGAATTTGAGTATAGGAAACAAAGATGAAAGGAGAGGTTAATGTAAAGGTAAGTGTAGATGAAGTGGGGGTGGGAATCTTGACCTCAGTGAAGGTTATACATCTTGGAAACCAGAGCAATGGATTGTTCAAGAACTAGAAAAGCAGGGTGCAGGGTGCTCTCCAGGCTGGGTCTTCTAACCTGCTCCACAAGTACAGGTTTCCTGTGATGCCCTGAACACTCAACTTCTCTGTTTCTGCTTCTGCTGCTGCAGCTGATACTGTGGCAACGCTTCACTCTACTGCTTCTGCTGCTTGTTCTGGGCTCTCCTTGGTCTGTTTTCAAGCATTTCCTGGCTTTTCTATGTGTCTTTCCATTTCTGCTTTCACCATTACTGTGCTCACTTTTCTGTTCCTTCTCCAGAGAGGAGCCAATGGGTTGACTGTGAGCTGCTGTGTTGAACAAGATGTTTTGACATGCCCCTTGTAGGTCATTGATAAGCTTGTCTGTCTCGGATCTGGCACTCATTTCTGGTCCAGTCTGCTGTGGTCAGGGAGAGGGAGTCCTGTCTGCCTCTTGGATGTAAATGTTCCAGGGCGTCTGTGCTAGGTCTCCTTTCTTCACACCCTAAGCGCTCGCCAGTACATCAGTCTGTCAATAATAATCTCCTTCTGCCTCAGTTTCCTCATCTGTAAAATGAAGTTAATAATACCTACCTGTGATGCACTGAGTTGTGTACACCTCAAAGGTGTTAAACTCCAAACTCACAGTAGCTGTGAGTACAACATCATTTTGAAATAAAGTATTTACAGATGGTCAAGTTAAGATGAGGTTCGTGGGGGTAGGCCTTAATACAATAGGATGGATGTCCTACAAAAAGGGAAAACTTGGACACAGAGCAAGACACTCTGGGAGAACACCATGTAAAAATGAAGACAGAGATTGCCAAAGGTTGCCAGCAAAACACCAGAAGGTAGGCTCGAGCTATGGAACAGGTTGTTCTCCACAAGTTTTAGAAGGAGACAACAAGCCAACTCTTTGACCTCAGATTTCTGGCCTCCAGAACTATGAGGTGATACCTTTCTGTTATTAAATCATTCCACTTGTGGAACTTTGTGAATGAAGCACTAGGAAATGCACATGTTACTTATAAGACTTCTCTGAGGATTAAATACGTGAAGCTTATAGAAGCAATCCTGGTGCTTAGGAAATACTCAACATATGTCAGCTAGTAGTGTGGCAAATATCACAAACTACTTCTACCTGTTCTCATACTTTGTTCAGCCACATAAGGAAGATGGCACTCTTCATCTCTCTTCATCAGGACCTTGTCCTGCTCTTCACAACCAGTGTACATAGTGTTTGGTCTGGATATGGGTAGGATTTGGGCAGAATGACTTAGATTCAAATAAAGGCTCTACTGAGTGAGGGGTTAGTTCACTGACATTTTTGAAGCGTCTTCTGCTTCAAGACAATATAGGAATAACCAGAGTGTTTTCCTCGTGCTTGCAAGGCTTCGGTGAGCAGATAATATGAGGTTCCTGTGGCTGTGACAAGTGCTCTGTGGAAGTCCCTGTAGCCTCCAAGCGTCCCAATGCCATATGCCACGTTGGAGCGGTGCTTTCTGCCTCCATCTTCTACCTCCTCTCCTGGGCTCGCTGCTTCGGCCCACATGGCCGCATCAGAAGGTTAGGGAGGCACGCGGACTTCCTCACTCCCACTTCTGGTAAATCTCAAAGCTCTGTCTACTCAACTCCCTGTGCCCAGCTCTCCTGCCACACGAGCCCCTGGTTTCTCCACCCCGTTGTCTCTTACTCGTTAGTCTCTACTTTGGTGTTCCGGCACTCGTGGTTGTTACCTCTTTACTCAGAGAGATCACTTTTTTTTTTAAAGATTTATTTATTTATTTATGCATGCATACAAACACTGGGGTACAGGCCAGAGGTGTGGGGGTGGTGAGAGAATCCACCAGACAGAGCAGGAAGCAGAACAGGCAGATCGACAGAAACACACTGCTGAGGGGAGCAGTGGGCACAGCAGGAGAGGTCTGCTGCGCCATATGGGTCAGCTCCCTGGCCGGCGGTAGGGATCAAACTCGTGCTGCAGTGGCTGCGGTTTGCTTCATAGTGCATTGCTTAACCCACTGCGCCACCAGGGCTGGCTCCAGAGAGATCACTTTTACGACATGTAAATAGGATCCTGTGACAAGCCGACTTTGAGTCCAGTTCTCACTGCCCCGTGGACAGTGGCCAGCTGGCTGGCGAGCAGGACAGAGGCACTCGCTACCTCCTCTGTTCTCTAGGCCTGTCATACTTTATTATTTTTTTTTGACATGCATCTCAGTAACATTTTTATTTTTTTGAATTTAAATATATATATTTAAGGCAGTATATATATAATGTATATATTACATATAGTATAGTATATATATATGATTACATCCTGACATGTAATCAGTTTAATCAATATTATAATTTTTCCCCTTTATTTATATATATTTAACATCAATTGTGATCCCCATTTCCCACCACCATTTCACCAGTGCACCACCACCTCAGTCCTTGTGGAGGCCTGTCATACTTTATGTGAAACAACCTTGCAGTTTCTTTGGGGCTCTCTCACCTCAGGGCTTTGCCTTGACCTTTTGAACTGTTATCTTTACTCCCCTCACTTAACTGGTTTCTGCTTATTCTTAGTGAGTCAGTTTGAATATCACTACCACTGAAGAGTTTCCTCTGACTTCCGAAGGCTGCATAGCTAACACACCTGTGGGTTCTCAGGATGTCTGGTGGATAACTGTATCTGCATTTATTTACAGCAGTCCCTTGAGGGAATGTCTTCTTTCATGGATAAAGAAATGCCAAGACTCGGAGAAGTGGGGATGTTAGCCACTTGGGCTGCAGTTGAAATCTAAGCTGATCTTACTTCAGAGTCCACAGGATTCACTATCAGCCAAGCTTCCTCCTACCAGCTTATTCACGACTGTTTTGTATGAGGCCCATGGTTGATGTTCAGTGAGCATTTGCTGAAGGTCTGATTGAATCACCTAATGGAACGGACTTTGAGTAGCCAGTTTGATCGAATCTTCTCTACATACATTAGTATGTGTACACTTTAGTATGTGTACCGATTTGGAGGGGTTCTCAGTGCATAATGATTTGCATGAGTAATTATAAAGTGGGCAGTTGATTAATACTTAAAATAACACAGATATAGATACATATATCAGAACTGAGAATAGGCTTGCGGCTTCCTGAGTCCTTGTTCCACGAGTTTTCCATTTTACAAAACATCCCTTCCCATCGTCTTTTTGGAAATCTTGTGGTTAATTCTTGACCTTGCAAGAAGTTGGAGAAGAGCAGCATTAGAACATACCACCACTTAAAGTGGTAATGGCCAGTAAGTGAAAGTGGAGAGTTAGTATCTACTGTTAATCTAGAATAGAAGATGGGGGACAAGACCTATAGTCATGATCTCTGGGTCCAGACTTGCAAATCTGCTTGAAGCTGGAAGTATTGGTGGGTGCAAAATGCATCATATCATTACAACCATGCTTAAGGTCACTGTTACCCCAACACTTGACAATTTCTGTTTTCCTGTATGGAGTGTCTTCACCAGGCATTCAGGACATGATGAGGACTTACTCAAGTTCTGAATAGATGTTGGGGTATAGATCCATCTCAAGAGTAGCTCTCACACAGTCAGTGGTTAACCACATCACAGTGCAGCTTCTGCTACTGTAGTTTCTTATAGGTATTGCTCTAAGTCTGCCATTCAGCAAAATCCTTGCATCTGCATTCCCATCTCAGAGTCTTTCCTGAAAATCCAACCTAAGATAAATTCACTCATTCTCTTTGCAACTAGTTATGAAGATAACTGTCATTTTGGTATTTTCCACCATGTGTTTTTATCAATCTAGAAATATTTATTGATCAATACAATATTTATTCATCAAATGTTACTGGTGGCATAGGACCCACAAAAAATAAAACTAGAACTAAAAAAAGTCTATGCCTTATAAGGGACTTAGTTTTCTGTATCTTTCAGAATTCCCGATAGAGAATTTATAACTAAGTTCATAACTAAATTCCAGTAATGCTGAATACCAAGAAAACAGTACCAAGTAAAAAGGCAGAATATAGAATAGCAACTACTCTAAGTAACTTGGGCTAAAATGGATTTACTGTAAGGTGGTAAGTGGCATGTAGAATCATGTGAGTTCTGAAAAATAGACTTGAGATTGAGCAGTTCCCAAAGGTAAAACCACAGAAGTGTACCACGTGAGAACTGCACCTGCACTCAGGGAGCTAGTAGGTCCAGACTCACGGACACACCACCAACTTCAAGTCAGTACTTTCTGGGTGCCCGCTCCCCTGTTCCCAGGGGGTGCTTTGTGCTGCCTCTCAGGATCCAAATCTAGTGACTGAATGCTGGGTCTTCAGCTAATGATGCCACAGCAGACCGGAAGTGTCTACTCCGTGCACATCAACAAAAACAGCTTTGGCAATAGAGGACAAACACTGTAATCTTCCAGATCTCACCGCTGGGCATATGGCTGGCTGAACTCAAGTTATACCAGGATTTTTTTCAAGGGACTCTGGGAAGCTTAGTTATTTAGCTTTCCAATGTCAGAGGTACTGAAAGGCATACTAGAACCATGTTTTCAATTTTTTGGACATAGTTTACTGTAAAATCCACTTGGCTCTCTCTCTCTCTCTCTCTCTCTCTCTCTCTCTCTCTCTCTCTCTCTCTCACACACACACACACACACACACACACTCATATTCATGTCTACCCCAAATAAAAGATCCACAAGACATTGTGATGGCATCTACTTTAGTCTCCACTGTGTCCTTCCCTGCTGCTCTAGGTTAGTCCACTCCATTAACAAATGCTGGGCTTGACACATGGAGTTGATTTCCTGCTGGGGTTATGCATGGAAATTTGAAAAAAGTACTGCACTATCAGAAGAGAGAAATGGACATTAACTTCCAGTTCACAATATTTACTACCCTGTGCTGGTCAGTCCTCTGTCTCTGAATTAAGTAAAAGGATTTAAGGGTGCTCACAGGAGGGGCTTAGTGATATGACATAGTGGATAGTGGACTGAGAACAATTTCTCCATTTCTAAATGAGAATGTTGTAACTGCTCTATGTGCTAATGGCCCCATGGACACTCAGCTGTGAAAATTTTAAAAAAGGATGATTAATAGCTTGTCATTTTCCATAAAGGATGGATTAAGCTGACAAGGGGATGATGGCAAATGCCCTTGTAGGTTGACTCTTGTGCTCCTGAGAAATAATAGTTGACATTAATTAAGTTTCTGGTTATACATGTAGGTGTAAGATCTAGTGAATAATTCTAGGAGTGTGATGTAGGATTGAAAGTGAAGTGTAGGATTAGTTTACCTGACCCGTGTTTGGAAGATGATCATTAATGTCACAGTTAAGGTTTGTAAAGAACTAATCCTTTAATATAGAGCTTTTAGGTAGAAGATTATATTGCCAGTGATTGAGGCTTTCAAAAAGGACTCTTTTCTTATGCAGTGGTTGGTTTAAGAGTAATTGGTTAAAAGAAAGAAAAGCCTATTGAGTAGGTAGAACAACAACAACAAAAGAACATTTGAAAAAACAATTCTGTGCCAAATGGTGTACCAAGTATTTTCATCTGTAATAACCTGTGTACGCCTCACTGAAATCACACAGGCTGATGTTCCGTTGTCTGAAACAAGTCACATGCCCAAGCCCAGGGTCACTGGAGAGTGGAAGGGATGGCAGCAGCACGTCAGTACCTGACTGTGTGATTCACTGTCATCGTCTACGTCATACTCTGTCCCTGTGGCAGGAAACATTTAGTCTAAGAATAAAGCCATTAGATTTTGAAAGCATGATGACTGGGCATATGACTAAATAATAATAGTAACTAGTATATATATTGTAACTAGTATATCTACAGTGTGTGTCAATAGTATATATGCTGACAATTATGCTATGCCTACAGGGCTAACTATTTTGTATCATGTACTTCACTTAATCCTTTTATCAACTGTAAAAAATTGGTACCAATCTCTATTTTATAGACTGGAGAAAGAAAGTTCAGAGATGGAAACCGACAAAAAGTGGGGGTGCGAGGGAGGTTCAGTTAAAGTCCAATGAGGAGAACTCCAAAGTTCATCAACATCAACAGTGATTTTCATCACTGTTACCTGACTTGTAAATGGGTAGTTTAATGTGGTGAAAATGGCATCTTTAAAAATCAGCCTCTAACGTGAACTTGAAGCCAGTCGCCCAAATTCCCAATCCAGTGCGTCAGAGTGGGTGACACGTGCTGACGTCTTTCCTCCTTGTCCAACTCAGTAGCGCTAACACATGGGTACAGATCGAGTTCCACTCTCTTGGGAAAGGGAGCTGCAGGCACCCACCTTCGGGGCCCTGTCAAAGAAGAGTCTGAACAGTAGAGGAGGAGCAGACCTAGTTCAGACACCAGCCATGAGATCCAGCGCCCTCCTTTTAAAATGGGGGTGATAATTGTGTCTGCCTCAGAGCGTTTAGGGAGAGGTTAAGTTAAATAAAACTTCCAAAATGCTTTACTGCAAATGCTTGTCCATAAATAAATGATATCTTTTGCTATGAAGACTAAGTGCTTTTCAGAACCTCTTTGGAAGCTGCTGTTTCTTTGCGGCATTTCTGTGGACCTTGTCCATGAAAAGGCTATCAATGGGATGTATACAAGGTATATTAGCTGATTTATAAGAAATAATGAAAGTTTTAAATAAGCTACTTAGGACCTCCCTGGTGGCGCAGTGGGTTAAGCAACGCACTATGAGGCAAACTGCAGCCATTGCAGCACGAGTTTGATCCCTGCTGCTGGCCAGGGTGGGGGAACCCACATGGTGCAGCAGACCTCTCCTGCTGTGCTCACTGCTCCCCTCAGCAGTGTGCTTCTGTTGATCTGCCTGTTCTGCTCCCCGGTCTCTGTGGTGAATCCTCTCACCACCCCCCACACCTCTGGCCTGTACCCCAGTGCTTGTATGCATAAATAAATAAATCTTAAAAAAAAAAATAAGCTACTTAGCCAGAGGTGAAAAACAAAAACCAAAACCTGATTCCTAAAGTATGTGAACTAGGCCTCTCAGGCCATATGTTATATATCCAGTCAGTTCCTCTGTCAGCTCAATCTCTACTGAAGGGAGCAAAGTCAAATGGCATGGATGAAGCATCAGCCTTTCTTAACTGAGTATTTTCATTTTCGGTTGTTTGGCAATAAAGGGAAAAGTTCAAAAACAAAGTTTGAGTTAAGAGTGGAAGGTCTAGCTTTTTTTCATGTACTTTACAAATATAGTGTTCCTTCCATTGCCAAACTACACACAACCAAAGTCTGATCTAACCAACAGGGTGTTGTGTTATGTTTACACAATGGAGACACCTGGAGAAAAGATATTTTGTATCACTTACATATTCTTTCAGTTCTTTTAAATGTTGTCACCACCAAAAGAGAACCAAGGAAGATATGCAACTAAAATAATGCCTACAAATAGTCTCCACAACTCCCCGTTGCTTGTAAATATCAAGGTCCTAGAATGAACCAATTTTGGGTTAGGAACTTTTAGATAAAAATGGGAGCTGGTGCTCCCATTCGAACATAGATTTTTCTACAAATGAACTTTTCAGTCTTGCAGTAAAGTCTTCTCTGAGTGTTTGTTCACTGACAGTCATCTTGAATGAGGAAGGAGAGCCACAGAGACATCCAGATACAGTAGGAAAAGTAAAATCCATGAGTTTCCCAGAATTGAGGGCAAATTCCATTCTTCCACTTGCTAGTTTAATGACATTGGGTGACTAATGACCTTGGGGGGGTAAGCCCCTTTTAATCACTTCCACCCTTCTTTCCTCATCTGTGAAAATGAGACTCATAATTCCTCCTTTAAGAATGAGAATCATGGGGATCATAAGAAATAATGCATCATGCTGTTTTTAGCCACTAATCTTATTTTGGGGGGTGGCTTGCTATGCAGCAGTAGGTGACAGACACCCATCATGAAGCATTATGTCCTCGCAAACCCGCAGGAGTGAGAGTGCAGCACGAATGCTGTGATCACAATGGCAAATAGACAGTCATGGGACAGAAAGCACTTACAGAAGAGCCTTAGGAAGCCTGTCGGCATCATGGCCATGTCCTTCGGCCAAGAAGTCCATCAGAAGGCGTTTGGGAGGGCTGCTGCCTGATGGGAGAGCTGCTGTTGTGATTGTTGGCCTGTGGAAATAAGAAAAATCAAAAACAAAAACAAAACAAAACGCCACAGGCACTCTATTTGCCTTGCCACAATAATCGTAACTCACATTCCCATTTGCCAACAAAATCAGTGTTTACAACAGAAAAATAAGACAATTTATATTTTCAGAAATAAATGTTTTATTTGGAAACTGTCAGTGCCAATTGCACCCTAATGGTATTTTTCTAAAACATGTGGTTAGTAAGAAGGGTAGGGGAAGGACTTGGTTATTTTAAGAGAGGGCTAAGAGGTTGACTAAATAACATGAGCGCTAGGGTCATTGGAGAAATGTGGACCTGTGTTGTGGCTGTTGTATAGGTGTGATGGGAGGCTTAACTCTTGCTGCCTGAGGTGACGTAGGGGCAGAGACCATGCTCTTCTGTTTCTGGATGACTCAGCTTCCCGCCCCAGATATACATGTTAGTCACCGAATTAGATGAAATGAATTGAGTGGTTTATTCGCTGGGGAGGACTGAAAACCTCCAGGAGAAACACATTTAATCCATAAACAAAAAAAATCAATTTTGAGTGAAGAACTTTTTCAAGAACAGAATTTTAAAAAGAGTAGTTTTAGACTTACAGAAAGACAGATTTTAAGTTCATAACAAATCTGAGTGAAAAGTACAGAGGTTTCCCAGTTACATCCTCCTCCCCTCGAGCTTCCTCATAGTGTACCCACTACCAACATTCTGCTCCAGGGGGCTGCATTTGTGGCAACGATGGCCCTAACTTAGTACCATTATTACTTGGAATCTTTAGTTCACCTTACAGGGTTCATTCTTGGTGTTTTACATTCTGTGGCTTTTGAAAAATATATTAGTGCCATGTATCCATCATCATCGCATAATACAGAGGAATTTTACTGTTGCACAAATCCTCTGAGCTCTGACAGTTTATACCACCCTCTTCCCTGGGCCTGAGAAACACTGACCTTTATTTTTTTTTACTGTTTCCATAATTTTGTTTTCCCCAGAATGTCATAGAGTTGGAATCACAAAGCATGTCGTCTTTTCAGACAGACTTCTACCACTTGGTAATAGGCACGTAACAGTCCTCCATGTCATTTCATAGCTTACTAGCTCATTTTGTTTTAAACTCTGAATAATTTTCCATTGTATGGTTTACCTCAGTTTATAAATCCATTCACCTGCTTGCAGAACAACTTGGTTTCTTTCATCTCATGACAATTATAAATAACGGTGCTATAAACTTTCTTGTGCAGGTTTTTGGGTGCACATCAGTTTTCAACACGGAAGTGTATTTCAAAGCGCAGGCTCTTAACCTCTAGGTAAAAGGAACCCCTATATGTTGGTACCCCATGCTGGCTGTCAAATGACATTTAAGATTGTTTCTGATAAATCAAATTTCATGCTAAATACCAAAAAGAATGACTGCTAGTTCACTGGGTAAGGGTGTGTTTAATTTTATGAGATCTGACGAACTATTATCCGAAAGGGCAGTGCCATTTTGCATCCTCACTAGCAGTGTATGAGTTCCTGTGGCTCCAGCACTGGTCAGCATTTGGTGATGTCAGTGTTCCATATTTTGGTCATTCTAATAGGTATGTGGTGGTATTTCATTGACGTTTTACTTTATGATTTCCTATATATATTGTTGAACATTTTATTATATGCCTATGGACCACCTGTATATCTGTTTTGGTGAGATGTCTTTTCAGGCCTTTTGCCTGTTTTTAAATTGGATTGTTTGTTGACTTTTAAATGTTCTTTGTATATTTTGGATAATCAGATATGTCCTTAATCAGATATGTCTTTTGCAAACACCTTCCTCCAGAACAATTTTTTTTTTTTCAAGGTAATAGTGTTTGGGATATTTAAAGTAATGTCCCTCAGCATTATATGAACAAAAATAAAAAAAAGTTAATAGAAATATACTAGATTTTTTGATCAAATTTTTGGGAAACCATTGGTAAGTTGTTGGTTCTTTAACAAATTTGGTATTTTTTTAAAAAAGAAAAAAAAAACAAGTTTGGTATTTTTTAGGTGAAACAGAATATAATAAAAACAGTTGCAAAAATTTATGAAAGTTATTAATAATAGGTAGCTTGCAAATAAACAGGAAACTTGTGGAGAAGAGGGGAACATAGTGTATTTTCCATTTCTTTGATTGTATTGCATTATATTATAGTTTTTTATGTGTCTGTCTCCTCTGCTGGACTGTGAGTTCTTGAGATATAATATCTGTCTGATAGTTGAATTTTTGCTGCATTTGAGATATGATGTAGCAATTCTTGAATAAATGTTTTTAAATGAATCAATGTACACTAATTTAAAGCTATTCTGAAGTTTCCATGAAATTTGATTTATCAGAAACAACTTTAAATGTCATTTGACAGCCAGCATGGGGTATCGACATATAGGGGTTCCTTTTACCTAGAGGTTAAGAGCCTGGGCTTTGAAATACACTTCTGAGTCCTATTCACCTCTTTCTTGCTGTGTAATGTTTGACAAAGCATCTTTAGGATTGTCAGCAGTACAGTAGAACCACAAGGAATGCCTGTCTCATGGGGTAGTTGTGAGGATGATTAAATTATTTCCACAGGTGGAAAGTTCCTGGTATCTGGTATGGGCTCAACAGATGTTAATGATTATTATGTTCAAGAAACCAACATGATAAACACAAGCAATCATAAAGGTGTTTACGCAGCTGAGGGAGGAATGGCAAGCCCCTGGAGAGAGGCAAGTCCTTAGAATTCAGAGATGCAGTTCAAATAAGACTAAGGTGTTAGCAGGCAGACTGGAACTTGACTTGGGCAAGGTGCGCTGGGCTAGTGTATCTGCTGATTTTCCTGATATTGGGGCTGGCCTTCGACCAAAGACATGGCACTTAAGGATCCCTCTCACACAGGTATATTCTGGCTTTAGGCACGACAGGAATGGGTAAAGGGACAAGATTGTGGGCCAGTTTCATTCCTAGGTGGCCGATGTGCAGTGACCCAGTAGACCTTACAGTAGATCTGACAAGGCCCCTACAGAATCCTGGGTCCCCAAATCCTGGGATTCCAAGTGATTCATATAATCCATGAACTCTTAGTTTGCTGTCAACAGTCATAAAACCCCAAACACCAGAAAAACATTGTTGCTTACATGATTACTAAATCCTGCACTGCAGCCCACTCCATGGTCTAACAGGGAAGAGAGTGCTAAGAGTGAGAAGAAGGGAATGATGGGAGTGATTGATGTTTTGGCAGAAGCAGCCAAAACATGTGCTCTTGCTGCTATTAGGAATTGATGTGCAGCTTCCATGACAGTAAAAGTTCCACTGGGAAGATATTAGGAGCAGATGAATAATGATGGGCAGATAAATAAACGATCTCGTGTTCAGAAAATGAGATCCATGAAAGGGAAGCTGCTTAAGTAGAAAAAGAGTGGGCATATGGCCTGGCTAAGGTGCTTGGTTCTAGACTTGGTCTTCACAAATTTTGTTATCTAATGATGGATCTCATGGACACAAGCATTTACCACAAAGAGTGACAGCTTGTTCCCTTCAGCAACTCATGACCTGTCAGTTCCCTTTGTAGCATGTGCTCCAAACACACAGCCAGTATTTCTATCTGATGCTTTTTCTGGGTCACACTGACTTAAATTACAAAAATAGTGTGATATATATCTTGATGCATTTAGGTAATTATTGAGTATGTGTATATTACTTCTTGTCTGTCTATCATCCATTGATCCATCTATCCATCCATCTATTTATCTATCAGCTATTGATCTACATATCCATCTTGAATCTATCCATCTTCTCTTATCTGTTAGAAAGTTAACTGGAAATGGGTGTGGTATGAATTATTCTCTGATAATCATTTAGAATTTTTTTCTGTTGGAAGACTCTGCCTGCAGTTCTCACCCTTCCACTCTTAGCTGTGAAATTAGAAGTTAATCATTAAGTCAGTCATTTAACCTCTTTGGATCGCTTTTGAAAAACAAAACCAAAACAAAAAACAAAAAAAAAAAACCCAAAAAAACAAAAACAAAAAACCAGAATGAGTGGAATCAATATGAAAAAAAAATGAAGAGATGGACTTTCAAAACAATTTCATTATATTATGTTGAAATAATTTACAGTCTGTTGTGAAGTCACATATTTTGCATGGCAGTTATACTTACAGACCTCTACAATGTGAGGTGAATAGATACTGATGCTCAACATCTGCAGACCTGTCCAAGCAAAACTACTTCTTTGTGGGGAAATTATTCTTAAATCTGATTGGTAGATGCTTTGGCTACATAGCAGAGTGGACTGGGGTGTTGGGCAAAATTTTTTGCATCACTGATCATCTTTTTTCAACCCCTGGGTTTAAATATTATGCAACTTTTTTCCCTCCCCAAATTTACCTCAAGTCTGAAGAGGTCCTAGAAGAAATAAGCAGGAGTTCATAGTAGGTAGAACATGTGCCACCATGTACCAGTAATTATGCTTTAAAAAAAGTTCACTGAAATGAATGTTGAAACTTCTAGATTTCCTGTTTTTTTGTGTGTGTAAAAAATAGTTGAATATTGACATTTTCAAAATTCAATAATTCTTCACAGCAGTGATATTTATGATAATTCAGTCTGTTAATATTCTTTTGTGATGTTATTGGCAAAAAATTCATGATGACTAGAGAATAGTTTTTACTCCTTTACTCATTTGACTCTTCATGCTTTAAAATATTTTTCAGGAACATCTAAAAATCATTGGGAAATTTTGTAGGCTAACATTTTAAATTAACTCCCCCCACCACCCCAGAATGATTTTCATGCTCTGTTCTATCTCCACAACTAGATTTTAAGCATCCAGGCCTGGTTGTATCATATTGTATAATTCTTAGCAATTCTCCTCATCATGTAACAAACACCAAAGGCAGCCTACAGGGCAGTGTCTTGAATACAGTGGACACTCAGTAAATATTTGTTGATGGTTCTGATTTCAATATAATGAAACATGCTAGCAGTAACTTAAACGTATGTCAATAAAATTGGGTTTCAGGTTAATTTGACCTCTTCAGTTTTTCTAAATATTTTCTCTCTTGTAAATGAAATGATCCACAAAAGTACTTATTGATTCTGGAATCCTTTCCCCTCCTGCACTTTTGAGCTCTGAATTTAAGAAGTGTTTTATAATCCTCATCTATACACAACTACAATCAACACTCTCATTTGCTGCTTTTATTAAAATTGTGCCTATTAGTACTCCTTATTTAATAAAAATTATTGAGTCTCTGTATTTGAAAAGCTCTCTTCCAAGGACTATTGTTCATTTCACCGAATCAATCACTTACTTTGTTTTCCACTCCATATAACTGTTGGATGCCAATGATAAATAGAAATTTATCAATAACATGTTCATTTAACATTTTACTTAAAAAACATTACACATCATATATTAAGCACCTACTATGTGCTGGGCTCTGTTTTAAGGGCATTAAACTTATTATCTCATCCTGAGGTTAAATAATACTTTTCTTGCTCTACAGATAAGTAAAACTGGGTTTGAAGATAATGTCAAACTAAGACCACAGAGTCTGGCTCTGAACCCAGGGTTAGGTACTATAAGTACTACATTACATATGCGCATGGAGAAGCCACCCAAGGCTTCCCCCAAGATGGCCAGCCTGAGGTTCACTAAAGGGAAGGCATAGAGCCTGCCAGGAGAAATACCGAGGTACACATTCACCTAGTAGAGGGGAACAAGACCCCAGCAGCAGGCACGTCTTTCCTACATGGGATCGGCCAGCACCTCTGCCCTTCTCTGTTCCACAGTTCATCCTTCAAGTTCCCATTCATAAAATGGTTTTCCAGTTGTTTGCCCAGGGACACAGTGTTCCTGACCTTCTCTCCATGAGTTGCTCTGGCTAAGGAATATATAGGTGTAGATAACATACGATCTACAGGAGACCGTGAGCCAGCCTCTAAGAGGAGCCTCCGTTCTCTGCGGTAGGCAAAGTTTGGGGATTAGATCCTTGGTGGGAGAGATTCGTCAAAGCAAATGCGTTCCTTGGTAACATTCCAGCTTCATCCACAGCTTTCTGTTCAAAGCAGTAGCAGTCTAAATGTTTACAGTGCGACTCTCCACAACAAACAAGAATAGATAAACACGCATGTGACATACACGTCAACTCATCCTGTGCACTCTTAAAATTCAGAGCGTCTGTCGCCGATCATCTAAGACAGTGAAGGCGGCGACAGGCAGAGAAGCAAAGGAGCTGTCAGGCCTCGTGGGTCTTTAAGAGAACACATCACTTCTCACAGTTGCTGGAGGAAAGACTTATTTACTGTGGGATAAAGAGTAAGAGTTGCTAGTACTGGCTTTCATTAATGTCTTCTGATAATAAATATGTCTGTGTAGTATCGGTTCAGCACACAGAGTTTGCTAGTTTCACACCTGATAGAAGAAATGATCTACGTTATGGGAAGATGTGAAATTTGCAGTCAACTCTGCATGGACCTTTCTGATGCTCTGACAGCACCGCGTGCACCACAGAGCGGGCCGGGTCGGGACATCCTTTGTGTCTCCCAATTCTCAGCTTTGCGATCCAGTGACTGTGCTTATTATTCCTTGATGATTTTGCTGTGAGTGTAGATGGTGTGGTTCAGGGGTTCAACTTTAGGATGTGGAGATCTAGATCTGCTTCTGTTTCTGCTGCTCTTAGTGGACAGGTCGGTCAAGCTCTTCCGCTTTGACACCTCAGAGTCCTCACCAAGTCTTCATCAGTGGAGTTGTGAGAATTAAAAGCTGTGCAAAACTCATGAAAAAAAATTAGAGCAATAAACAGCAAGTCTCAGGAGAACGTGTGGTGTAGGAATCTGTTCATCACAAAGTGAAAATAGAGATAAATCGTATTTCACTGAGAAGTTCACACTGAGAAGTTTTTTGCTGAAAAAATCATAAGGAAAAAGAAGGGAAGGCTAGAAGCAAAATCCTGCACAGTGGTTACCTGGCCAGGGAGATGAGAGGGCAATGATATGGGGCACAGAAGAATAGGTTTTTGTATACTTTGAAAATGTTCCAGTTTGTAACCAAATGGGCTGTACTTGGGTGTTTTTTTCCTTTGGTCATTTAAAAAAAAAAAGTATGTATGTGTTAGGTAGACTCTTGTATAAGATATATTTTGCTCACCATATTTGTAAAGAAGAGTGAGAAGGGTGTCTCACTAACACACACACACACACACACACACACACACAAGCCCCAGTGTCTGCCTGATTTCTAAGTGATCTCTGCAGTGACTTGAGGACAGTGGCTGTCAATACCGTTGTGCATTACGTATTCCTGATGAACTTGGAGGTAAGTGAAAGCTTAACCTCCACTCCCGGACACTTCCATTTAACTGATGTGGGCTTGGCCCCAGGCATCAATAATCTTGTGTGAAAGTCGTGATTCTAGTGTGAAGTAGAAACTGACCAGTCCTGGCATGACTGTGTAAGAGCTGGTGCAATAGACGCTGAGCACAGCGTGTGTGTGTGTGTGTGTGTGTGTCTGTGAAAAGTAAGAGAATTAAAATCGTTTCGTATTTGATGTTCAAATGACTCCGTCTAGATATCTTGGGAAAAGACACACCTTTGTTGGCCTTACAAAGAATTTGCAACTTAATGTTGCTCTGTTCTGGAGTATGTGTGTGAAGGCTTGCGATGGGGAGCTGCTGCGGAGCTACTGCAGGGGTGTGGGTGTTGAAACAGGGTCTCCCCATGAAGCAATGTGGGGACTGAGGTTCAGGCTGCATTTGGTTCCCAAGGTATGTCTCCTGCTGAGGGGTTGCTTCTTAGGGGAAGAAGGAGGTTTTTTTCTAATTAGTAGAAAGGTTTCAAAAGCATTTACCTCGGTCCTGTGGCCATGGCTTTCTCCTCGGTTCTTCAGGCCGCTGGATGGCACAGAATTATTTTTAAACACAACACATACTTAAAATATTTGTGGGCACAGCCTGCCTCGCTGAACAACCAACTGGATGCCAGTGAGAAGCACACAGCGGGGTCCTGGCGCCTCCCCTTCCACCTTGCCGTGTGCTAACCGTGGCTTGTTGGGTGGAATGAGATGGGAGGAGGAAGCTGTTCTGGGGGTGGGGCCAGGGCAGCCCGGGTGGCAGGAAGGGCACCCCAGGTATGAAAGTTAGTGGCTCTTTAGCAACTGGTGTGCAGTTCTTTCGACATTTTAGCAACCAACCTGGCCCTATTGGTGTGGGCAGGAGATGACTAGTTACGCCTGCCATCCCTGATGAAACTTTATTTCACTATTAGTATATAGCTTATGGGCAGTAATATAGCGTCACTTATTTACTAGCAATAACGATTATGGTGAATACTTACTGAGAACAGATTATTTTCTCTAATGACAAAAAAAAAGTTTTAAAAATTGTATCTCTTTTATTGAAATAACAGGGGTTTGCAGCACTGTGTTTGACTTAGGGCTTCTGGCTCATACCTCTTCACAGTATGTTACCACACAGAGTCCTCCAAAACCCCAAATCCTCCACTATAGCCCATTGGGGCACCACCCGCTCTATTTCCCACCCTCTTCCTCTGGTTTTCTCAGTTCTGGGGTCAGATGTCTAGGGTTTGTTCTGCTTAGTTTGTCTTTTTCTTTGCTTCGTTTGTCTATATTCCACGAGGCGAGAAAGCATCAGGATCTGTCCTGGTCTCCAACTTACTTTGCTTATTATCCTTGCCTCTGAGAGATCGCACGTCCACACCAGCCCCTGGGGTGGCACCGTTTTAAAGAGGAAGGAAACAGGTTAAATAACTTGTCTTCAATCAACATTTGATTATTTATTTTATATATATTACATTATTTTTCATTTTTGTACAGTGTATATTTCTTGTCCCCATGAAATTCCCACCACCAATTCACCCTTGTCCTGTCACCATAGTCCCTTGTGCTCTTCCCACCCATTTTGTTCCTTCTCCCTCCTCCATCCCTGGGGGTGTCTCAGATTTATAGTTGTCTGTTGATTTTGCTCAATCAGCAATTGGATTTCAAACCCCGGCACGTGAGGGTCTTCAGCTGAACTCAAAGTTTGTGCCAATATCACTAGGAACTCCTGTTGCCAGTTCTTCCTGCCTCACCACCGTTCATGTCTGCATCAGCCAATCCATGCAAAGATTGGCCCATTTCAACCCATGAAATGGTCACGACACAAAACTCAGAGAAGACCATAGCTTATTGGATGGAGCAGCCAGAGGCAGTGGGTGTGAGGAAATAAGTTTCCTCTTCTCAGGAGTCCTCAGTCTCAGTCCAGGAATTAGAGAGGAAGTGTGTAGCCACTGCTTCGATCCTCAGTTGCTTTCAAAGTAAGTTACAGAGAATAGTTTTAAAAGTCTTGAGCCTGTATATGGAAAATGAAGAGTTTTGTTTTTAAGAAAAACAACAACAACAACATCTGTGGAGTGTTCCCATGCTTCTATGGAAAATTCTTGTTAAACTTTATGCAGCTAGTAAATTAGGTCATTGTTTATTCTATGTCATGGCAAAGCATGCCTGAAGTGTGACTCAGGAGAACTGGTTCTAGGAATGCTTTGGCTTTAAAACCACTATAACCTTTGCGAAGTCTCTTTAACTAACCAAGTCTCATGATTCTCATCGATTCCACAGAGGGTTTGAGCGAGTTTAAGGTGGGATTTGGCTGCATGCTCTTGACTACATCTATGTGAGTCTTTCCTTTTGGTGATTATTAATTATAGGTGGTAGCGGATCGAGAGTGTTATATGGTGCCTGGACACAAAGTGTCTGAGGTTGTGTCTCTGTTATAGTAGGAAGCTGGTTTAGAAATTAACTAGCTAATTAATTTACAGTGAGTGTAGATTTTCTTGTGGGCTGGGGACTTCCAAACCCCATTCACCTTGATCTACTCATGGCTTTTCTTTCAAGGTTTTTACTTCTGCTACCACTAGGGGAGATTTCTGGAAAATGAGTGCTAGCACTGTTCTGTATATTTAGAAGAACTTGACAAGTGTAGATTTTGACTTAGTTCCTGCAAAAGAATTGGTGCTTTAGGTTTCAGGGTTTGTTTGTTTTTTACATTAATTGACCATACGAATTCATGTTTCAGTGCAATTTCCTGGACTATTAAACAAGCAGTGACCTAAGAATTAGGTTATTCTCCTCTTTTGTTCAGTTCCATTCACTTACTGGTAGAGGTCTCACCAAGTCCCCCGAACTGTGTCAGGTGGTCCCAAGTACAGTCTTATTCAAGGAGATGATAATCTTGATGAGGAGAAAGGTCTTATATGTGAAACAGTTAGGGAATGACACAAAAACAAGCCATCGTGGAAGTTTTGATTGTATGTGTTTTGGGGTTCTCCTCTAAAATCCTCCATTCTTCTGGAGAATGAAGAATTAAGGTGATGAAAGAATAGTCAATAAAAAGACTCATTTTCAATAAGAGTGAAAATGAGTGAACTCAAAAGAAACTTGGCACACCTGGGTGTTCATGAAACATTATGGTTGGACCTGGCTCTCTCTGCTGTGTTGGTGCTCTCTGCCCCATTCCCTTTTCTTTAGAGATGTTCTATGAAGGATCTCAATTTAGCAACTTCTCCACTGCCCTTTGGTTTGTATTCTTCAGTTTCATCACATTTTTGCCAAGTGAAGAAAGGTATCCATCATTTAAAGCAATGAGATTGAGCTATGACTGAGATGTGAGGATATACAGGTACCACGGAGAAACACATATTTGAGATTGCAGAACAGTCTGGAAACTCACATCACCACCAGAAGGAAGTGACCACTGCTTTACTCCTTTTGTGGATTCCTGCGTGAAGGTCAACCTTTTGGAAGAGCAAATACACAAGGACACTACACCATATTTCCAAGTAAATTAATTGCAAAAACTGAAGTGACATGGGTATTAGCAATTTTTCTCAATGATCCACTATTAAACCCAGTAGTTTTTGGAGAAACAATTATTGAAGAAATGACTATGAAAAATATGTCAGGTTATAATGAGGATGAAGTTTTAGATAACATGGAAGATAATTTTTCTGTAGGCAGAAAAACACCAGGCACAGATTTATCTTTGACAGCGTGACCTGCCAAATCCATGTTCTCCAGCCCATCTGATAAAGGTCAACAATCGAATACCCAAACAAGTTCATACACACAACACCTGCCTGGCAAAGACAGTCAAATTGTTTTTTCAACCCAAACTGCAGCATTTCCCTAAGGTTTGAAAGACAATAAATGAAACTTCTCTATCCTGTGCCTAAACTTTTACTTTTTCACACCAGAAACCCACTGGTGTTGTTCCTGGAAGTCCACTATGATAAATGAAAAATGGCTGTTCTTTTTTCTGTCTTTCACCCTTTCTTTTAAACACTTTTAAGTGAAACTCTCCCACTTCTAAATGGAGAAGGAAATAGGAAAGAAAAATCATCAATTGTCTTTACAATGTCTTTAGAAGAAAGAGATGACAATTATTTTATTATTATGAGGAGTTTGAGTTACAAAATTATGAGTATTTTTCAAATTACTGCCCTGGGTGGTGAAATAAGTAGAAAAGAAGCTAAATGTAATCACCAAAAAACTTGTAGTCTTCAAAATACTCTTTTGTAGCACTACTATTATTACTAAGAACAGAAATAGCAGTGATAAAAATCACGTAAGTCTGTGAGTCCCCCGAATTCCATTGGGGGAGCATCTACAGTGGGTAGAAGGATTCTCTTCCTCCCCCCAGCTGCCTCCTTTTCTTGGCTGGAAGGTCTGCCATTAACAAGACCACAAGGGAGGTGCAGAGAAATAACAGGGTCACAGGGAACTGGACCCAAACCCAAGCCTCGGCTAGTCCGCTGATTTTTTAAGTGGTTTGTTTTTTAGACTCATCTGTTACGACACATAAATCATTGTTCATTTCCTCATGAAATTGGCCTCAGAGATTTTATTTTAAAGACACAATGCAGTGAGAGAATCCTGAACTCTGAACTTGGAAACTCCCAACGCAGGGCTGAACTCGATGCGGCCTGAGCCAGCCAGGCTCAGGAGCTCACTGAGGGTGAAGTGACTTTGGCCTGGTCTCCCCTCTGTGTTCTGCTTTGGAGTCACCTCATATGTCCTTCTCCTCCCCCCAGTTCTCCCTCCCACCACCCTGAGCTTAGTGGGAGAACATGTTTATCTTATATTTAGGGTGAAATTCGATTTGGGCAAGTCCTTCCTCCCCTAAGTAACTGAAGAGGGGGTGAGGGGGGTGACAGCCAGCTGGTGGTCCTGAGAGGGTTGAATAGGCCCTTGGTCTTGTCACCCCTGTTCTTTCCACCATTTCATGCCACTGTCTTTTTCATTTTAACATACCTTCCCTCCCTTTTCCCATGTTGAGACTTAACAGGTTTCAAAAACTTCAAGAATAAATGATTTCTAAATCACTCCAGACTACTAACATAAAATGTTTTAGCACATTTCCTCTAAGCAGAATGGTATATTAGGAAATGATTTCCTTCTCATCCATATTCTCTTGTAGGGGGATAGAGACATTATCTCAAATTATTACTCCAAAGAGACAGAGGCAAGAATTTCCCCTGATTCAAGTCCTCAAATCATTTTAGTTATTTCATATCAATTCCCCTAAATCTCTTGGACAGTTATCTCCCTCTATATTTTCTTGTATCACTTAAAAATTACATTTTACTTTGTCAAGGTCTACAGAATTGTATTGAAAAAACTAAGAAATTATTGAAAAAAATTCCATTAGCACAACTATAGTGATCAGAAGAAATTGGCTAATTTCAGTGTCTTTCTTTGGGCTCGTCCTAGAAAATTGTTGAAATGTATCTGCCATGAGTAACTGGCATGCTGAAATTGATTTAAAACTGTGGAGGGGAAGAAAAAATTAAATCTTAGGTTTGGAAATATCAAAGAAAGAAAAAGAAATCCCATGTCCAGGAGATCCCAAATACTGGCCCTTATCCAACCCTTACAGATGAGGAAGTTACAGGACTGGTGTGGACAGACACAGGCTTCTTATAGCCGTTATCATACTGAAGCCTTAAAAGAACATTTTTTTTTTTTTTTTTTTTGCTAATAATCTCAGCCCTTTCTCTGGGGAAAACAGCATATTCCTGTTCGTGGGAGCAGCAGTCAGGTTCTGGGGACAGAATTATCCACAGCTTCTGAATTGCCGCCCCCTCCACTGGACCTTCCCTGACCCATCCATTTCCATCATGGTCTTATCCTTAACCCAACTCTGCGATCGCTTAATTCCTGAAGGTGCAGGCCCCCTGGTCTAAGCGCACCTTTATCTGCGGCCAGACGCACATCCATTGAGACTCTCGCGAAGGCTCCACCAGGAAACACTGGTTGGCACTGGAAGTTGGTGGAGCAAGTAATGCCCATTGTGGGGGAGGGCAGCGTGCAGCTCAGCGGGGTTTCTTCAGCTCTGGGGCAAGGCTGGGGTTCATACATAGATGGGGTTCTTAAGGCGAGCTGAGTGGGATGGGAAGGATGAAAGAGGGAGCAGGGAGTGGGAGAGATGGGAAAATCGAAGAGTGCTGGGCGTGGCATAGGAATGCAGCGTTAGGAAACAGTAAAAAAACAAACAAACCACAAAGCACAGTGGAAGAGACCAAGCTGTACAGAGCTGATCTCTAACCTAGTTCTTACTAACTGGCTAGAACTTTCCTCCTTCCTTTTTGTTGACTCATCACTACTGGACCTTGACCTAGAACCTCCCTGACTTTCACAGGAAGCTCACAAGTTCCCATGGAAATCAGTACTTTTGGTATCAGAACACTTGTTGACATTTTACTGAATTTGCTGTTTGTTAGCTTTCGTTCACTAGACAGTCAGCTTCATGAAAAGCCTTTTTTTTCCCCTCAATTGCAGTGGCCTGAGTGATGACTGGTCATCATAAATAACAGTATTTGTTGGAATCTGGGCCTCCCTGGGGACTCACTGGGTTAAGCAACAAACTATGAAGCAAACTTCAGCCACTGCAGCAGGAGTTTGATCCCTGCCTCCGGCCAGGGAGGGGACCCACATGGCGCAGCAGACTTCTCCTGCAGCACCACTGCTGCCCTCAGCAGTGTGTTTCAGTCAGTCTGCATGTTCTGCTCCCCACTCTGTCTGGTGAATCCTGTCACCTCCAGCGACTCTGGCCTGTACCCCAGTGCTTGTGTGCATAAATAAATAAATCTTTAAAAAACAAACCAAAACAGTATTTGTTGGAATCTAAGCCCAGAGATTAGGCAGTGACTTCAGTTTCCTGGGCTCCAGTCTGCTCATCTGTGCTGTGAGGGGTTGGTCTGATTGATAACTAAGACCACTGACCCATACCCGTTTCTATGACTTGTGTTCCCATGGCGCCTACCTGATGCCAGAAATGATTTACCGCAAGGGGACAGGCTGGTAGCCTGAAAATACCCTGAAGCTCCTAACATGACAGTGACTCTCTGGGGGAATGTTTATATGGGACCTTGGACTTGACCTAGGGATGGGAGAAGCGGTCCTCATGGTCCAGAGGGAGAACAAGAAGTCAATTCCATGGCTGATGGAGGCGCCCATACATCTTTCATGAACATGAACACATGTTGACAAGTCAAGACAAGTTTATGCACGGGTGTTTCAAAGAGAAGCCTGATTTTTTTTTAAAGATTTATTTATTTATGCATATAAGAGCTGGGGTACAGGCCAGAGTCTCAGGATTCACCAGAGACAGAGTGGGGAGCAGAGCAGGCAGATTGACTGAAACACACTGCTGAGGGGAGCAGTGGACGAGGCAGGAGAGGTCTGCTGCGCCCTGTGGGTCCCCTCCCTGGCAGGGTCCCCTCCCTGGCCGTGCTGTACTGACTGCAGATAGCTTCACAGTGCTGTGACTTAACCCCTTGTGCCAGCAGGGAGGTCCCAGATCTTTGCAGAGAGATAAGGAAGAATGATCCAGAAAAGGGGAGTGTGGTAAGTGCTGATATGTATATATATTCACTTGGTCACCAGGTGCAAATGAATGCATTTCTTGATATAGTAAAGTGCTAAGGGTATAGAAAGGTAAATTGAGGAGCATGAAATCTGGTTGGGAAAACAAGGTATTTGCATAATGATAAAGAGCAAAAAAGACATGAAGTCGGGTAACACTGGTGCTGCACTTTTCCTTGCTTGGTTTCCCTATTTTTTAATGACTTAAAAAAAAGAAAGAAATGACTTCCTGCTGTATCACTAGAGAAGTAGTGTTTGAACTTGGCCTAATGAATGGCCGAATTTGGGCATTTAGTGACAAAAGGTGTCATCCACTTGCAAAGAGGAGCAAGGGAGATGGAAAAGTATCAGATATTTATGGGAATAGCGAGTGCAGCTAAGTTTTAGCAGGTGACATGAAGAAGCTGTGGCAGTTTTGTTTGGAAAGCCAGATTGTGCCTGAGCTAAAGGCAGTTGGAGCAGGTTCTGTAAGAGTCACAGTTGTGGTCAGGAAGCCACTTGGGAGCTGGAAAACCTGGAGTGACCTGGACTGGCTAGAAAATCATTGCACTGAGGTCTGGGTTGGGGTGCTCGCTTCTGGAAATAATAGGGTAGTGTCCATGGGAGGAAGGAGAAGGGTTAAACTTGGGCTGCAGAAGAACCACAGAAGGAGGGAGTCCCACCAGGGAGAAGGCGTTCAGCAAGACCACAGTTGCCACTTGCCAGTCAGGTGACTTTGGGCAAGTTATTGACAACTCGTGCCTCAGTTTCTTCATCTGCAAAATGGGGAGAATGATAATAACTGCTTAGGGGTGAGGATTAAATTAAACACAAAGCTCTCAGAATAGCACCCAGCATATAACAAGCAGTATATATGTTTGCCATCATTAGAATACATTTATTTTTAATTAATTTATTTTTAAAGGTTTTTATTTATGCATACAAGAGCTGGGGCACAGGCCAGAGGTGCAGGGAGGGGGGTGGTGAGAGGATTCACCAGAGACAGAATGGGGAACAGAACAGGCAGATGGACTGCTGTGGTCTGGGTGAGGGTTCTGGCTTCTGGAAATAATAGGGTAGTGTCAGTGGGAGAAAGGAGAGGGGTTAAAGTTGGGCTGCAGCAGAACCTCAAAAGGAGAGAGTCCCACCATGGAGAAGGTGGGAGCAGCGGGCAAGGCAGGAGAGGTCAGCTGTGCCATGTGGGTCGGCTCCCTGGCCAGGGATCAAACCCAGGCTATAGGTGTGAGAGTGTTGAGAATTAACCCCTAGGCCAGTAGGGAGGCCCCACGAAGATATATTTTGAAGTGGAGGGAGATTGAAGAAATTGAGCCATGTTTTTTTTTTTTAATTTATGTTTCTATTTTTAATTTTGTCTTTTTAATTTTTTGTATTTTGTATGTTTTTATGCATTTATTTTCAGCAAATCATTAGGTAAAATAATATTGCGGCTTGGGGAGCCTGGGCTCTGGGCTCAGTAGGTCACAGGAACGTCTCAAGGAATCAAAGAGGAACAGCGGTGTTAGGAGAGGCGCGGTGGAGTGCCCACGCCCCTGTGAATGGAGAAGAAAGCTCTAGAAGGCCTTGCAGCAGCCAGTGTCGAGTGGGTGGGCATGAGCGAGAAGTTCCTTCCCGCGTGGCAGCTGCTCCCTCGCTGATGTGGTTTTCTTAAAGGTTGAGGTGGCGTGAGCACAGGGCACACATATTGAGCCCCGACTGTGTGCTCGGCATGGTGGTAAATTTTTGCTGCCTTCGCGGTCCAGCTCATCAACGGTAACCCTCAAAGTGGATGCCACTCTGGCCCCATTTCATAGCTCAGGAAATTGAGGCTTAACGTGGTTAAGTAGCTCATGAGAGGAAGTGCCAGGAGCCACACCCAGGCCTCACTCCTAACCTCACCTGCACTGTCTAGAAGCCCAGTCAGGTGCTCCAGACTCCTGCCCGTTGGGACTGGCTTCCAGCCTCATCATTGCTGGGCACCCACTAAGTCAAGGTGTGAGTGTAGCATAAGGCCAGGCCTCTGGGAACTGAGCAGGCTCTGGGGAATGCAGGTTTTCTCACAATTATCTCACTTGTGTGTTAGGTAGGACTCAGCTGTGATCTTTCAGAAGCCTTCTTTTTAATAACCTTTCCTCCTTCCTGTGATAATTGATTTACTCAATTCTCCCACAATTTCTGGGTTAATTTTAGTAGTTTATATTTTTCTAGGAAGATTTACTAGTAGCTTTTTTGTATGGTCCTACGTTTACATATAGTTCCCTACAACAGTGCTGCTTTCTACTGCTTCTCATTCTTATTTGCCTATTTTAATTCTTCCCCACTTCTTTTTTCCCCCCGTGGCAGGATTATATGAAGCATATCCATTTTAATGATCTTTAAAAAGACACAGCTTTCTTCTTTTTTATTTTTTTGTTATGTAGCTTTAGCTTTAGGTTCTAATTTCTCACTTAACTTTTTTGGATTATGTTGTGTTCTGCTCTGGTTTCTTAAAATGAATATTAAATGATGTAAGTGATACAGTGACATATATCACATATCAGTATATGTTATATGTAAATCACATATGCATATAAATATATAATCACATAATTAATAATATAGATATAATTAATAGTAAATATATGTATGATAGTTACAAAGACTGCATTGAAGCCAGTTTCTTTCATGTCCTATAGGTTTTGGTCTGAAGCATTTTTTCCATTGTCTTCAAGACAGTTTGAATATTGATTATACTTCTGCAATTCTAAAGGTTATCTATATATTTACATCCTAATTTTTAAGGAAAGATTTTTGTTTATCCCTTTTAATTAAGAATTTATTAGGGTGATTATTAGATTATTCGCCTTGTAAACCTATACTTTAAAAATTGTATTTGGGCCCTCCCTGGTGACGCAGTGGGTTAAGCAATACACAATGAAGCAAACCGCAGCCACTGCAGCAAGAGTTCGATCCCTGCCGCTGTCTAGGGAGGGGACACACATGGCACAGCAGACCTCTCCTGCCTTGCTTGTTGCTGCCCTTGGCAGTGTGTTTCAGTCCGTCTGCCTATTCTGTTCCCCACTCTGTCTCTCGTGGATCCTCTCTCCACCTGCACTTCTGGCCTGTACCCCAGCTCTTGTATGCATAAATAAATAAATCTTTAAAAAAATTGTATTTTAGCCTTCTTTGTGCTGAAGTTTACAGTCATATTTGGTTAAGGGTTTGTTGATAGATTCAAAGAATTCTGTACTTGAAAGATGTCAGAATCTCTACAGAACTATCAAATATAGATACTTGACTGTGATATTGATTTACTTCTAAAAGATGCATTGACATCTCCCACCAAAATTGCCTTTTAATCACGTTCTTGCATTTCTTTTTTTTTCAAGTTTTATTTTTTAAATTTACATATTTTTAATATAAATTTTTTTAAATTTACATATATTTGACATCAATTGTAATCCCCATGTATTCCCCATCATCATAACACCAGTGCACCATCACCTCAGTCCCCTGTGCTCCCGTCTGCCCTCCACCCTTCCCCTCTTCCCTCCCCATCAAGTGTCCCCAGTTTGTCTTTGTCTTTTCATTTTTGGTTTTTGTTTCTTTCTTGTTCTTGCATTTCTAAATAGTTTTTGCTTTATGTATTAAGACGCTATGTTGTTGGGGGTCCTTCAGCTTATTATCCTTTATAAAAGTGTGCCTTTTGTGTTACATAATCTCTCCTCCGATTTGGTCACCTTTCCCATAACTAATTACAATACTATGATACATATGAATGTTACTCTTTTTCAAAGTAGCTTAGGCAATGTGTCTCCGTTGTGATTTTATCTTTCTAAGACTATCTACCTCAATCTTGAGTCTATAGAAATAACTGATCAAGAAAATTCCTCATTGCTTTTTGCCATTTCTTAAACCTTATCTGTAGCCATTTTTCTTATTTTTAAAGTTGAAAACAACCAAGTGATTTTTCTTCACTACAAAAGATGGTGCATACTTTTCTTTTGAACTGAGTTGTAGTTCTACTCTCCCTAGTACCATCAGACTCAGCAATTCCACTGTATACCTTCCAGACTGTGGTGCAAATTTATGGACAAAAGAATGGTGGCAAGACGGTGTTAGATTTCATTGAGAAATGCTATGCTTTCCCAAGCTCCTCCTTGGAGAAGATATATTTTCAGATCATTATTCTCTGAACCAGAGCATCGAAGTGACTCAATGAAAGAAGTATCTTCCCCACCTTGAGGCGCGTATGTGACCAGCAATATGTGTGAAGGCAGGAATAGTTAAGGACACAAGAGGAGAGAGGATGGTGCATGCACTATTGGGAGTCTGTGCAAATGACAGTGCTGTATGTAAATTCTAGACTGTGCAAAATCACGAATATGCCTGCGTTCCACTGGGCATTGGGCTGTTAATACATTTCCATGCATGCATCTACTGTGTTTCTGGTTCCAGAGAGGTCCTGGGGACATGGAGGTGAACGTGTCAGGTACATATTTAGGTTCCTATTGTATCTTTAGGTGTGAAGTGTTGGATGGTAAAATCTGTGCTTTCAGATACTGGGACTTATTCTCACAACTTTCCAAGCCGCTCCCCAAACCAAGTGTTTCTTCTTTCTTTTTTCCTTTCCCTGTATTACTAATATAGGAAATTTGAAATAGAAGGAAAGAGAAAAAAATGCAAATAATCCATAAATGCTCACTTTTTGGAATAATTCTACTTTTATTTAATGTGTTTCAGTGATTTGGAAAAATGTCATCATTTTAGGCTGAACTTCTTAGAATGTACACCATTCTACATTTACCTGAAAAAAAAAAAAGCTCCTATAAAGTATATCATTTTACTCTTTAGCTTAAAGTAGCCATTAACATTAAGAATAACTTGAAATCCATACATTGAATCTGGGCACGAATAAACAAAACAAAATGTTCTTTGATGTCATTAACCAGGCAAAGCTGCCTTGGGTTTAAGGGCCAATTTGTCAGATTACCATCTGCAAATGCTACTGTGGACCAGGTGGGGGCAGCAGAGAGCCGGCTGAGGGCCGCCCCCCCCCCACCCGGGGAAGACCTGCCTCTCCCTCCCTAGGATCCACGGTGCAGGGGGCAGTCAGGTTGGAAGCAGAGTCAAGGTTTTGTCTCAGGCTCTGAGAGGAAGGGAGGAAAGTAAGAGAGTTAGAACTAGCACAAAGGTCAGCATACGAGAGAAGCAAGGATTGAAGTAGGACACAGACTGATATAAGTCAAGAATTAGCAAGAGGGATAGGAAGGAAAGTGGGTGGTTAGGAAGGAAGAGACAGGAAGGAAGCTGTCTACTTCACCAGCATATCTCCCCACACAGGGCGTCAGTCCCTACTTGGTTATGCTTGGTTTCCCAAGACCGGAGTGGACTGCTATACTGGAGGCGAATGTCTCTCTCTTGAACTGAGAGTGTATTTAAAGCTCTTGTTTTATCAACCGAGATTGAAATGGGTGGTAAATCTTAGGAGGACTTGGTGGTAACTGGGGTGTGGTGGTGCAGTTTTTGCTTGGACTTTTTCTCCTGGTTTCTCTAAAGCACTGAAGTCCTCAGCATCCTTCTGAATATCTTTTGGGATATTTTTCATAACCTCCCAACAAACACAGATCAGAACTCTTGTTTACCTACTGGTCTGCTCCACTGGAAGCATCATGATCTCCCTGGGTGGTCTTGTCTTAATTATCTTCACATGGTGCTAATGAACGCAGCCAGCATGCGGGCATCATTCCCTCCCCTGACTTGCACCCTTACATGCTGCATTAAGCACCCCTGGGGAAAGGCATTCTGCAAATCCCTTAACAGCACCCTCTCCCCACTTCCCCCTCTTCACCCATGTGAGCTGCTTCACCTGTGAACCTGCTAGTCAATAAAGACCACTACCCACCCCCGCGACTGGCTGCCTCTCTGAAGACCCGGATAGTCCCCAAGTCCTAGCAGAAGAAAAGTCTCGGGATAGCCTCTCGGGGCTGATTATGAGAGCTCGAACCACACAGGCAATTTGAAATGGAGATAGAGGATGGAGAAAGTAACCAAATACATGCACGCGTTCTTAGAAAAGAAAGTGAATTGGACTTAGGCTGTAGAGCACCAAAATGTACTCACTGACTTTTTGGGGACACGGATGAAAGGTTTTTGGGGGGTGTCGACACACGGACCAGCACATTGCCATCTCGCTAAGGGAGCGGCAGCGTCTCTGTTGGCTGGAGTGATGGACCTCCCCTGCCTTTACCTCCCTTTCTGTAAAGTGGGGGTGAAAGTGCTTGCTGACAGGCCCCCAAAGAGTTTTAAGGTAAGATAATGTTTCTGCGAGTTCAAGTTCAAAGACGCATGTGCGGTCAATGAAGGGAAAGCCTGGGCATTTTATTAATGAAGAGGGTGCTGGCTTTTCTTCATTGAGTCCATGCACACTCAGAATGACTTCTGTGCTTGCATTGTTCTGTCGCGTTGTTTGTAAATCTCTAGAGTGATTAGCCAGTGCTCATTCTCTATTGTTCGAAAAACACTTTTAAAAGCCGAATATAGAACTTTAGTCCCTGCTGGCTTTGTTCTTTTCCACTTGGCGAAGGTTGATTGATTTTGTTTTCCTTTTGGCCTGTGTTTCTTAGCGACTTGAAAGGAGCATTTTTTTTTTTTGTGGTTGTTTGTTTACTTCTTTACCCACTTTACCGCACTGTCAATAATAGAACTACTCTGAGAATCGCATGCACAGTTTGCAAAGGGGGAGGGGTATAAATTTGAAATTTGTATTGTTTCAGCTTTATTTTCTCTGTTGCTGGAACTGTTTCTCAGGAGTTACTCTTTTTCACTAATGAAAATTCACACATTCTCTCAAGTGGTATCGTTAAGCATGGCAAACCTGTAAAAACAATCGATGAAAAATATGTCAAGATAAATAGAGTGAAAGAAGCAGGAAGTAAGCAGGTGGGAAAGCCAGTCTGAGGCACGGGCTATGTGACAGTCTTGTTTGATTTTATGTGAGAGGTTCCAGAATGGGGTTCAGTGGGACAGATTTAGAGAACCCGAAGCGAGAGTAATCCAAGCTGGTGCAGTCAGGAATTCTCAACTCTAGCTACACGAGCATAACCTGGGGTTTTTATTTTTTTTAATTAATGCTTACTCTCTCTCCAGAAACCCCAACATCTGTGGTTGTACTTTAGGTATAGAATTTTCTGAAGACCCCTTAGCTGGCAACTGGGATTGAGAACTGCTGATACCCACTAGAAAGATGCTTCTTAGTAGGCTCTCCAGTCCTGAGGTCTCAGCCCAGTGCCAGAGTCTGGGTCCATCACACACTTATGGATTTTTTTCCAGAACTCCACTTCTGCCTCTGCTCCTTTGCTATCCATTCTTTTTTTTTTTTTTTTAAATGGTAGAACAGTTTATTTATTTTTTATTAACATTTTTAAATTTATATATATTTGACATCAATTGTAATCCCTGTGTATTCCCCATCACCGTATCACCAGTGCACCATCACCTCAGTCCCCCATGTTCCCCTCTGCCCTCAACCCTCGCCCTCTTGCCTCCCCACCAAGTGTCCCCAATTTGTCCTTGTCTTTTCATTTTCTTATTGACTGAAAAAAAAAATAAGACTTTCCTCAGTTACATTTCTCGGGTGTTCAGGACACTACGAACATGCTGGCTGAGATGGGATGAAACAGTATTGATTACTTATTCAAATCAGGATGAAAATATACATTTTTGCAGAGGCGCTGACCCAGTTGTGAGATTTTTCTTTTCTTTTTAAAAAAAGATTTATTATTTATGCATACAAGAGCTGGGGTGCAGGCCAGAGGAGCAGGGGCGAGAGGATTCACCAGAGACAGAGCGGGGAGCAGAACAGGCAGATGGACTGAAACACACTGCTGAGGGGAGCAGCGGGCGAGGCAGGAGAGGTCTGCTGCGCCGTGTGGTCACTCCCTGGCCGGGGATCGAACTCACGCTGCAGTGGCTGTTGATAGCTTCAGAGTGCTGTGACTTAACCCCTGTGCCACCAGGGAGGCCCAGGTTTTTCTCTTTTTTTGATGGTGGGTGGCATGTGTGTTTCATGCCTCAAAGCACGGTCTTCAGCCTTAGGACAGCTGGCTTCAGGGACAGTCAGAGGATGCCACCCGTTTCAAACAGGACCTGCTTACTTCCTTTGAAACAGCCTGAAAGTTACCTGTTTTAAACAAAAAACTCATCTTAGCTTGGAATCTCTGGACACGCAGATATAATACGATCTGTAGACATAGAGACCTATTTAGTTGTAGTTGCCCTGAGAACAGGACTCAGAAGATGTGAATGTTCAGGGTGAAGAGGGAGGTAACAGCCAGGAGCAGGAAAAGCAAGCCCAGGGGAAGCCAGAGAACAGAGATGAGGCAGCCAGAGTGTAGGGGGAAGGGGCCTGAGGGCCGAACGGAAGAGATACCAGGGTCCAGCGTCACCAACTGCAGTCTTGGATTACCAGCTGTCTACTGACAACCTCCAAGTTGTATTTCTATTCTAGCCCTTCCTACCGACCTCTAGACGCCAACTTGCCATCTCCATTTGGCTCTCTGAACTGGCACCTCAGATTTCACATACTTCAAATGCTCCTGCCCCAAACCCGCGCCTGCTGGTGTGTGTCTCCCTTGCCTCAGTAAATGGCAGCTCCAAGGTAGGTGTGAGGGGCAGAAGCCTTGGAGTCACCGTCTCCTCTCCTTTCACTCCTTGAACGTCCACTGTACCAGCAAACATGGTGGCTCAGCCTTTCAGATACACCCAAAATGTTCTCACTCGGCCCTGCCTACCGCTGCCACCCAAAACTGGGTGTGGCTTCCTGCCCTGCCCCCACTCCCGTCTATTCTAGTCAGTTGTAATGACCTCTTGGAAACATGCAGCAGATCATGCTGCTGCTGTTCAGAAGCCCCTGGCGCTTTCCCACTAGACTCCGAGCACTGAGACTCCTTCTGGACGGCCGCCAGGCTCTGCGCGCCCTCGCTCTACCTCTTCGCCTCTCCTTCCTCTGCACCCATTAGGCCAGTCTTGCCAGCACCCCCCTTTCCCAGAAGGAACACTGGTGTCTTCGCAGTTGAGGGCTCCCCCCAGACAGCTGCCTGCTCCTTGCTGTCTTAGGGGCTGCTCGATGCCATCTTCTCGTCATGGCTGATCAGCATCCGCTTACAGGTTCAGCTCTTGCTCTTGCATGTCTCATCCCCACTCTCCATGGGTTCCCCATTGGCCTTTCCCTTGTCCCCATTTGACCTTCTCTTCTGTACTTTATTTGTTGGTTATTGTTTGTCTTCTAGTAGGAAATGAGCTCCGTGAGGTCAGGGAGTTTGTATATTTTATTTACTAGTATGTGCCCAACATTCCTGTGATCCAGCATGCATCTTGGAGCCTACCTGCCAAATTGTAGTACTCAATTAATAATGACTAGTTGGAACTAATAATTGTTAGATGAAAAACGGACCTAGAGTCCTGGATGGTCTCCAAAATCCTAAGTGACTGGGCCTGCCTTATCCTGAGAGGCGGACCTTCCTGCACCTGGGAGAATCGGAGCCTCTGTGGCCTGCTGTATGACCTTCTTACCTGTCCTGCTCACTTGGACTCTGTTGTCTGCCTGGGACAGCTGCTGCTCACCCTCTGATGCTGGCGGTCAGCCACTTGGGGTCTGAGTTGAACCCTTCAGCTTTCAGGCTCCATCTGCCCCCCCCGCCCACCTTCCCTCACCCTATGCCATCATTTGGGCTAAGTTGTGACTTTCCCATTTCCTGGAATTTCTATACCCTGGTCAGTGCCAGTTTTGGAGTTGGGAGCACCCCTTTTAATAATCATTAATGATATGCAGGCAGGCCCTGGAGGCAGACCACAGAAATAAGGATTCTTTTGAATAATGAAATTGATTGTGGAAAGATGAAGAATGAGTGATGAAGGCCTCCCTGGAGTGAGGGCTGTCGTGGGGGAGGAGCAGTGCAGATGGGGTGCTGGGTCCACCCATTCCCTTCGGGGTTCCCAGTCCTGGTGCCCTCTGGAGCTCTGGTGGGTGTTAGAGAAGCTTTGAGGGGCAGGACAGCTTGTGGAAACTGGCCATTGTTTCTGGAAGATTTCACAACACTTTTCTCCATGAAAAAGGAAAAAAACCAAAAAAAAAAAAAACCAAAAAAAAAAAAACCACCCCATTCTCCTCATCTCCAGCATTACATAACCTAAATTTCCTTGGCTGGTTGAGATGAATATTCTTGCTCTGCCTGAATAAATAGGACACTGACTCTTGGGGACTGGCTGCTTCAGAAGCCCTCTGCCAGTGACTTCTGAGGGGGTGGCCGCTTTTGTGGGCTTCATGGTGGCCCACAGCTGGGCCCGTGCCACATCTTCCACGGCGGCTCCCTCTGGGCTGTGGGTTCTCAGAAATGACCCTGTGGGGGACACAGACCCACCTGCAGCCGCTGCAGCTGGAGCTCGGAGGTGCCCCACGCCTGGCGCGCAGACACCGCGAAGGTGCCAGCTCCTGAGAGGGGCAGAGTTAGCCGCACCGTCACGGAGGGGCTGTATGTCTGTCTCTCTGGCCCTTGCACGGCCGGGGACCCGGCACCTCCACTTCCTGGCACAGGGTTTCCATTCTCACAGGGAGCATCGGATCATTTCCCCGGCCCCACATAACTCCTTCCAGGCCTGTTCTTTAATTCGTTCACACCTTTATCTTCACTCTTCTCCCTCACTTTTCCTGTGTGAGAAGAACAAATACACTGCTGGACTGTGAGCAGAGGCCCAGCCCATGCCTGCTTGCAGCTTCAGTTAAGCTCTGTCCTTTCCTCAGAGATTGTGCCGGTGCATAGCACTGGATCACCTTGGGGTGAGGTCCTCAGTTTCCTGATTCCACTTCACCCCAGGGGTGGGTCACGCTGATTCTGCCTGACGTTTTGAGCACCAAGAGCTCCTTGGCTTTTGCAGGTAAAAACGTTCAAAAATGAGGTATGCTAACCCAATTAACTTTGGAAGAAAGGTGTACATTGGAAAACAAGTTGGTAGAAGGTGTTAATTTTGAAAAAGAATAGTAATTACATTATGTAAGCCCTATTAAAATTTTCAAAGAAACATACTAGTCGATGTAATAACAGATTAAATATTCCATTTACATCGATAAGCTTTTTCCTTTGCTTGCTTTTAATCTTGTATAGGGTTCTGAGAGAATCAAATGAAGTTTCTAGATTCCGTTTGTAGAAATATGCACCTGTGTTTGTGTACCCAAAAAGTTGGCTAGGATTTCAGGAGCTTCTAAATACCCAAGAGCCATCTATGCTTTGGAGGGTGGAGTAAGTAAGCAAAGCTGGAAAGGCGACAATGACTTTAGGAAAGAAAAATATAGATGCACAGTCACCAACCAAAATGTAATTTTGAGGAAATGTTAAACAAAGTCATCGCCAAGTGACGGCACAAAATCACAGGTATTAGTGTCCATTTAAGCAAATTTTTGCACCAACGATGAAGAATGATCCAACAACCTATTTGTCATTGTCCTCTTAATGCCAGTACTGTGGAATTTAAGTATCCTGTATCCTGTTTCTGATTAATTATTTGGTTTTGTTCTTTGTCTCTTATATTTTGTTATTTTAATTTTTTAGGTACCATCACGTGATAACATACAAGTTCCAGGTGTGCATCATAATTAATTAACATCTGTACATGCCACCTTCAGTTACCACCAAAAGTCCAAATCTGCCCATTTCTCATTCGATTTTCTAGATTTGTCCTTTGTTTCCTTTTTTTCTTTTTGTGTCTATTTCAAAGAACTGTCGGATCCTGGATCTTAGGGGGAACTAGAGTCCAGTTTGATTTGACATTGTAGAGGAGGTTTTCCAGATCCAGGCAGAATCACAAGGGGGAGGAGGCTGCTCTGCCCCCACACTGGATGAGGCCTGGTGCTTCATAGCTTGAGAGCAGGGTGAATGTAGGTCTCCGGGGCCCCTGGGGTTGGTCAGGCCACTGGCTCGAGATTACCAGGGCTTTCTGTCCGTTCTATTCAAACTGAGATTCATTTGAATGAAAATGAGCGTCTGTCAGGTATGAGGTAAATTATTGCCGTGGATCTAGGTCAAGTGAGACACTTTCCCTGGGCAATCAGTTGGTGACTGGAGGTGTGGAGACCGCTAATAACGCAGCACCAAACTGCATTTGCTGTCTACTGGAGTGTTAGCAAGTCTTCAGTAAAAATCCTTTCTGTTCTGATGCCTCACTTATCAGGGTGTCACACAATTCATCTGTTGAAGTGTCCAACTACCTTCCTAGACACAAGCTTCTCAATGTTATGTCTGCTCAACCTTGCCTTTCACAGGGGAGGTACCTTGTAAGTACTTGTTGTTGGAGGGGAGAGGTGCTAGCAATGCACTGTGGAGTCCAGAATGGGGATGAGAACAGGACAATGCCAGGTAATCTGCAAGGGCTCCATGGAGGAGGTGTTCCTGAAGGTGAATCTTGAACAAGTGATGGAATCATAATCGGCCTAAACAGGGAAGAGGCCAAGATGTAAATATAAGGTACTAGGAATAGGGAATGTGGAAATTTGATCAGAGCTAGAGACTGGATAGGGAGGCTGAGATTGATAATCTGGGTGTGGTTTGCACTTAATTTCCCCTTTAAGTGACAAGACAGTGGTGATTACTGTGGAAGGTGATGTGGTGAAGGTGAGTTTGATGGATTAGAAATAGCAGAGACTGGCGGCCATCAGAGTCAGGATGTGATTGCATCCATCCAGTGGAGACTGAAGAAGGCTTGAGTAGTGCTAGAGAGAGGAAGTGGAAAGGATAGAACTGGAGATATTTTGGAACTGGTGTCTGAAGCTCTTGTCACTCATATTTCTCTAGAATACAGCTCATGGAAAAAGCAGGATGAAAACAGCAATCACAGAAGAATATCCTCTCATCCTGCTCTCCATCAGCTCTTTTCCACGTGCAGACTTTGTAAACTCTGCCTGCCTGTGGTGCCAGGTCAGTGAGCACAGGCACTAGACACCACTGTGGGGCTGCAGGCCTCTCAGGTAGCAAGGCTGTTGCTGCAATGCAAAGACGCTCCAGGGCAGAGGCCCCCCTTCCTGAGGGCCACGGAGCCTACAGGGCCTGCACCTCCCTGCGAATCGTTATCTGGCTCAGGAATCAAGGCCCCCCTCCCCACCATGTATTACAGAATTTTTTCTTCTTCTTATAAAAACCTCTCCTTTCACTGCTATGGGTAGGTGTTTGCACACACTGAACTTAGAACAAATTCTGGACTGTTTTTAAAATTCTTTTTTCCCTCTGGCATTGGCTCCTTGGCCTCGGATGACATTTGTGGGGTTCTCTTTGTCCCTTAGATGTACACCTCAGTCTTCCATGGACACCAGCCACTGGAAGGGCACCTCTCTGTATCCTCATTGAGAGCTCGCTTCCCGCCAAGGAGAAGTGTATTTGGTGACAGAAATGGACGGGATGGGGCAGTAGTTAGGGCTGGCGCCTGGGGAGAACAGAGGGCCGGGTCTTGGCGAGTAAGGAAGATCATCGAGCTGTTTTCTTTGTCTGGCAGCGTGAATAGCTTTTCCATTTTGCATCACTGTATTCTTCAGAGATTATTTCTTTTGTCACCACTGTAAATATGAAAACCCATTTCTTCCCTAATAGAATTCCTTTCAATACGTATTCTGCACATGGGGTGTGTGTGGCATGATAGATGTCTTTTTCTATAGAAAGAAGGGGGCTGTGATTTTTGAAGGCAGATATTGAAGGTCTTTTTGTTGAAAACATGTAGGTTTAATTGAATTTTTCGACCTTTTTGTAGAAGCATTTTCTGCCTGACCTTGTCAGAAGGAAGGTATTTCCCCCCCTTTTTTGTCCAAAAAAGACTTATTTTTAATAAAGACTATCTTTATCCTCCTAAGATTTAAAGTGAGAGCGTTAATTATCAAGTAAACGGTAGCAGAAAGAGTCAGCGGGAACTGGTGTGTTGAGGTGTTTGTCCGACAAGCCTGCGTCTGAACGTTGGAAACAAGACTCAAGAAATGAGTCCCTGGGTTCAGAGTGAGGGTCTCAGTTACGTTCCGTGATGGCAAGAACCAGAGACTCGCCTGGGTAACTGGCCTAAGGCGATGGAATAGTTGGTGCGGCAGTGGCAGCTGTGTTGTGGTCAGTTGACATTGATCAACTGGCAGCTCTCGCCTGACCCCGCCCTGTGCCCCTGGGCCAGGTGGTCCATCTCTTTCACCGGTTTTCCTGTCTCTCTGTTAGGTCAGTAGTTGGGGTCTCTGCTATTATGGCCTCCACCCCACCCCACCCAAGACAGCTTCCTCCCTGGGTTCTCCAGCTCAGTCTGGGCTTCCAACACTTAGACTCCTGAGAGCTTGGCTGTGACTGTCAAGGTCGCCTTTCCACACTAGGACACGGCCAGCCTGTAGATCACTATTCTTTGGTCAAGTACCTGTCCCTGGGCTGGGGAGTTGGTTGTGGAGAACAGCGGCGGCCAAGGCAGGGTGATTTCTCTCAGGCAGACAAGGGAGGGTCTCGGGTACTCAGATATCTCCAGGTTACCCGTTCCAGTTTTGGTTGCTGTTCATGAGGAAAGCAGCTCAGCGCCGCTCTCAGAGGGAGGCAGGATCCAGACAGTGTTTGGAGCGGTGCCCAATGGGACGCTGCTTGCTAAGAAGGACAGGTGAAGACTTTGGACAATTAGCCTTGTAATTCAGTCTCAGACCCTACTATTATTTGGGAAGTCTGACAAAAACACACACTCTAAATCAAAAACCTGATTTTTAATTTCAACCCCGACCCACCCAGATTACAGCAAGATGTTACTTGAATGACCAGCACAGATTGCTTCGATTTTCTGCTTTACTTTGCTTGAGGCTGTTAGTGGTTATGAGAATGTAATGGAAAAAGACTGAAGCTGGGGAGGTTTTTGGAATTTCATTGTTCTGTGAATCTTAAATAATATGACACTCAAGGGGATGTATATATTGACTGTTAAAAAGTTGTTATCATGGATAATAAAATCTTTTTTTTTTTTGGATGAAACAGCAGGCTTTATCACTTGAGTCCTATGTGAGAATTAGGCATGTGATACTTCTCTTTGAATTATGCATGTGAGACTAAATTTGCCCTGTGTTTCTTTTATAGCTACATGTATAGTTAACTATAATATGTAGTGATTTTCTAACTACATTATATTACACTGCTTCACTTAAATTGTTCTTTTCTTCTTGTTTTTTTCACTATTCAGCATATCTAATAATGATGAGTACAACATAATTAGAAAGTTTTCCTCAAAGGATTTTTTTTTTATGAGAAAGCACAGATTATGTTTAAAAAGTGTTAGTCTAAGCAGACTTCTTTAATTTGGGGGATTTCATTTGAGTGATAAACTTTAAGATGCTATATAATAACCTTTCTGTATTAGCCTATGGAAACTGTTCTTATCCATCACTGATAAGCTCTCCACCTTTCCATTGTATGACACAAGCAAAACCTGTACATCTAGTAGGGAGATCCCTTTGCTGGTTTTGATTCTGTGGGGAGTGTCAGGAGCTTGCGTGGACCCTGAATTTAGACCCTGACTTCAGGGGCCTCCCTTGGGTTAAGTCTCAGCACTGTTGCCATGATGGCCCACCATGAGTCCAATCCCTGGCCAATAGCTGACCCACATATGGTGCAGCAGACCTCTCCTATCTCACCTGCTGCTCCCCTTGGCAGTGTATTTCAGTACATCCACCTGTTCTGCTCCCCACTCTGTCTCTGGTGAGTCCTCTCACCTCCTGCACCTCTGGCCTATACCCTAGTTCTTCTATGCATAAATAAATGCATAAAAATCTTAAAAAAATGAGAATAAGGGTCCTCCCCCAACCTCTCTCTAATGTAATAATAATAATAGTAGTAGTAGTAGTAGTAGTAATAATACCTGACTTCAGCTGTGGAAACTTGGAGTAGGTACTTAATCTTGGTTTCTGTGGCTTGCTTGACTGTGAAATGGGTTCTTACCTCCTGGGTTGTTTTCTGTAAGTGCTTAGAATAGTAGATGAAAGCAAGTCTGTGCCCAGAAGACATTTGCCCGTATTTTTATTCTCTCCCATTGGAGAAATCACATGTTGGAATGCAAATGAATATCATTAGTAGTCTTTTAAGGATAATCTAATTTCAATTTTATATGAATTTTATATTGCACTTTTCTATTTCCTAACAAAAAGAAAATATAACTTTCAGTTCAGAATCCACCAATGTCCTATTTTGACAACTGTTTCTCTAAGTGCATGAATGTGTGTGGCTGATTTTAAGAGGTAGTTAAATGCTCTTTAAAAAGTGTATTTCTCCAGGCCTCCCTAGTGGCGCAAGGAGTTGAGTTGCTGCACCGTGAAGCTATCCGCAGCCACTGCAGCATGAGTTCGATCCTGGCCTGCAGGCCAGGGAGCTGACCCACATGGTGCAGCAGACCTCTCCTGCCCCGCCCGCTGCTCCCCTCAGCAGTGTATTTCAGTAGATCTACCTGTTCTGCTCCCTTCTCTGTCTCTGGTGAATCCTTGCACCCCCTGCACCTCTGGCCTGCACCCCAGTTCTTATATGCATAAATAAATCTTAAAAAGTGTGTATTTCTCCCTTTTGGACAGATAGACTGAATGAAATACTGAATTAATTTAGAAAAAGATATTTTGCTTTCAAAACATTCAGACATTTTACTAAACAATTTTCCTTTTGCCAGAAACTATGGTAAAAATAAGAAAAGCTCATAACTCCTCACAATGTGCTAGTGTACAAGACTATTCCTTTTATAAGAGAATTTTACTGAAATTTTATGTCTCTTAAAATTAAATACTTTACATATTCATTAAAATGTGTTCTGCTCAATGGATTGTCGGAAAATTAATCTCAGGCAAATTTGCATTTTCAAATTATTTTATGGGCCAACTCACAAGTATGGAGGAAATTAATGATGTGCATTTTAAAATGTTTAAAACTTCTGATTACGAGAGTTTTGATTTTCTTTCTTTTCTAATCCACTTTGGATACGCCCAATGGATGTTAACCTGCCCTTGGAGATTTTTGAGAAATCTAGTAGCAAGAGGCTCCACCTCTTCCCCTCCTCTGCCAATCCCACCCTTTGTAAGACTTACACGTTAGTATAAAAATCCAAACTAGTGGTATATTAAAATCCAGCATATCTATTAAAAGTCTGTTAAAATTCATGCTACCTTAAACCACAGTCGCCTTTACAAGCAGTTAACATTTCGATATTAATTTTAAAAACGTCCATATTCCTTGTTTAGCCATTTTCTACTTCCAAACACTGATCTTCATGTAAACAAAACAAGCCCTACCCGGACACAGGAAGTGCCCGGTGGTTTATGGAGAGATCGGGTGCCAGGAGCAATGGCTTTCGGAGTCCGGAGAAGCAAAACCTCTGCGTGTTAAAGAAATCAAGACCCTCATCCATCAGGGACAAGAAGCCTAGGGAGATTTCGAGTCACCGGCTGCAGAAACCAGTGGCTGAAAGTCACAGAAGACCCGTCCTCCCTCCTGCTCTTTGCTGCAACTCACTTTGGAGTCACCAAATTTATGCGCTGAATGACAGTACTTCCCCCGCAGCTCCCCAAGTCTGTCTGGACTTTAAGTGTCATGGTTTGTAGAGAGGAAAGTCAGCTGGATTCCACAGACAAGTCTCAGGCAGATGAATGCTCTCAGGGCCCAGCCTCACCGCCCGTTGACCGAAGTGCTAAGAAAGTTAAATCTGGCTTGCCAGAAGGGCTGGCCACCCCTCCTCTATGCTGTGCAGGAGTTTTTCCACTCCTAGTCATATGGTGGTGCTAGTTCTTTATTTTTGAGTTCCTGCATTTCCTAATTTCATGGTCATAACAGTCTCCTGTCTACAGACTCAGAACGGATTTCACCAAAACTGAAAATGCAGACTTCATGCTCACAAGTTCCTTAACGGGCTCGAAAGATTAATGTTCCTTTCTCTTGCCCATTTCATAGCCTACGAAGACAAACTTTGAGTGACATTCTTCTCTTCAAGTAGGTACTCCTCTTTCTTCCTCTCAATGTATTATTGTTCCTTTTTGCTATAGGGGCTCCTATTTACAAGCATAATGTAACTTCAGAGCTTCCCCTCCTCTTAAAGATGGTCATTTTTCTCTTAACGAGCCAGGGGTGTTTTGCAAAGTTGCTGGCAAGTCGTACTGTGATGTTAAGGAGTTAAACCTGAACTTGGTACAGTGGAGATTCACTTTTGGATTAATAGTCAGCTGAGTCAGAAGGCAGCACGACTCCCCTTTCTTCGTACAGGATAAACAGGCTGTTCGCCTCTTGTAACCTATATTTCTTGGCTCGAGCACTTACTTGCTCCTTGGTACTGATTGTTGAAATGTGTTGAAATTTTCCAATTTATGAATTGGAGTCATCACGAGCAAGTGTCAACCCTCTACCTGTTTTCTTAATCTGGGCTGCCGAAACTTATGAGTTGGCTCGAATAGGAATAAGCCATTATTTGTTTCCCAAAGGCACTTAGGTTTTCTGAAAATCCATGCCACCCAGCAGTGCAGAACACCAAGCCCCTCTGTCCTAGGTAGCCCTGTGATTTTCGGCACGCTCTCTCGTCAGGCCTGCTCTCTCAGTTTACCCTGGTGTGAAAACACCATCAGTCAGTTTTCATAGTGGTGTGGTGTGTGTGTTCCTGCCTCCCCATGCAGAGCTGTGACGATGTGGCAGGCACAAAAGACAGGCCAGGTTACTTTCATTTTAGTCAGAGGAATGCCACATTCAGGAAATGTGCGTTCAGTTGTACGTCCCAGGCTTTGTTAAGAAGGTAGCTGGCTTTTGTTGTCTCGGATATGCCCACAGGAAGCGAGGTGTTTTGCTTTTTAACTTAGAAAGGCTTTATTGGAACTTGGAATCCCAGTCTGATTCTTGTTCAAAGATGTCAGATTTCTGGGTCAGCTCTAACAGGCTTGTAGAGCGAGTCCACCATGAGGTTGCTGGGAAACTCATCTGGTTTTGAATATATGTTCTATATTAGTAATATGCAAATTAGATCTATGTATATATCCTATGTACATCATCTAGAGGAGATCCATATTAATATTGAGAGTGAACTATTAACCTGAGATAGAAATATTTGAATGGAATCTTAAAGTGCACAGAGAGCCAGTGGAAATGAAACTGATGGGGATTTGAGAAATCTGGGGTTCACACACATTTCTTCATAAAACACCCCTTGTTACTCAAAAGCAAATATTTGCTCTGATTTTGTGACATCCTGTGAAGATTCCCACAAGGCCTCAGCAAGCGTGACGATAATACCTCCAAAGCTGTATAAAGCATAGTACAGATTGGTAGATCTTCAAAGAAATTAGGACTAAGGGGTAGAGTGTGGGCACCAGAGACATGTTAGGTAGGAAAACAGTGCTGAGTTCCAATCTGAATATAAAGGTCATATTTGCCAGCAGGAGATTTTTCTCAGCTCCTTGGAGAGATTTGTTTTATTTTATTGCTTGTGACATCAAGGAAAGGGCTTGAGCTCGGTGTCTTAAACTTTCGACAGGAGCAAAATCAAAAATTTCTCTTCCATTTCATCAGTCTCTTAATTTTCATCTGGTTTAGGATTTAAGTGAGCTGCCCTCTCTGTCTTCCCCCAGCACTTGCTGGAAACCTCTCTACAATGTAAATACTCACCCTGGGTGCCTGCTAAGTCTTCCTATGTGGTTGTGTGGCTCAGAGGGCCTGTCCATATTCCGGCCTGCCCAAGCCTAGTTGCTTGGGCCAAGGACTGGTGGTTGTGGTCCAGTTGGCTTTGAAAAGAGAACAGCTTTACCTCATGTTTGTGGAGTGGCCACAAAGAAAAATAGGTAGGAATGACAGTGGCCCAGCTTAGGGGAGAGTGTCCCTATTGGAAAGTGTTCACGGCGTGTGTTCTGCAGATGGTGGTTGAGATGTGGCCCTGCCCTGCCACCTCTGTCAAGCTGTGCCTCTGTGGTTATGTGGTCCCTTGTGAAGAGCCATGTATAAGGGGGAATAAAGGGCTATTTTTTTAAAGACAGGCAGTTTATAGATGGTTTTTGATGAAGGTAAGCTTGTCTTCTAGGCAGCCAAGATGTTACCCAGAAGACAATGTTCCTCTAGATCATTCCAACTGGACCACCACACAAAATCTTGCAATTTAATGAGTTTTGATTCTAAGGAATATAATTTTTTTTTCCTGAGAGAGGATAAAGAGACTTGTATTAGCTCCTCACCCCAAAATATACTTGGCTAGAAAGCTTATACTTCTGCCCAGGTCTTCCTGAGCTAAGGTCTTCCATATTGGAAGGCATCTAGGCCTTTAGTAGGTCTATTTATGTCCACAGGAGAAAGGTGAGTATACTCTGTAGTCACATCATTTTTTAGCTTGCAGTTCAATGCAACATTTTCTCCTGATTTGCAAAGTAGGGTTAATAAGTGTAATTACCAGATATAGTTGACTAGAATAAGTTAGATGAAACCACTCACAAAGTCACCTGAAGTCTTCAACTCTTTGAAACTCAGTGTGATCAAGCGTTTTAATACCAAGTCTACTCCAGTGCCTGACAATAAATGTTGGTTGAAAAAGTGACCAGAATGCAGGTCCACAGCTGCTTGGAGTTTGCATTTATCTGATTGTAACTGGAAATTTGGCTTGGGGAAAAAAGGGTGATAAATCCAGCCAGCTGAGCAAGCCACCTACTGAAATGCTGCTGCTTTTGCAAGGATCCTCTTGTGGGAAGAGAAAGCACAGATATCTCCAACATCCTTCCCGCCCTGATGTGTCTCCTTTGCTATAAGGATAGTCTGATGAGAAGCATATCAAAGACAGTGAGTGATTCTTGCTGAGACAGGATGTAAAAATCCTTACAACAACCCTAGGAGTGGACAGTGTCCCCCACTTAATAAATGAGGGAGCAAAGGCTTTGAGAAGTCAGGCCATGTGCCCAGTGCACCCCAGCTTTAAAATGACAGCACCTATGACTTGAAGATAAGTTTATTTTATTCCAAAGCCCATGTTCTTAGCCATTATTTGATGCCATTTTAATTTAATACAAGGCAATACGATCCTTGCCTTGGAGAAGCAAGCAGAGTATTTGGGGCTGACAGGAGATTACATTCTCTTCTCTTGGTTTCTTTAGCTGTCAGACAGGAATAGTGACACCTGACTTCCAGAAGTTTTATGGCTTTGATGAGGATTAAGTGCTATAAACATAAGCAAAAGAGCAGTGAGTAAAGATCAGTTTTATAAAACACAAGTGTTTATGTAGATTGTAAAAGCTGTTATTTATTGACTTGAAAGTTTCATCACTAAGTGGATGAAAGTGGCTCTGGTGTGGTGCTAAGAAATGGGCACGAGACACAGGCTGGTTTATGTTCTAGAAAACTGGCTGCGTATATGGAGACGGAGGTGGGGCAGGAGAGCAGCTCAGCACCCCAGGCCCGGAGTGGGCGTGTGGCAGGCAGATGGGTGGGCTTTGGGGCAATAGTGGGGTGCGTGGACTCAGAGAGCAGCTGGCCAGCTCTGAGCAGGCCTCTCCTGGGCCTCCCCACCATCCTCAGGGTGTGCCCTGCCTCCTCTGGAGGACAAGTGGCTGGGGGCTCCTGGCCTTTCTGTTACAAGAAACCACAGATTTGTACCAACTTCTGGCCTGGAACATTGTGTTCCTCCCCTCAGCCTTCAGGAGCTTACTCTGGCATCACCCTCCTATTTATAGCTGCCACACTCTTGTTTTTTGGGGTTTCCTGCTTAGAATGGACACTGAGAGTCCTCATGCTCCACTTTCTTGCTGCCTTTAGACAGCATACATGTCCTCAGTGGTCCCACCGTCCCTGGTGGCAGGGGACACGTCACAATGCCCAAGCAACCTGGGGACTCAGGAAGGTGTGAGGCCTTAGGTCTGTGTGCTGGAATGTGACTTTGCACTGGAGTTTTGACATTTCTTTGGCTCTGATTCCATCAAACTACTCTCTCAATAAGGGCCAGCAACCTCGCTCTCAAAACATATTTCTTTCCCTAAATTATTTCACTTTTATCACCCAAGGCCACGGTGCAAAAGAGCTATCTGCACTTCTGAGACCCTCCCAGCCTCCACCACTCATAGAAATAGTCTTTGGGTATTTCCTTATGATAAAGCAGCAAGAAATCCACCAGAAATTTTGAGTTTATCTCACAGAATACATTATTCTGATTTTCATTTATTACAGTCAATTATTTGTCAAAACTCATTTTGTTAAAGTAATGAAAAGAAAGGAACTTCTTTTTTTTTTTTTTAAAAAAAAAGATTTATTTATTTATGCATACAAGAGCTGTGGTACAGGCCAGAGTCGGAGGTGAGAGGATTCACCAGAGACAGAGTGGGGAGCAGAACAGGCAGACTGACTGAAATACACTGCTGAGGGGAGCATCAGGATACTCTCCGGTCTAGATCCTAACTGTGTCCAAAGTAGCCTGATGCGTTCCTTGGTAACCGACACTGTTAATTCCAGCTGGCCTGCAAAGCTCCTAGTGCAGGAGAGGTCTGCTGCACCCTGTGGGTCCCCACCCTGGCCGGGGATTGAACTTGTGCTGCTGTGCAGCGGATACTTCACAGTGTGGCGCTCAACCTGCTGCGCCACCAGGGAGGCCCAGAACTTCTTTTTTAAAAAGACTTAGAGTTAAGAAAAGATTGAAAAATAAAGATGATCCCATGATCTGTAAGAATTCATTTAATGTCCTTCACTTTAACACTACGGGACAAAGACAGATGGGAATTTTATTTTTATATGTGTGCAATTTTGAAAATCTGATTTGCATCAAGTTTTGCAGAAGGATAGTCAGAGCTTAGGTTCACTGAAAATCCAGTCTAGTTTAATCTGACACGCACTGTTAATTTCTCCTGAGTTTATACAGAATGAGTAATACTTCCAACACTGCTGCTGTTTGTTGACAACTGTCCTGAGTCTCTGGGCAGCTGGCCTGCAAAGCTCCTAGAGCAAAGATGGAGCATGTTCTGCTCTGGTTCGGACTCTAGGGCTGAGCGGGATACTCTCTGGTCTGGGTCCTAACTGTGTCCGAAGTAGCCTGATGCGTTCCTTGGTAACTGACACTCACTGTTAATTCCTGTGAGCAGTGCAGTGCTGGGACACAGGGTTATTGCATAGGAGCTGTGATCTGTAACCTGGGCCCTAGTGTCACGTGCTGGAAGGTGATGGAGGTGATGGGTGCTTGAGAGCAACAGGTGTGGAAACACAAAGAGGGCAAATGATTGTTGGTCTAAAGAAGAGGGTGGTGGGGGAGGGAGCAATGAGGGGAGGAAGGGCATGGTAGGGATGGTCTCATGTGGGAAGGGACATTTGACCATGACCTTGAGTGGTCAGCAGTGTTTACACAGGAAGATAAAAGGAAAAGGAAGAGTATAAGCAAAGGCATGGGGAAAAAGCCTTTGGGGGTTGTTAGCCAGTTTGTCAGCAACATAATTGAGATGAGTGTTGGGTGATGATGATAGAACAGAATTTAGGGATGGAAAGTTAAATGTATTTTTGGACTTGATAATGCAGGTCTTAAAGATTTTTAGAGTAGGGTTGGAATGAAATAACAATGTACTCTTATGAAAATACTGTGCAGATTACAGTTTTCACATGAAGAGGGATGTAGCAATTTGGAGGTGACTGGAATAATTCAAAAAATTTCAAAAATTTTTCAGTATTTGAGTTTTAAAGTCTAGATTGTTTATGGTTGTAAAGAAGAGATTTTGTTCTAAAAATGGTGGAAAAAGAAGTAGGTTGGGAGTCAAACGCTTCTACAGCGGTTTCTCTGATAATGTCGATTGGTTCAACGTCATTTTGTTATCAAGTTGATGAGAACAAGAAATCGATTCCCAGCCAGGCCACCGTCTGGGTAAAGCTTGCACTGCTCTCCTTGTCTGCACGGCTTCCTCCCACACCTGAAAGGTGTGCCTTTGTCTGACACGATGGTTGGCGGCGTGTACCAGGTGTCCTAGTCTGGGGGAGTGAGTGTGTGTGTGTGAGAGAGACGCACCCTGCTCTGGAGGGTCCTGTCCATTGTGGGCTCCAGCCTTGCACCCTGAGCTGCTGGGACAGATTCCAGCGACCCAAGACTCTGAAATGGATGAAACAGGCAGGAAAAAGGAGTGATGTGTGAATGCAAATGATTGTTTAATGTTTGAAGTGTTTTTGGGTCTTTATTTCAAAGATTGATGTTTTGGTGACCAGGCATAGACCATAGGCACTTAACTCTTGCTTACCTCAATTGGCCTGTGGCCTATTTGGTTTTGTCATTGGTTGTTTTGCCTAAAGTCACAGTTCTCAAGGACCTGTCAGTGATGTTCAGTGAGGACTGACCGTGCTCACCAAGATCTTCTGAGGAACTATTGTAAATGGCGCGTGTGTGCAGCACTGCTTTCTGGTTGTGAGATGGGCATAGTAACTAACAAATGCCAATCGGAAGTTCTTCTAGTGGCTCAAGGAAGGTTCAGTGATAGGCCTTTGAAAGGTAACACATCTCAAATACGTGTGAGATACCATTAATTTGGAATTCTTTTGTAGTAAAATTGTTTTATTTGGACAAGATAGAGGTTTAGAAGAAAGTATAGTTTATATTTCTACTAGATTAGGTTAAGATGATCGTTGTTGCTATTAGACAGGGACTTTATATTGGATACTGAACAGCTTAACTATTATTATTTTTTTAACATTCCAACTTCCAAGAAACAGGAGTTGGGTTTTTCCCTTCATTTTATTTTAAACTTTATTTTTTTTGGCATATTATTAGCTGTTTATTTTTTTTCTTTATTTACATATATTTGACATCAATTGTAATCCTCATGTATTCCCCATCACCATTTCACCAGTGCACCATCACCTCAGTTCCTTGTGCTCTTATCTGCCCTCAACCCTCTCCCTCCTCCTCCCCACCAAGTGTTTTGTTTTTATTACTATTATTATTATTATTGTTGTTATTATTCTTTTCCTTGATCCTTATTTGGTTCCCTTATATTCCTCCTGGGGGGTGGGGGGAACTATCCAGTATTTTTCTTTTGCCTCTGACTTATTTCGCTGAGGATAATCCCTTCTAGCTCCATCCATGGATACTGAACAACTTTAAACAACTTATTGGGATAAGAATACTCAACAGGGTATCTATCCTCTTGACATTTTAGGTGTATAATATGTTATCATTGACTATGAGTACATGTGTACAGCAAATCTCTAAGCTTCTTCATCTTTATCAAACTCCATTAGTTTATTAATGAACAATTATATCCCCCATCTTTGAGTCCCTGGTAACCATCATGTCAGTGTTTGATTTTATGCATTTGATGATTGTAGATGCTCTTTATAAGTGGTTTTGTGCAGTCCTTGCATTTTCTTACTTCATCAGCATAATGTCCTCAAGGTCTATCCATGCTGTCATCCACTGCAGAATGCCCTTTTTAAAAATGGAATAGTATTCTGTTGTACAGATGCTAATTTTTCTTTATTTATATGTCAATGAACAGACAAATTTTCACAACAGACAGACTCTGGTATCAAGTGCTGCAATAAACATAGCCTGCTAATATCTCTTCAGGCTCCTGATTTCAATTCTCATGGACATGTACCTCGAAGTGTGCTAGCTAGATCATCTGGTGATTTCATTTTTAATTATTTGAAGACAGTCCATGCTGTGTCCATGATGGCCGCACCATTTTGCATTCCCATCAACAGTGTGAGGGTTCCAATTTCTCCATGTCCTTGCCAACACTTACTTTAATTTTTGCTTTGATAATAGCCATCCTGACAGATGTGAGGTGATATTTCATTGTTGTTTGATTGGCATTTCCTTATGGTTAGTGATGATGAGCACCTTTTCATACACCTGTTCACCCAACACCATTGGGTGTTGGGGACAATCTGTTCCCCATTGTGTATTCTTGGCACTCTTGTTGAGTATCAGTTGACTGTATATGTGTGTATTTATTTGAGGCTCTCTATTATGTTCTCTTGAACTATTTGTCTTTATGCTAGTATCATACTGTTTCGATTTCCTATAGCTTCATCATCTATTTTGAAATCAGGGAGTGTGATGCCTTCAGTACTGTTTGAACAAATATGAATTTTGAGATCCCATTTTTCTCACCAATAAAATCAAATAGGGAAGCTCTATGGTTCCTGTGGTCATGCCACTGTGCAATTTTGAAGTTCTTGCTCTCATCAAACTCCGTTTAGAATAGCGAGTTGAGATAAGGATATCATAAACACAATCAAACCCATAGACATCTATGTGCTCTGCTTGGAATAAAAGAAAGACATGTCATCATTCTATTGATTTAGGACTCTAGTTGGAAAAAGAAGACTGTGATACCTATTGAAGCAGTCTAAAATGTTTTATGCTTATGGGAATGAAGTTGTTGAATCTAGTGATTTGAGGAGAGAAGGAAGAGGGAAGATTGCATTTTCTCTTTCCTCTTTTTTCTTCTTGTCTAAAAAATGGAAAATAAAAGTCAAGGACACTAATTAAAAAAAAAAAGCAAGAAAAGAAAAAGACTCCTGGGGGTGGGGGTTGGAAGGACAGCCAGGCTCACTAAGTAATTTAATTTCAGTTACAATAAATCACAAGTGATGATACTCTACTCCTGAGAATATTCCATGGTGGAGAATGCCTGGACTTTGTATTTTGAGCAAAGAACAGGAAAAGGGTGACATCATATTATTCAGCATGAAGAACATTGCTCAGGTTCATTTTTTGGGTCTATTCCTTCAGATCATTTAGGTTTCACAAATCAAGCAAGGAGGTACTTGAAATCTAGTTGCTTAAGGAAAAGATTCATAGAATAATGTTTTCTAGGAAAGGGAAAAAGCAGAACGTGAAGGTGTTCTGCTGCTATGCTATGTATATTGCTTAAGCAATATTAATGTAGGCGAGTATCAGTCATTCAGAGCAGTTCAGAAGTTATTCACATTTGGAACATGTAAGCCCCTTGCTTCACTTCCTTCTCACAATCTGGATTCTATCCATTTTACTCCTCCCTCAGCACTTGGATAGAAGTGAAATTTAAATGTGCCAATTCTCTACTTAGCAGCTATGGTGATATTTTCAGTAGGAAAAGGGATTTATACTATTAAATCAAAGGATGTTTTTGGGATATTCAAGGCTTTAATTTGTTGACAGTATGCCTAAAATCCATAACCTTCAATACTTGAGAATTGGGTATGCTGGGCAAGTCTGTAGATTTACAGAAGTGTGGCTAACAAAAAGGCTGACTGAGTTTCTCTTATCCAGTTTTTTAATTCTAAATTTATTGTCAATTTTATTTATCAGACTTATCCTCAGGGGAGTGGTATTTGCTGTGGCCACAAGGAAACATCTGTGAGCTCAAACCTTAAAGGCAGATAGCCAGTTAGAACATTTGGCATATGAGGATTATATTACAGAAGAGAAAAAATTAATCAAGGCAACTCTTAAAAATATTGAGACGGCAACCAAGAAAAATGTCTTATCATTGACAAACTGAAGTATTGAGTTCATGTTAATTAAGAAATGTCAGAATCCATAATGAATCAACTAGGAGTGCCGTGTTATGGCAAGTTTGGAAGTGATGTCAATCTCTACTACCAGGATTTATGGTAGCTTATATAATGGAATCCTGAGTTCTCAGAGATCAAAGGAAAACGCTGGCTCTTTCTTCATCCATTCTCTTAGGTCAAGCCTATCCAGCAAGAAGCCAAGTAGAGAGTTGAGCAATTATCTGAAATGGGCAGTAGAGACGGCCAAAACCAGATAACAGTTACCCAGAAACTCGCCATGGAGGGAAAATGTAGGCTGAAAATAGAAGGGAGGGGGTTAGGATGTCAAATGATTGGGTCGATGTCCATGGTCTAAATTCACTGGATAACAGCCAATTCCTTGCTTTATGTAATTATTTAAAATGCGTCTAAAAGACTAAGGTTTAAAAAGAAGATGAGTTTCATAACCAAGGTTGTTGCGTGTTTATGTTAAGTTTCTCTGTATCTGTGTGTTTATCTGTAACACGTCTAATTCTGAGCCTTCCCCGGGGTTGCATTTTACTCTTTTGGATTAGTGGGTGAAGGTGGTTGAGGTCCCCTTTATAATCTGTGTACTTATGGGGGGGGAATGATTCTCTTTATAGATTAATTGAATGCACCTTATATTTAATTAGCCATCCCCTCCAGCCTGTCCTAAGAAATTTCCATTGAAATGTTTGATAATTTACTAACTTTATATTTCCTTATATATCAATTTCCATATCCCTTTGATTTTAACAGAGCATATCAAAGAAATGTACAAAGTTACTAGCACAGGATTTGCTTTACTTTTGTTTAACAAAACCAAAAATGACCAAAGTTCCTGGTCAAGGTGATGTTTTCTCTTTTGTTTGATATGGAAACCATGAACGCATTACATGAGGAGATGTCTTAAATGTAACGGTCTGTCCATTGGTCCCTATAAATCTGTCATTGTGTACCTGCTAATCCTTAAAACTCTTTAATTCAATATAAAACTTTCCATTTGTTGTTATTTTTATTGAGAGAAAGTTCATAAATTAGGTCCATTGCTGCTTGGAATTCAGAAAAAAACACAGTCATGCGAGTAGTTGAGATGGAAAAACAAAGTTAAAAGTTAAACAAGATTTTCTTCTCCCCCTTCTATCATGCCTTGTATATTGGAAGCCATTATACAACATTTTAGAAACAAACTAATAAAAATAACCCAGGGCCTGTTTCAAAATCTCAGGCTGCTGTTTGATAGCTGCAGTGAAAGATGCCCATGGAATGTTCTTGAAGCACCCCAAAGGGGTCTCCTGGAATTTTTTCAAATAAAAAATTCAAGAAGAATCTTAGATGCGAGCAAGACTTAAGAAAGTTGTTATATAAACAGGATGAAGGTATGTGTTGATGGGGAGGGATTCAATTTTTTCTAAATCTGTATTAAAAAATAAATTTACTTAAAAAAGAAGGATAAAACAGTGGACTTGTAAATCGCTGTCTTGCTCTGTGCAGCGAGTATGCTATCCATCATTTGGCAACGTCTGTGGTGTGGTAAACCCACACAACAGAGCCACAGCAGGTGCAACGCTGTTCTGGACATGTGTTCAGAGGCGCCGGGGCCCACGCTGCAATGGCTGTCGATCTGCAGAAATGGAAGCCTCCTGTGTCCTTAGCTGACACGGTGGAGGGTGGCCAGTGCAGTCGCTTGAAGGCTGCTCCTGGTTTAAGACCAGATAACTTCCACCCTCCTGACCTTTGTGGAAGAATTGGACCCAGAAATCAGAGCTAGACAGACAAGCGGATCCTCCTGTGGTTATCTTTAACTATCTTGTTTTACTTCAGTGAGACTTTCAATGAGTTTTAATTAAGAGAAAATTTAGGAACTATCCATATTATCTTCATCCTTCTGTTAAAGAACAAAAAGAAACAACTAGAAAGACTGAAGCACAAGCAGGTCTGTGCATTGCCCAGGAGGGTAGCTGCACACTCAGCTCAACTCTTTTTGAGGAAGGATGTTAATATTCACCTGCCTTTTGGGCCACTGAGTACGTGTGGACGTATCCATTTCTCTTTTCTTTCTCCTTACTTCCATCAGTTCATGAGACCTAACTAAACCTTCAGTTTGGAGAGTGATTTTTTTCCACTTGATTTCTTTGATCGTGAAGCTGACAGCGCCACGAGACTGAGCCCTACACCTTGCATTGTGAGGCTTCCCTGGGGAAAGCGAAGGGGGGATCCATCATTGCCAACACTTAAACGTCGCTGGTTTCATCTGTGTGACCTGTGTTTCTTCACATGTTATCGGGGAGGTTAACACATTCATGTGTAATGCTCAACAGTCCACATGACGTACAGAAAACCCAGCTTCAAAAAGAAAAAACCTCACAACTCCTTTGTTCCATTCTTTTTTTCTCAGTTTTACCATCGCTTCTAGTAAGCGAAAACATTTCCTGATTTCAATTTCATAACCTCTTTCTTCTCCTGCCAGTGTGTAAATTTATAGCAAAATAGAAGTGTGTGTTTAATTTAACCCTAAATAGGAGGACATTTTCAGACTCTAGACCTGGCACATTCTGCTCTCTACGTAAAAATATAGGTGCAATTCTTACCTTTTTAATCACTGAGCAACATTTCCGGCAGGATTAATTATTCAAAGTGGGAAGTGGCGGTTTCAGCCTGTTAGGTGGACAAGCTGGCATTTCATTTGTATTTGGGGTCACTAAATTATCACATCGTTGTAAATTTTAAAATTTGAAAAGAAAATAACTTATTGACCTTCAAGTCCATCTCTCATTTCCTACATAGAACATTTCTAAACTAGTTAGCAGACCTCTTGAAAACCCTGCATAGATTATAATGAAAGGACAAATTGTCACCACTGCCTCAAAGCCGACTTGAAAGGCTGTGTATTTATTTAGCAGTTGGCCAAGATGGTAGCCAGTAGCCGGCTTGCGACCTAAGAGCAAAAGTTCCTCTGATTTGTGAATGCCGCCCTAGCCTCTGAGATGTTCACAAGCACAGGAAGTCTGACTCAACAGAGTAATACCGTCAAGTCTATTTTTATGTAACTGCCCAAATTTCAAGGGAGGGCTGGGGTGTGGGCCATCGGTCTGCTTGCCAGTCAATTACAAGTGCCAGTGGATTAAATCTGATTTCACCAAGAACCAAACCAGCATATGTTGCTCAGGGTGGCAACTTCTTTGTTGTCAAACTGGCCTGTCTGAGTGAAGTTATTTCAGGAAAATTTTCGGTTGGGTCTTGTCTGTCCTGCTGCATGGGAAACAGTTTCTAGGCAAAGACTTTACTTAGTGACTAGCCAACATGGTAAATAATGTCACCAACCCCAGGCTTTGTCCTCAACGTGCAGTGGGACAGGTTTGGCCAGTCTTCCCGGGTTGGAGATGGGCAACTCTTTGGGCATGGGACCCAGCTGCCCGGTTAGCCACGCCAAGGCGTGCTGCTGGCTGCAGAGAAGCACTGGCAAAGACTCTGGCTTGTAAATCTTAGACTCCTAATCCTTGCATTAGGAGTCTGAATGAATCCTCCTGTGAATCTCAGAACAGCAAACAGCAGTCAGAACGTCTTCCTTCCAAGGAGACAGTACCTGTAGCTATTTGCCAACTCAATGCAGACAGTTTGGAGAGCAAGGAGAAAGGCATAGAAGAAAGAGAAAAGAAGGAAAGAGATTTTTAAAAATAATTATTTATTTATGCTTACAAGAACAGGGGTCCGGGCCAGAGAGCCAGAGAGTGAGGAGTCATCAGAGACAGAGTGGGGAGCAGAACAGGCAGATCGACTGAAATATGCTGCTGAGGGGAACAGTGGGAGGAACAGGAGAGGTCTGCTGCGCCATGTGGGTCAGCTCCCTGGTTGGGGGTTGAACTTGTGCTGCAGTGGCTGTGGATGCTTCATAATGCAGAGCTTTACCCCTTGCGCCACCAGGGAGACCCAGGAAAGAAATTTTAAACAAAGCAGGGAGTCCTCTATCCCACTGAGGCTGAAGATGGTAGAACTAATATAAATCACAAAGAGTTCTTCAGTCTGCTCCTTCCTTTCTTCCTCTTCGGTGTTTTCCTTGCCCTTGTTGGTATAAGAGTGATCCTATATTTCTCTTCCCATTTTGAGGCCCTGAGTTCAAAGCTGGCTATTCCCCAAAGACCTGAGGTTGTGCTATTTTGGGGACTTTGAGAATGGTCTGAAATAAAACCTGTGGGATTCTGGGCCCCACTGAACCCCAGGGGCATTGTGTCTGAAAGATGGTGCCATATAGGTGGAAACACTGTAATCACTTTCTTTATTTGTAACCACCTTTCCACTTATTAATAATCTAGAACATCAGTGTTTTTTCCACCCCCAAAGCTATTTGGCTTTATGAAGTGTTGATCTTACCCAGAGAGAAGCAAAAGGCAATATAATAAGTGCATGTTGTGTCCATTACTATTAGCTTAGTGTAGTGCCCACACGTGGACACACTTTTATTTTTATTTTTAACACCCAAACATTGAGTTACACAAACAAGTTCTTTAAAGTCCTGTTTCTTTTATGACCCACTTTCCCCCTTGCAGTCAGTTGAGTAGTTAATGACAATAATACAGTTACTGACTCAATATAATGGTGGTGACACCTGTACTTGTTTTGACCACATTTTCTGCTAGACATGCTGCTTTGACCTCATAGATAATAACCTACTTACTCATGAAAACATCTCTGTGTGGGTATCATCATATTCACTTTTTTTTTAAAGATTTATTTTACTTATGCATATAAGAGCTAGGGTACAGGCCAGAGATGCGGGAGATGAGAGGATTCACCAGAGACAGAGTAGGGAGCAGAACAGGTGGATCTACTGAAATACACTGCTTAGGTGAGCAGCAAGCGAGGCAGGAGAGGTCTGTGGCACCATGTGGGTCCCCTCCCTGACCGGGGATTGAACTCAAGCTGCTGTGCCATGGATTGCTTCATAGTGTGGCGCTCAATCTGCCGTGCCACCAGGGAGGCCCCATGCTCACTTTTGAGGGAAGAAAATTAAGATTTAGAGAAATGAAATTATTTGTTGAAGACCACCCTGTTGGTCAAAAGCATAGGAAGATTGGAACTTAGAACAGTAACTCCAGAGTTTGACCACCGTAAATGTTGGATTATGTTTGCAGGCAAAAGGTTTAGATGTTGAAGACAGTACAGATATGGTATAAAAAATGTCTTTTCCTGATAAACTTTGAAAGGGGACAAACTGCCATTCCATGGGAAAAGTTATGATTTCCTTTTCCTGTCTAGGAACTCATGGCTCCAGTCGAGAGCTCTGAGGCTATGTGTTTGCAGGGCCTGAGCTGTGCCTTTGTTGCTTTCCGTCATAATGTGAATCCATGTCTCATCTACAAGTGGCTCTGAGATGCTCGATTATAACTGGATTGATTATTCTTGCAAAAAGACAGTGGGTAGTCACTTTTCATCCATCAATTTCAACTCCCATTCTGACTTCTCTCCCACTAGTTTAAACCAGACTTGGTGAGTTTAAACCAGAGGTGAGTAGACTGGTAAACCAGGCCAGCTGTCAGGCTAATTAAGCTTGACACACACTCATAGCAAACATTATTTTGGGGTTCCTGACAGATATGAACTGAAGATGGCAAGATAGGAGTCAGATAGATGAAGGCTGGGAGAGGGAAGGATGATCCATGAAGTTGCTGAGTCACAGGGGGATAATAAAGATCTGAATACAATATACCAATATGTATTCACTTCTGCTAACAAATTAGCTGTCATTTTGCTCTCTTCACTCTCCATTTGGGTCCAGCTACTTCTCTGCCGTATTTCCATTCTCACTGGTACCAATTAACTGTGATTTCTCCCAGTTTTTATCTTGTGGCTTTAATCTTGTCTCTCAGTAAATTGTAACCCAGTCAATATATTCCGTTATTGTTCATTATAATTCCTATCTTTGTGCCAGGAGCCAAGAGAAAGGAATACCTTTATTAATTTACCTGACCATGTGCTAATACACTCTTGGATTAAGGTCTGTTGAGTCTAAAAGATTCGGTTTGGTTCATTCAATTTATTTTATCTGTGTCCATAATGGTGCTACTTAGTTAATTATAGTCGTTTCACATGGATGGAACTAGAAGGAATTATACTCAGTGAAACAAGTCAGAAGGCAAGAGAAAAATATCGGATGGCTTCACTATTAGGAGGAATATGAAAGAA
>JAGFMF010011864.1:1142580-1232051 GCA_019455555.1 Galemys pyrenaicus
TTGATATGTGCCATTCTCACTGGGGTGAGGTGGTATCTCATAGTGGTTTTGATCTGCATTTCTCTGATGACAAGAGAAGTTGAGCATTTTTTCATATGCACATGACTAAAATATTATAGTAGTGAGAAAAAACTATACAAGGGCCAGGAGGAAAAAACACATGTGTTATTTCAGATAGACTGAGTACAGAGGTGATGGTGTGGTTTTACTGTCTAAGTACTGGGAAACAGGTTATGGTGTCCCAAGGACGTCCTCATTGCTTGCTGACAATACTAATGCCTACTTAAATCATGCAGTTTTATTGGGCCTTAAAAATATCTTTAGTTAGTTTCAATTTCAGCAACAGACAAGAGCTGAGGAGCTCAGGACATTGCTCACTATTTTGTTGGATGGTTTAAACTTCATTCTGTCTCTTTTCAGATGAGAGAGCTTGTGATTCTTCCTTATCTCTCGCTCATCTTACTACTTTACTCCCCAGTTCTTTCTTCTGCAGACCTTCCCTCCTTCCTCCCCACCTTTGTGGGGTTGGAGAAACAGGCTGCATCAGTATGAGGTGCAGAAAGAAGAAAAGCAGTCTAGTTGCTAGGGAGAGTTCTTTCCATCACCTCCCTTTCATCAAACGCTGCCTTCACTGGCAATCCTGGACATAAACCCTTCTGTAGTATTCATTCAAAAACTACTGAGCTGCTAGTAAGTCAAGGTGGACACAAAGCTTCGTCAGTGAGGAGCACAAAGATCTTGCTTTTGTGGGGCTTACATCTTAGGGTTGAGGGGATGGCAGATAAACAGCAGCTTACCCAGTCAGTGCAGATGCCAGAAGAAGGTAAGTTCTGTGACGAAGAGCAATAGCAGAGCAAGACGAGGCGGGTGAGCCGTGTGAGTGCGGAGGGAGGAGCCACAGGTTGGTTAAGTGAAACCTTCTGGGAAGGGAGCACATGACCACAGACATGAAGGACGTGAGGGAAGGAGACATGAATGTCTGGAGAAGAAATTTCCAGGCAGAAGGGAGGGCCAGTGCTTGGCCTTGGGGCAGGAGCATGCCTGTGAGCCTGGAGAATTATGCGTGCTTGGACCCCATGAAGGTGGAGGAGGCCGGAAGGGTCAAGTCAAAGAGGGATGGGGCCAGGGACCGTTTTTCAATCGCAAAGTTCAAAAGATGATGCTTTGGATAAATTGAAATGAAATCTCTCAACTTTGCTTTCATACTATCTGTAAAACTCATGTTCATGGAAAAACTTGATCAGTCAGCAGACTGGTCTATCACAGTGTCCTCAGAGCTCCAGGTGACTTATGTCTTATAAACTTCTCTTCAGTTTTCATTTACTAACAGAGAAAAGAATGACAAGGGAGCCTCAGAAAATGGAAGTAGAGCTCTCCCAGAGTTACAGAAATGGAAATGTGTTCAAGTCACTGCTGAGTATTTTGATGTCTTTCTCTTTAATGTCTGAGGGGCAGAAGGGCTTAGGATTTGTGACTGCTTAGAAACGGGACTCCACGATTAGTTCACAGAGAGAAGGCAAGGTCAAAATCCAGTTGTTGACAATAACAAAGAAGGGGGCATAGATGTTTGTCAGGAGGACCAGGGTAACTCGCCAAGGTGAGTGTTCTAGAAAGAAGCATCAAGAAACATGTTTGGGCAAGGAGGTAGGATTGGGCATGGAGGAGAGTTAGAATTTGTTTGTTGTGGCTGGAGTGCAGAGTCTGTGGAGAAATTGAGAATAAGTTGATCATTTAGGTGCTTGTGAAAACATGGTGGGCTGTCAAAATTGAAATAACAGAAATCAAGTGTGAATCCAGAAAGAGCACTCTGCCTGGAATATAGACATCATGAGGTAGGTAATTGATGATGTGCAATTTCTGGAGAGCTAGAAATTGAAGTGCTTCTGGTATTTTTTAAATTTGAAAAGAAGTTTTAGGTATCAAAATCAGGACAGACTCACCAACTCTTTGGAGATGACGGGACTAGAATGTTTGGGAAGAAGATGTTCATTCATTTGTTTAACACCGATGCTTTAAGTGTCCTAGCCGTGGTTCCCAGTGTTGAGAGGTCATGCCAACCCAAGAAATACTGGTCAGGGAAAGATGTTGGCCCCTCCTTCACAGAACCTCATGGCAGAAGAGTCACTGGTTTGGAGTCCAAGTATGGGTTTTTGGCATAGTCCATGTTTTTGTTCAAAAGCCATTCATTTGTTTAAGCTTTATTTGTTAAATAAATGTACATGGTGGTGTAGTAGGTTCTGAGGGAGCTAGAGGTACGTGCCAAGGATGTTTCATTTATTTGTGGCGGGTCACAGACATGTGAGTCAGTCCAAAACTATCAGGCAAAATATGCTTTTGAAAATCGTGTTAATTCCCTAAGAAATTGGTCTTCCTCGGGGTCATTTGGAGGATCTTTTCAGGAAGAGAGATTCTAGTCAGGACCTTGGGAAATAGGTGAGAATAGTTGAGAGGTTACTTGAGAGGAGAACAGCCCTGAACAAGGCTTTAGTACCATTGGGGTGAGCACAGTGTATTGAGGGATCCGACAAGGACTGGAAGAGCAAGGGTGTGAGTTGGAACAGACAGGGGAGCTCTGATTGTGGAAACTTTGACCTGCCCACCTGTTGGCCTCTAGCTGTAGGTGAAAGACAGTCATTGGAGCTCCTTGAACTTGAAAGTGACACATGATAGTAAAGATTCCCATGAAGTCCTGTGGAAGGGACGATTAAATTGGAAGAGTCTGTCACTGAAGAGACAGTGACATTGCAAAGAAGAAGGTCACTGTGGATGAAGATGGAAGAAGAGGAAAATGCACCCAAAGTTCTGTCTGTATAACAGAACGTTGGTGGCAGGGTGGAAAAGAGAACCTGAGGAAATGCAAAGCAATGTGGGTGAGAGTGAAGGTGTCCAAGTGAAGGGGTCCTAGAGGTCCTTATGCCCCTGGAGGCCCCACCAACAGTAGTTCTGGTGCCGACATCCCCAAGTGTTTATAAATCCTGATTTGTTTCTGGACTTGCGCAACTTTCTAACCTTGTACGTTAAATGAAAAGGTACACTAAAGCCATAGTCTTTCCACAAATTGAAAATGATTGATTTTAAGTAGCACTCATCTTCACATAACACCATGGAACCAAAATCCTGTTTAAACTAATTCACTATTTGAACAAATTGTCACTTTAGAGTGTGCTATAAAAGAGGTTCAGGAGGGAGAAATCAGGAGTTTTTAGCTAACTCTATCACATAACATTTAGTTTCAACATTTCTCTATTCCTGGAAAGTTCACATAAATATGTGTGGATGTACACATAAATATGTATGAATGTACACATAAATATGTATGAATGTAGACCACCACCCACACTTAGGTAGAACCAACATAGGTAGAATGTTCATTTCAGTCTCTCAGTGACTGTGTAGAGCTGTGTCGTTGACAGAATATTTTTGTATCTCCCTATGTAACACACTTTTGATCTATGAAATAGGAAGGGGCTGGAAGTAGGACCAATGTGGATTACATGGGAAACCCTTTACATCTTACATAAAATAGAACCAAGAGCTTCAAGCTGGAAAATTCACCACCTTGGGACTATTGCCAAACAACATCAAAGGAGTGAAAAAAAAAAAAAAGGGCACAAATTCTCCCACAGGATAATGGGAGAGGAGACAACAGCAAACTGGAGTGAAACATGAGATTCTAGAATTCAGAAAGCTGGTAGGAGATAACCAACTTAGCAGAACCCTTCAGATGAATCCTTAGTCTGTGGGGTAGAGGCAGCCATTGAAAAGCAAGTCCCTCCAACTACAGAATCCCAGAAAGAGGTAGTTTGGTGCCACCAAATGCTGGGTTTGGGATGGGGCTGAAAACACCAATGGGTGACAGTCCCGAAGGGAACCCTGGAGTTACAGACACCCTTTGACTGCTGGTTCCTGCATGGCTGAGTGGAGATGAAGGATGCCCTCCTGAGAACAGAGTGAAGGCCACCCTGCCAGTGGCGAGACCCTGGTGCCTGGTCTCAGGGCTGCGGAATCCCAGCGTTAGTTTGAAGGGACTTCGTGTCTGACACTGACAGTGAGTCTTCCAGTGAAACCACACACACACAGACATATGACTGGATAGTGAAGACCACCCGATGACACGGAAACACACCCACACCCACACCCACTTCTTTCAGAGCAACCATATAGAACAAAGACCTTTTTGAATCTTTCTTGAGCTGCCCTTGGCCAAAAGGAATGCCTGCCTGTGTCTCTGTGGCTCAGCCAACACCACCCGGGCACAGATCTTCGTGAGACTGAGAACCTGAGTGGTGCCAGCAGCAGCAACATTTGTCCTGGGTCCATCCTGGCCTTTGTTCCTCATCTTTCTCACCTTCGTTATGATCGATGGTAACACATGGAACACAAGTTTATGGATCTGTTTTCATAATTCATCTCCTAGCAATCTCAGGAAACTTAGGAAAATTTTTTCATTTGGTTATTTTAAGAGCTAAGTTTTTGATTTTTAAGTGCTTTCACCTATATTGTCAGCCGATGAAATTAGGGAACACAGTCACTGTACTTTGATGCTTTTTTATTCTATGTGTCAAATTCGGGGGGAAGATTTAGAAGGAGGAGATGTTTCATTTTGTGTGTGATCCCATAAAGGACTTTCTGTCATGAATTTATTACTATTCTCCCACCTCTGAACCCTGCATAAGGAATTGCAGCTTCTTCTCCATGACAACTCATTAAATCCACATTTCCTCTCTACCTCCAGGCAGTAGGTCCACTTTTAGTAGTTCTTATTGATTGGAGGTTTAGCTTTTGTGTTTGCTGAACCATCATTCATGTGTTTTGAGGTCATGTGGGGGTGGTATGGTGGATTATATCCCTCTAGTGTTGTAAAACTCCAAGAATACAGAATTTATTTAAAAGAGGCTTGAGTCTTTTTGTTTGTTTTTCCAGGAAACCATATGGCTATGTTCTTTGAGACTGTAGAACTTCTGGGTAAAGTCTCCAATTCTTAGTATTTTGGAAAAATTCTTGGGAATTTGTTAGGCCCTCAAGATTATTGTTTGCCATATTATTCTAATCAATAGGTGAAAAACCATATAAATTTTAGATTTCCAAGATCTTGGAGCTATTGCATCTTGGAACCATTGCATTGTCTAATTCTCACCCAATAATTGTGGTAAGCTATTGTATATAAAATAAATTACATTTGCTCATGTCTATGGAGCATTTCCTATGTGGTAGACTTTATGCAAGGGTGAAGAGAGGAATTCTAACCTGAATATTTTCCTGCTTGGACTGGGAATTCCAACTGGGGCAATGAGCTGTGAAAATTTAAACAAGTATTTACATAAGAGATGGTAGAAGAGTTTGCAAATGTAATTCATACTAACTATATGCCGAAAGTGTGATCACATTCAAAGCAAGAGAAATGAACTTACATTGAGTTGCACAAGTAAGGACCTAGAGAAAGGTGGGCTTGTATTGGAGTAGATTTGGGCAGATGAAGAAGAAAGAGAGGAGTGAAATAAACAGGGAGAAAAACACAGGATGTATTGCTGGACAGACAGGAGGAAAGCAGGTGTTTGAGGAGGGACACTCTCAATTCAAGACCACTGGCCCAGTGGAGCCAAAATGAACTCTGGGTTGCTTATTCAGGAAAGGAATTTATAATACTGGGTCTTCCATTTGGTGAATGTTATATATCCCTTCATTTATTAAGCCTCAATTAATTTCTCTTTATTCTTCTATAGTTAGTATAGTTTTCTGTAGAAGATTTTGTTTCTATATTTATTTAAAAAAAAAAGCTTTTTAAATGTATGCACAGAAGAGCTGGGGTGCAGGCCAGAGGTGCCGAGTATGAGAGGATTCACCAAAGACAGGGTGGGGACCAGAACAGGCAGATCGACTGAAGTACACTGCTGAGGGAAGCAGTGGGTGAGGCAGGAGAAGTCTGCTGTGCCATGTGTGTCCCCTCCCTGGCTGGGGATCGAACTTGTGCTGCTGTGCAGCAGATGCTTCACAGTGCAACACTCAACCTCTTGGGCCACAAGATATTCTGGAGAAGATTAACACATCTTTTATTATTTTTGTTTCCAGAGTTGACACTTGTATGTTATTGTTAAAGATATTAAAAATAGGGCCTCCCTAGTGGTGCAAGAGGTTAAACACCACATTGTGGGGTGTCCACAGCCACTGCAGCATGAGTTTGATCCCTGGCCAGGGAGCTGACCCACATAGCACAGCAGACCTCTCCTGCCTCACCTGCTACTCCCCTCAGTAGTGTATTTCAGTCAAGCTGCCTATTCTCTTCCCCACTCTGTCTCTGGTGAATCCTCTCAGCCCCTGAGACTCTGGCCTAGGTAGAGTTTAAATGGCCCAGTTCTTGTATGCATAAATAAATAAATCTTTAAAAAAATATTAAAAATAATTTCAGTTTCTAATTGTTGATGCCATGTACAAATACAAAGATTTTTGTATCTTGTCCTTATATCCAGCAAACTTATTTCTATTTATTTAACTTAACTAGCTATAATAACTTTGTCTATGGATTTAAAAAAATTTTCCAGGTATATTATTATGCCATGTATGAGTTATGATGTTTTATTTCTTCTTCCTGGATTTTTGACTATTTTTTTTCTTGCCTTATTGCACTGAGCAGGGCCTTTTAATACAAGGAGCACAGAAGATTCTTTGACATTCTTTCTCAATTCAGCCTCAGGACAGCTTTTAACAATGACAATTAGGAAGGATGTTTTCTCTATAATTTTTATAAAGATTTTTTAAAAATCAGCTTAAAGTACTTAACCTTTACTAGTTGACTCAGTTATTTAAAAATCATGAATTCACATAAAATTTAATCAATCAACTTATTGTTATAGTAGTATTTATTAATATGTTTTTAGTTAATGTAAGTCTTAGCAGATGTTTTTTTCTGTGTCTACCTGTTGAGGTGATCATATAACTATTGCCCCTTTTTCTGCTAATACGGTGAATTATGTTAGTTGGTTTTCCAATGAATCTTGGTAAGTCTTTTCTATTCCACAATTTCTGTGTATCCTTTCATTGATCATTCATTGTTAGTTCCCAAGAAGCATAAAGGACCTGTGTGTCCCTGGCATGCTGGTAGGAACTGGGCAAGGGACACAGGGAGTTAATCTTCAGAAGTAATTGGACCTATCTTTAAGAAACTTAGAGTTTAATGGAAAGCTGTGTGGAGGTTCCTCAAACTGCTAAAAATGGAGCTTATATATGATCCATCAATTCTACTCCTAAGAATCTACCCAAAGAACACAAAAACTTTAATTCAAAAGGATACCTGCAACCCTATGTTTATTGCAGCACTTTTTACAATAGGTAAACTGTGGAAGCAACCCAAATGCCCAAAAATAGATGATTGGATCAAGAAGATGTGGTATATATATGTATATATATATATGTATATACGTGGTATATATATATATGCAATGGACTATTACTCAAGAATCAAAAAAGATAAACTCATGCCATTCACAGACAGATGGATGGAGCTGGAAGGCTTCATGCTCGGTGACATAAGCAATAGAAAAATACTGGATGGTTTCACTTATAGGAAGAATGTAGAGGGTCCATATAAGGGTTCAGGGAAAAAAGTAATTATAATAAAGTAAAAATCAAAGATAACAGGTAACTATAAACCAGAGACACTCTGCGGGAGTGGGTGGAGAGTGTAGGCTCGAAACAGGGGTGGAAGAGCACAAGGGGCTATAGTGATGGTACACAGATGAACTCGTTGGAGGAACCACCACACTGCTTTCCATAATGGTTGGACCGGTTTGTTTGCCCATCAGCAGTATAGGAGAGTTCCTTTTTCTCTACATCCCTGCCACCATTCGCTGTTTCCTGCTTTTTAAATGTGTGTCATTCTCACAGGTTTTGATTAACATTTCCCAGATTATAAGTGATGTTGAATATTTTTTCATATACCCATTGGCTATTTGCAGTTCCTCTTCGGAGAAGTGTCTTTTTAGCTCTTGTGCCCATTTTTTGACTGGATTGTTTACTTTGTTTTTGTTGAGTCCTGTGAGCTTTTTGTAGATCATTGTGATTAGTCCCTTATCAGTTGTATTGTGTGCAAAAATTTTCTCCCTATCAGTAGGGTGTCTCTTTGTTTTGGTTAGTATCTCTTTTGCTGTACAAAAGCTTTTTAGTTTGATGTAATCCCAGTTGTTTATCTTTTCCTTCATTTTCTTTGCTTTAGCTGATGTGTCTCTAAAGATGTTACTGAGATGTATGTCGTATAGTGTTTTGCCTGTATTTCTTCTGTATAATTTATGGTTTCAGATCTTATATCCATTTTGAGTTGGTTTTTGTGCATGGTGTGAGGTAGCTGTCTAGCTTCATTTGCAAGTAGCGGTCCAGTTTGCCCAGCATTGTCTATTAAACAAATTGTCCTTGTTCCATTGAATAGTGTGTGCTCCTTTGTCAAATATTAGTTGTCCATGGGCCTCCCTGGTGGCGCAGTGGATTAAGCAGTGCACTATGAAGCAAACCGCAGCCACTGCAGCAAGAGTTCGATCCCTGCTGCTGGCAGGGGCGGGAGGGGTGTGTGTGGGGTGGGGGTGGGGGACTCACATGGCGAGGCAGACCTCTCCTGCTGTGCCCGCTGCTCCCCTCAGCAGTGTACTACCATTGATCTGCCTGTTCCCTGTTCTGCTCCCTGCTCTCTGTGGTGAATCCTCTCACCCAACCCCCCACACCTCTGGCCTGTACCCCAGTGCTTGTATGCATAAATAAATAAATCTTAAAAAAAAATATTTGTTGCCCATAAATATGTGGGTTTATTTCTGGTTTTTCTATTTGATTCCATTGGTCTATGTGTCTGTTTTAGTTCCAGTTCCAAACTGGAATTTAATTATTTTGGCTTTGTAGTAAAGTTTGAAATCAGGGAGTGTGGTACCTCCATTCTCCTTTTTAGTCATGAGAGCTTTGGCTATTCAAGGTTTTCATGCTTCCATATGAATTTCATCATATTTGCTCTATTTCTTTGAAGAGTGTCATTGAAATTTTTGTTGGAATAGCATTGAATATGTAAATTGCATTTGGTAGGCTGGCTATTTTGAAATGTTAATTTTTCCAATCCATGAGCAAAGGTTACCTTTCCATTTCTTTGTGTCTTCTATTTTAACAGTGTCTTATAGTTTTCTTTGTATTGGTCCTTTACCTCTTTTTAGGTTTATTCCCAAGTATATATATATATATTTTTTAGTGTCAACTGTAAAAGGGGTAGTTTACTTGATTTCTTCTTCTTTACTGTGAACTTTACTTCTATGAAGTTTTTAGGATTCTCTATGTTTATTATCATACTGTCTGTAAATAGTGATAGTTTTGCTTCTTCTTTCCATACATGATTCCTTGTATGTCTTTCTCTTGTCTTATTGTTCTTATTGAAAAGCAGTGGTGAGAGTGGACATCCTTGCTTTGTTCCAGATCTTAAGGGAAAGGTTTTCAGCTTTTCACCCTTGGCCATGGGTTTGTCATATATGGCTTTTATTAAGTTGAAGTATGTTCCTTCTATCCCGAGGATTTCGAGGGCCTTCAGCATAAATGGATGTTGAGCTTTGTCAAATGTTTTCTCAGCTTTTTGTTGATGTGTTGGATTACACTAATTGATTTTCAGATGTTGAACCATCCCTGTGTCCCTGGAATAAATCCCACTTGGTCATGGTGTATTATCTTTTTGACGCATTGTTGGATTCTATTGGCTAAATTATGTTGAGGATTTTTGCATCAGTGTTCATTAGCGAGATTGGCCTATAGTTTTCTTTTTCTGTGTTGTCTTTCTTTGGTTTCAGTATTAGTATAATGTTGGCTTCATAAAGCATATTTGGTAGTTTTCCTTCCTTCTCAAATTTTTTGAAAAAATTTGTGTAAAATAGGAACTAGTTTGTTTCTAAATGTTTGGTAGAATTCATTTGTTAAACCATCTGGTTCTGGGCTTTTGTTTTGGGGGGTGGGCACTGATTAAATCTCACCCTGACCTCACTGAAGGACAGTCATGTGGTCACAGTGAGGTTTCAGGGCAGGTTCTTTGATTTTGAATAACATTCATAGTCGTCCTTGTTCCCATCAAGGAGATGACTAAGGTGTCCACATTACCAGGAGCTGCAAGAACAATGTAGAGGTTAAGTCTACTCTTTTGTCTTTATAGATAGTCACAAGTGTATTCATCGGTAGAAATGCTGTTTTCTCACTAATCTGAAAAAGATATTGCTAGTTGTCATGAAATGGGCCCACTGCAAAGCAGAAGACAAGAAACAGACTAGATATGTGGAATTGTGAGCAAAGTAGGTGATGCCTAGAATTGCCCTTTCTACCTGGCACTTTAGATCATTGTTATTACCTGGATGCTGTTACTTCAAAATTTTTTATAACTTCCTTTTTTATAGAAAGATAAAGTCTGAAAACATAAGTTCCTTCCAATTCTCATTATTAACTTTTATTGATCAAGTTTTAGAAAACTATGTTCCCTTTCTTCTTCTAAGACATCATTTTAATTTCAGTTATAAAGTTGCCACTATAATTAGCCAACTCAAGTTCAAAGGGTATTAGTCTCATCAGACTATTAATTTACATTGTAAAAAATGTATGAGTCATTAAACCAAAAGGAAAAATCATCTTGCTGTCACATATGGTATATGACCCTTTTTAGCAGGAAGGTAAAGAGTGATTTTAAAACCTTGCCAATATAATTCTAAAGAACTAGGAAAATTACTTGTATTTGTTAATTGAAGTTATTCTGGTTATGAGCAAGAAACCATTTCTGTGCTAAAAATAAAAATGACTTTTCACTTTCCAGTTTTGCACATAAGCAAATGGGATTCCCTTGACTGGTGTACTCACTCACACTCTCTCTCGCCCCCTCTTCCCCCCACTATATGGGATATACCAATATATAGCTCATGTTTCTATGCTAGTGTATGTTAATTTAATTTGGCTATCTTCTCAGTCAAGCAACTGCATTTTGAGAGAATTTTGTGGATATAGTGACTTCACCCAGAAAATTAATTCTAGTGATGAAAGCTCAGTGACATTTTATAGAGAGGTTAGTGGGGACATAATTTTGGGTGGAGAGTCTTCTTCCTAGCCATCAGATCCAATTTTGCAGATTGTGGCTTCTCTAACTTCGACCCATGAAAGATAGCACCAGTCATGTTTATTGTGATTGAAAGTTGCCTTTTGGACAAGAGAACTGAAGGGTTAGACCCTGTGAGTCGGTCTTTCCAGCCACACCCCCCCAAAGCTGCCCGGTCACAGTACTCTCCAGAAAGCTAACAGTAACAGACCACAGTCCCTCGTGGAGCACTGAGCATATACTCCGTACCATATGCTGTTGTAGGTACTTTCCTCATGCTGATTCTTTTATCTTCACGAAACCCCAGTGAGACTGCTTGTATTCATACCCCAGCTTACAATTTAGGAAACTGAGGCATTAAGGGACCAAAAAGTCACCCAAGACTACACAGTTAGCAAGCAGTACAGCCAGGAATTAGATACAGGTAGTTCAACTCAAGAATTCAAGCTAACCGCCATTACACTGTACTGCATCTCACACCCAGGTCAAATATTCAGCACCATTGCATGATGTAATTCATCAATGACATGTCTGTCTGTTCTGCTTAATTGTCACTTGTGATGAGGAATATGCATCATTTGCAGCACCTGTTGTTATACACAGCAGGTTCCCTATATCCATTAATTATTGTCACCATCATCATCATCATCATCATCCCTACCACCGCCACCGTCATCATCGCATACTAGGCACATTAAGGTGTCAAACACAATTAAAAAAATTAAATTTAATCTTATCTCAAGATCTTATTGTTTTATGAGGTATGCATTATATCCTTTTTAGTAATAGACTTCATTTTTTAGAGTTGTTTTGGGTTCACAGCGAACAGGAGGGGGAGGTACAGGTTGTCCACTATGTTCTACCTCCATCATTTATAACATCCCCCACTCTCAGCAGCCCACACCAGTGTTACATTCATTACAACTGATGAGCCTGTGATGTTGCTGGATCGTCTGAAGTCCAAAGTGTATGTTAGGTGTCAATCTTCATTTTCTAATTCTGTTGGTTTTGGCAAATACATGGACATGTAGTCATCATTATGGAGTTGTGAGGAATAGTTTCCTGCCCTAACAATCCTCTGCTCTACCTGTTCAGCCTCTCCTCTCCCAGCCCTGGTAATCACTGATGTTTTTATTATCACAACTTTCCCTTTCCTGGAATGTTACACAGTTGGAATGACAGTTTATAGTCTTTTTTATTTTTCTCTCACCGCTATACCTTGCAATCCCTTTAACCTTCCCTCTCTCCATTTTAACCTCAGAAAACTGACTTTGTTTATTAACATCCACTAGTTTTTATAAGTATTTTACTTAGTTGAATAGTCAACAATATGAATGCGCAGTGTTTGTCTTGATCATTACAACTTGCTTTATTACATACAATTCCCTCAAGTTCCTTCCATGTTGCTGTAAATGGCAGCATTTTGTCTTTCCTTACGACCGAATGGCGTTGAGCCATACCTTCTTGATCCAGTCTTCAATAGATGGGGATATGGTTGCTTCCATGCCCTTGCTCTCGCAATTTATGCTGTAGTAAACACTGTGGAGCATATGATTTTTTTGACTGATTGTTTCTTTGGCTAGGTGCCCAGGAGTGGGATTGCTGGGTCATATGATATTTTCATTTTCAGTTTTTTAAGGTAAAAATTTTCATTTTCGGTTTTTTAAGATCACTTTCCAAAATGGCAGCACCAGTGTCCACTCCCAACAGCAATATAATAGGGCTTGCATACTCTCTAGGACTTGTTGGGATTTTTAAAATACGTATGAGATGATCGTAGTCCTAACCTGAATATCCCTTATTGAAAGTGATGATCATTTATCTATGTATCTGCTGGCCTTCATTATGCCTATATTAGAGTTGAATGGACTTTCCATTTTATTTCATATTTTAAAAGATTTATTAATTTATGCATAAAAAACTGGGGTGTTGGCCAGAGGTGCAGGTGGTGAGAGGATTCACTAGAGACAGAGTGGGGAGCAGAACAAGCAGATCTATTGAAATACGCTATTGAGGGGTGTAGCAGGCGAGACAGGAAAGGTCTGCTATGCCATGTAGGTCAGCTCCCTGGCCGGGGATTGAACTCATGCTGCAGTGGTTGGTAATAGCTTGGTAGTACAGAGACTTAACCTCTGCGTCCTCTGGGAGGCCCCAAATTTCCATTTTAGAAAGTAGTAGACTCCGTCCATTAGGTTCCTGAGTCCTTTCTCTTAATCACAGTGTAGTATATGCTCAATTAAGAAAAAGAACTGAGTAAGTGAGGGAAAAAAAAAAACAATGGTATGACAAATCTTGGTTGTGCATTTTGTCTTCCAGCTTGAATCTAAAAGACTCACATCACAGGGAGCTGTCTCTTGGAAGGGGTGGGTCAGGTGGTTCATTCTGGTTTTCTTGGAGACACAATGATACTTCTGTCCTCCACTAGATGAGTCTATTTTATACAATTCTCTTCCACACATTCTGTTCATTACATATATTCCTGTGGGCTAATTGGTCTACCTCTCTCATTTTAAAGCTGTGAGGTAATCCACTTAGTTTCCATCTTAGTATGAAGCTTGTGAATCAGGTGGTTCCTTTTATAACTCCTCAGTGCAGACTAGTTCAGAATCAGGAGTTTTAACTGGTTTTAATGTTGAGAAGTTATTGTGGAACATAGGGGGCACCCTCAGAAAGATAAACTAGTATTTGAATGATGAACATTTCCCTGGAATTGCTTGGGCATGGTTGACCAAGGAACCTGACTCCTTGTGAGAGACAAGCAGGGCTGTCATGCACGAGAGATGCAGAAAATGTCAAAGTCAAGTTCCATCTTTGTGATTTGCAAATATAAAAGTGACAACTCTGTCTCCAGTGGTCACAGAAGGATATTCCCTCTGGCTGTCTTTGGAGACATAACAGTGGCTTCCAGTGCTAAGTGGTAAGCTTTTCAGTTGCTGTTATAACAAGGTGAATTTAGAGACCTTCAAAGGAACTGCCAAGCTTCTGACTGAGAAATCCAACCTGCAGCTTGCTCCCTCCTGGCTTCCTACCTGTTTATCACCTCTGTCCTGCCCCAGAGTGGGCCACACAGCCTGCGGCAAGAAGGAATGAGCCTTCTATGCACTTTGGGGTGGCTTGCTGCTTTCTGTGCAGCAACAAAGCCAATCTCCAGAAGACACAAAAAGTGTAACTGAAATGAAGCCCATGCTCTAATGAGCCAGGGAACGATTTAACAAAAATTGACTAAAATAAGACACTTCTAATGCAGACAGCAAATTGTATCCTCTGGGCTTCCCTTCATTAGACACAAATCCCATCTTTCATGATTGTGCTATTTGGGGAATAAATGATCTCTAATAGAACCAACCTAACCGCTCTAGGCTTTGTCCCTCATTCTGAACAGTTTCTGACCATCGTGCATTATTGTGCTCCTCTTGGTCTGTGGCTTCCTTGCCAAGCTCACTTCATCAGTCCCCTGTTGTCCTGCATATTTCTCAGCCATCGGAATCCTAGCAACAGATTTCTCCTGTAAGTAGGATCGTCCTGATCACCCAGTCTCCCACAGGCTGGTAAAAGTTTTGTGCTGCTGCTTCTCACTCACAGAGCATCCCTAGAGTGTTTTTTTGTGGAGACAGTGCTGCCACTAATTCAGTAGAAAAATACACCTTGCTGGTGAATCTACAATCCGCTGTCAAACCAGGTTTGGACCTTTTCTAAGAGCTAACATTGCAGAAACCGCTTCTCAGTGGGGAGGTGGTTTTATGGGTTTTGTTATTTGATTTTGAATAAGAGATTGAAGAATAGAGATGCTCTTTATCCTTTTTAATGTAAAAGATCAAATCATCGCTAGTTAACATTAGACCAAATGCCCAATCTTCCACCTTTTTTTTTTTTAATTCATAGCAACATGAAATATAGTGGACATGTATAATAGAATAGATACTTGAGGTTTGGAAAGATTTCTTCCCTCATTCTAAAAGTGACGGCAGTAGTATAATACACTATTTCCAGGCACTGTTCCATTAACTCGCTAAAGTCACCATAATCCTCTTTGGGAGTAATGATAATTATCCCCATTTTACAGCTAGGAGGGTGAAGCACAGAGAGGGTGTGTAACTTGCATGAAATTCCACTGTAGCAAGTAGTAGTTTAGGGATTTGAATCCCAGCAGTTTGCCTTTTGAGTCCATGTTTTTAATAACTGAACTGCATTTCAAGTTCATGTGAAAATATGGGGGAAAAGTAGGACAGAAAAACTGCCCACTCACCTCTTGTTAAAAGAAGATAAAGATCAGTATATATAAGTGTCTGAAATCATCATGTTGTACACCTTCAACTTACATGATGTTCATCATATCATCATACTCGATGTCAATTCTATCTCCGTATAGCTGGGGGCGGGGGGAAGCCTTAACTACATATACTTTCTATATTTATTTAAACTTAAAAAAGGTTAGTTTACTTGCACATACTGTGTTCACACTTTTACACCATCTCCTGGCCAAAGTTCTTCTTCTACATCATGATTTTTTGAATGCATACTGCTCCATTGTATGGAAGTACATAATTTACATATTTAATCTGATTAAAAGACACTTATGCTATTCCATATTCTGTTATAAATGTGATTTCACATTATTTTTCAACATTTGCTTGGTATTTCCTTAAGATAAATTCCTAGGATTCTGAATCATTTAGGTTGAAATAAAAGATACGCCCATTTTAAGTTCATTTATTGGTTTTGCCAATTGTCCTCTGAAAAGATTGTCTTAAGTGACAAAAGCGTCTATTTGCTTGGATGCCCTCAGGATATCATCCTTCCTACTCTTTTTTTTAATTACACATAAACAAAATAGTTTCTCATTTCAATGTGTGTTTGAAAGAACTACAAAAATTAACAAAAAATTATTTATTCCATGAATACATGTGGTTCAACCTATTAAACAAAAAACCACTGTTGCATTTTCTAGAGTAGCCCCCTAAAATAAATGTGTGTGTACAAGTGAAGATGTGTATGAGCGTGCACCCCACGCATGTGTGCATGTGTGTCTGTGTGTGTGAGCGTGCTCTTTTTTCCTATACAAACTGAAACATATCAAACTTTGCTTTGCCCCTTGCGTTTTTCACTTAGAAAAAATATATCTTGGAGATTATTATATCAATAAAGAAAGAATTATTTTTAATATCTACATACCATTTATGAGGAAATGTTTGCACATAGATATGAAATAAAATTTGTGTACAGACTTTGGACATTACTCTTCTGTAACTTCCGATCATTGTTTTTAAAGTAATTTTTATGGTGGTATAGTTTTTTGGCTACTGTTGATGATTTGTGAAACTATGCTTTGTAATAAGTGTACAAGGCCATTTGTATTAACCAATGCATATTTTACTTAACGTTTCATTATTGGTCTTCGAATTTTGTTTCATTGTGTTGCTTTTTGTCGTTATTATTGTTCGGTTATTTCTGTTTTGATTTGGATGTGTATAGTTGAGAAATATTTTTATGTAATCAAATTGATCAATCTTTTTGGATTGGTCTGTGAATGATTTCACTGAATGATAAAAGACTTCCATTGTATCTCTCTTTACTAGGATTCTGTAGTATTAGAATCATGGGAATTGGACTAGAAGGAAAATATTTTCAGCCCATGCAAAAGCCCCTAAAACAACCCAAGTAGATGTCTTACTTTTTTTGGATGAATCAGTGACTGGGAGTTCACCACCTGACTATTGACCAGCTCTGATTTTTATAAAGCTCTTTACTGAATGAAACTAACATTTTCCCTTCTGCCCTATCTTTAGTTTTGCTCTGAAACAAAAAAATAAAAACAAAGAAAAAAACAAAACAACCAAAAGAAACCAAAACATGGTTGATCTGCTTCCTCTCCCACATATAGTCATCCAGTTGTTACTGCAATTTTAAAAACATTCTCCCTTTATCTTTTATTTTTTGCCTATTTTTATTACTTTTTGGTTTTTAGTTTAATTTTACATATATTTTACATTTTGCACAGTGTGTATTTCTCATCCCCATGAAATTCCCGTCGTCAATTCACCCGTGCACCGTCACCACAGTCTCTTGTGCTCATCCCACCCATTGTGTTCCTTCTCCCTCCTCCGCCTCTCAGGAATGTCTCAGATTTCTAGTTGTCTGTTGATTTTGATTTTTTATTTATTGTAATTGATTTTTTCCCCTAGTCCCTTGTTTGTTTCCTCTACATTCCTCCCACAAGTGAAACTGTCTGTTAATCTTTATTTTAGATATATAATTTAAAATCAACCAGTGTTGCAAGGAAAAGCTCACAAATAGTATGGCATTAGTACCTTATGCTTGCACTTTGTGTGTGTGTGTGTGTGTGTGTGTGTGTAGGGGGATGCACTTACTATCTTAACCATTTTTAAGTACGTAGTTCACTAGAGGTAAGGGCACTGTGCCATCCATTTCTAAAACAGTTTTTTGTCCTACAAAATTGTATCCTTTAAAAAACAGTTCTTCATTTTCTCACTCCCTCCTACCCTGGCAACCACCAAGCTAGAAACCTCGTAAAAAGAGAACTATAAAGCATTTGTCATTAGTGACTGACTGACTTCACTTAGTAGAATGCACTCAAGCTTCATCCATGTTGTGGCATGTGACAGGGTGTCCTTTTTAAAGACTGAATAATATTCCAGTGTGTGTACCTCATTGTGTTCATCCATTCATCTGTGGATACATCCTTGGGTGCTTCACCTATTGGCTCTTGTGAATGATGCTGCTATGATATAGACAGACAAGCATCTCTTTGAGATCAGGTTATCAGTTTCTTTAGATATCCAGCAGTGGGATTGCTAGATCATAAAGGCAGTGCTATTTTTACTTTTTTAAGAACTGCCATTTTATACTCCCACCAACAGAGCTTGTGTGTCCCATTTTCTTTGCAGCTTTGCTGATTTCTATGTGACATCCCTTCATCTTCATATACTCAATAAAAGCAATATCATAAATTAGAATGACCGTGAAAATTTCTACTAGGAAGACTTTTGTTTGATGGGTTAGCTTTGTTTTACATATGTCTCCCTTAGAAAATGATTCCTAGTGGACATAAGCTGAGTGTGTGTGTCATGGACAAAGTAGGCTTAATTTTGAATGGCAGGTAAGGTCAAGTGAACATCTACTTTGACTTGGGAGTTGTAGACAGTTAATACCATTAAAGGAGGTAGCAGGACCATGTTGAAATCTTATTTACTTCCATGCCTACCTCTGTAAACTTGGAATATCAGACCTGATTTCAGCCCTCAGTAGATAGTTCTTTGCGTTTGAGGGCAGCAGGGCACTTGACACTATTTTCAAATCATGGAATATGGGCTATTGGTAGCACTTTCTCTATTCCAACTCCTTTCTAATGTTTTATGCTTTATCTTGTTCATGAGAAGGGAATGTCCTGGCTTGATCTCTGGGTGACTCAGGGGCAAGCTTTTTGATCTTGATAATCATTAGATTTCTAACCTTTAAAATTGGGATAATATTGCTAGAACACACATCAGTTAATAAGTGCCTATATCACAGAGTTGTTGTGAGGGCTAAATGAGTTAAGGCATGAAAAATATTTAACAAAGTCCCTGGTGTATAAGTATTCCATAAACATGGTGGTTGTTGCTATTGTTGTATTCTATAATCACATGGTTGAGCCAGTAAGATTTTACTTCTCATTACAGGTAGTCTAAATAAAGGTATAAAACCATATATTTGTTTTTTTTTTTCTCTAAAGTAACTTCACTAGTACCAGATATCTCCTGTGTAGATGGTCTTTCTTTCTTTCTATGATCATGAAGGGATTCCAAGTCCACTTTGATTGTGTGTTATCACACATGGTACAAAGCAGCTGTTGCCATCAGAGTCGTGATTATGAAGGTCTTCTGAGTGCTGAGTCTAATATACCTCAAGGATTTGTTTTTCATTAAGCCACTGTCCTTTACTCTCAAATGACAAGAAGTCCTTGCAGGCTGTAATCCCAAAGCCCTTTGATCCAGTTTCCAAAATATGGCCAAAAAGTGCATTGTTTTATTTCACCTTGTGCAGGCTGAGTTGATTTTGAACTTCAAATTTCTTTCTGGTAGAGGTCCTGTCCTTCTCACCTTTCAGTTTCATCTCTTAGCAACACGTAGTCATCTACTCTGTGATTCTCATTGTGTGCATGGCACTGTACTCCTCAGGGTCTGGACCCAGATGTTTGCTTCTTCTGTTCCTCAAGATTTAATAGGTCAGTTGAAATTTATGCCTACGTTATCACTAGTGTTCTTCTGTGTCTGTTGAAACAAATATTCTTTGAGGATCTTCACCTTTCTGCCACTTATGAACAAGTTGTGTGTTGAACTGCATCCTAGGCCCATACTGCCCTGTGTTCTCCCACAGCCAAAAAGAGGGATTCTCATCTCTAAAGGTTCTGACCTTGGCCTTTACTTCTGTCTTCAAATTCTCTCTTATTTTCCAGGAACAAGGTTCATTTTTCTCTTGGAATTTTATTCTGATAATTATTTCACTATGGCTTTAAAAAATTCTAGTTTTTAAAATAGCTAGTTTACTGGAACTTGTTTTTGGCATGTGTGTGTCTATGTCTGAGTTAATAGTTCTTTTAATCTGATGCGCAATTACTCAGCACTTGGTTCACTCTGAAAAATTCACTTTGCTTGTTTGTTTAGAATTTCTAACTGTTCTTCTTAAAACCGTTGGTTTTTATTTAACAAACTATTAGGGCTTCTACCAGATGTTAGTGGAAAAGCTTACAGTTTTTCATCATTGAGAATGATATTAGCTATGGGTTTGTCATATATGGTTTTTATGATATAGAGGTATGTTCCTTCTATTTCCAATTTTTAGAGTAGTTTTTAAAATCATAAATGGATATTGAATCTTACTAATGCTTTCTCAGCCATCTATTGATATGATCATATGATTTTATTTTTCCTTTTGTTAATGTGAATTACATTGATTGATATTTGGATGTTGAATCATCCTTGTGTCCCTGGAAAAAATCCTACTTAGTCATGGTGTATGATCCTTTTAAAGCATTGTGGAATTTGGTTTGCTAGGATTTTATGAAAGATTCTTTCACCACTACTATTAAGTATAATATTGGAAATCCTAGGTAGAGAAATTAGGCTAGAGAAAGATACAAAAGAAATCCAAACCAAAAGAGAAGTAAAACCATTACTGTTTGTAGGTGATATGATAAAATACGTAGAAAATCCTGAAGATTACACTAAAAAAACTAATCAAAACAACAAACCATTTCAGCACAATGGCAGGTTACAAAATCAATTACAAAAATCAGTTGTTACAAAATCAATTACAAAAATCAGTTGTGTTCTGATATGTAAACAACAAACTAGAAAAGGAAGAAGACAATCCCATTTATAGTTGCATCAGAAGGGATTAAATAACTAGGAATAAAATTTGAATACTATAGGATATTGTTAAAACAAATAGAAGACAAAGAGAAGTACAAAGATATTCCATAATAATGATTGGAACACTTTAAATTATTAAAATGACCATTTTACCCAAAGCAATATGCAGATTCAGTGCAATCCCTATAAAAGTTTTGATGGTATTCTTTAAAAAAAAAAAAAAAAAAAACAATACAGAGACCCTGACTAGCCAAAGCCATCCTGACAACAGAACAGTGGTATCATACTTCCAGAATTCGAACTAGCCTACAGAGATATAACATTGGATATATATATATATATGGACATATGCAGTTATATATAGATATAACTACAGAGATATGGCACGGGAACAAAAACAGGCACACCCTTAATGTAATAGAATTGGAACCCCAGAAATAAACCTATACCTGTATGGATAGTTAATCTTTGACAAAGAGCCAACAGTTTACTTTGGAGAAAGGAAGGTTTCTTCAGTAAATAGTTTTGGGAAAACTGGACACTTATATGCATAAGAATGACTCTAGACTACTTTCTCACAACATACAAAAATTGACTCAACATGGATAAAAGTCTTGGATGTAAGTCCTGAATCCATGAAATAGATAGAAGAAAACATAGTAAAAATACTCCATGATATAGGATTCAGCGTATCTTTGTGGATTCAGCTCCAACAGCAAGAGGTGCAAAAGAGAATATCAACAAGTGGGACTACATCCAACTAGAAAACTTTTGCACAGTGACAGAGACTATATGAAAACAAAAAGGCACCCAACTGAATGAGAAAAAAATATTTGTACACCTACATCTGATCAGAGACTGATAGCCAAGATCTACAAAGAACTCATACAACCCAATAAAAAAATGGGCATAAGAGATAGACAACTTTTCAAAGAAGACATACAGATGGCCAAATATTCCTGCTAGTAAGAAATATGCCCAGATATTAAGAGAAAAGAAAATTCAACTTAAAATCACCAACACACACGGAATATTACTCAATTATTAAAAAAGTAAATTTCTGCTAACTGCAAGAACATAGTTGGAACTGGAAGGAATTAGCTACATGAGCTATGTCAAAGGAGAAAAACAAATATTAGATGGTAACAGTTATTTTTGGAACATAGGGGAAAAGAACAAAGGGTCAGATAAAGCCAAAGCAATAACAAATCCTAGAAATCTGTTTGTATAATTGAAGCTACCAAAGGGAGAGGGAGAGAGGGAAGAGCAAAGTATGGAGGAGGCCCATATGAAGGACTGTGGGTACCTTGCCAGTGGGTCTGCTGGGGCAACATACACATGAATGGTGTGAGACTATACCTCTAAATCTTATACAGTGTTGTAAACCAATGTTGCCTCAAAAAAAAATTACAGTTGATGCTCTGTTCTTTAGGAGGTGAACAGGGTTGGAATCACCTATCCTTAAGCAGTTGACTTTCCGCCTCCACTCCACCTTCTGTTACCACTCCACCTTTTCTGTGTGGTGCTTTCCACTCCACCTGCTGTGACCACCTGTTCCTTCCCTGGTGATTGCTGTCAGCAGGATCGGGGCTCTGTTTGTGACTGTGTCTGCTTCCTGGTCAGCCAGGATTGTTTGTAGGAAGGAAATTGGTCCATTTCTGATTGGGGCATGGGCGATGCGCCTGTCATTTGGTGTGGCTCCCTAGCAATCTACAGCATCAATTTTCTATCTCTGACTCCCAATGGTAATTTTTCCAGTATCATAATCATCTCCTCCTCCTCTTCCCTTTCTTTTCTTTCTGTTTCATTTCCTCTTCGTCCTCCTTCTCCCGACACCTTTATTATGGCTTACCTTAAATGTTTCTCACCATAAAGGTTTCTTATTTTTAAAATAAAATTCATTGAATCCTGCTCTATGCTTCTATGCTCATCTTTCTGTTATAACCCTAATTTCAATTTATCTCTGCCCTGCTAATCTGTGAGCTCTTACCGGATAAGTGCAGGGTATTATTAATATCATTACCTTAAGCTTCACAGAGTATTCATGCTGAGCAAATACAGCACAGTGGTGATCAGCACTGACTCTGGAAAGAGCCTGCTGATGTTCGTTGCTTGCCCCTGCCAGTTTTTAACTGTAATATTGGGCAAGTTGCTTCATTTCTCTGTGCCTCGCTTGTTCTGTTTGCAACTCGGTGATGATATTGATGCTTAGAATAGCTCCTGCCATATAATAAGTGCTATGGAAGTGTTTGCTATTATGTTTTAAATTACATTTAATAGAATTATGATGATCAAGCACACACATCACTATTTAATGAAGATGTGTATTTGGTATGTTAGTGGTCATTACACCTAAAGTAGGGTTGGGGGCTCGAGGGCAGTCAGTCTTTTTGAGTGAATGAAGAAAGGAATGGTTCTGCTGGGTGTTATAGATACAAAGAAACATAAGTTATTTCTTTAGACATGATAGTCTGTTGGGGAATACAAAAGGGAAAAAGGTAATAATTAAATGTGTGTAAACGTCCATTCATCTGTCTATGGACATATGGGTTGCTTCTATTTTTTGGCTATTGTGAATAATAGCACTTATGAATATGTGCATATAAATATCCGTGGGTGACCTTGCTTTCAATTCTTTTGGATAGAACCCCAGAAGTGGACTTGCTGGATCATATGACAGCTCTATTTTTAATTTTTTGAGGAACTGCCCTACTTTTTAAAATAGCAGCTGCACCATTTTTGCAATCCCACCAACAGTGCCTAAGGAGTCAGTAATTTCTGAGTTGATCAAGTCAGGAACATAAACTAGAGATTTTGTTTTCCCTGTGACCTTTGTAGTTCCAGTGTCTTTCCACCATCAAAGTCTGTGTTTCTGGTAAGAAAGTCTTCAACCACACTTCTCCTCACTCTACTTTTGCAACGATTGGTGTATTCCAAGACTGACTATCAATGAAATTGACTTTCTATTTACTTAGGTTGCACTTCTGTAACCTGCTGTGTGGATAATTAAAATGAAGGTGATTTACTGCTCTCTGAATTCTCTGGGCTGACTTAGTATCTTCTTTCTCTCTTTCTTGGAGTTGGGGCACAGGCCAGAGGTGCGGGAGGTGAGAGGAGTCACCAGACAGAGTGGGGAGCAGAACAGACAGATCTACTGAAACACACTGCTGAGGGGAGCAGCAGGTGAGGCAGGAGAGGTCTGCTGCACCATGTGGGTCCCCTCCCTGGCTGGGGATTGAACTTGCGCTGCTGTGACTAAGGGCCACAATACAGTTCTCAACCCCTTGCACCACCAGGGAGGCACCTGACTTAGCATCTTCTAAACTCACTGACTAACCGAGTCTTTCTCATTTATTTGTCCTATTTCCTAATTTAGCATTTTTGTTATTTTCTGAATATTTTGATCTTTATATTTGCTTCTTTAGACATATCCTGTTGGGATAAATAACCACAAACAGTGTGAATTCGACCTGCCAATGCTTTCTTTTTCAAACAGTGCAAGTACCTATGGTAATCAGACTTGGGGACCTCAAAATACAAGGGAATCAATCACCATTGTTACTGTTGAGCTATTGGCAATTTTTATATATTTTGGGGAAACATCAGTCCTATAAGCAACAAATATATCATCTCAATGTAGACTATTCAATGAAACGTATGATGTATCCCCAATACTTGAGGTAGGTTTAGCCCCAACATTTGTTTTACTTAGTTTTTTCTTTTTAAGTTTGTGAGGTTTGTATTTTGTTAAACATAACTCATGAACTCAATGAATTTTTAAATTTTTAGCTAGTTATTTAGTAAGATAATGCTGGTTTATAAGACTGTGTATGATTTGGGGGTACAGGTTCACACCTCCTAAGATGTATGTAACCACAACAGACACGCCAACAAATCGCCCACAATCTTCCACCACAATCAGTTGCCACCTCCCCATTTTTTACTTCTGCTCCCCCCCGCCCCCTCAGGCAGCCTCAGTTCTGCAGTCACATTTCTCAGGTTTGTGTTGGATTTAGCTTTGTCCCTATTTTTTCCCACATGAATGAAATAATCTGGTTTTTATTTCTCTCTTTCTGGCTTATTTTGCTTAGACTAAAAGGGTGATTATTTTAAATTGTAACAGATTTAAGGGGTTTGAGTAATTTCTTTCTCCTCTGTTTTAAAAGTTTTTAAATAAAACAATTATGTATTCAAACATGCAAGTAGGCAAGAGGCACTAAAGAAAACTGTGTCTGATTCCCTCCAAGCTGAAAGTTTTCACATTAAGCTGTGACAAAGACTCGTTGGCTTGTTGGGTGTTTGATGTCTTTAGTTCAGGCTGCTGTCAACCTGTCTGATTGTTTCCTGGCCATTCCATTATTAGTTGTGTCTATCCTGCTATATGCCCATTGGGAGGGACAACACCCCATCAGTACTTTTCTTATGGTTCATGATTATTTTCACTTTAAAACAAATCCTATGTTTTTCAACATAAAAGGTAAACTTTCTAATTCCTCAAGTTTATCTTCCATCAGAAATAGAGAGAACAGCATCTCTCTGGTAATGCAAGGGCTTGAACCACTCAAGAGGCTTCCACAACCACTGCAGCACAAGTTCAATCCCCAACCAGGGAGGGGACCCACATGGCGCAGCAGACCTCTCCTGCCTTGCCTGCTGCTCCTGTCAGCAGTACGTTTCAGTTGATCTGCCTGTTCTGCTCCCCCCGCTGTCTCTGCTGAGTTCTCTCACCCCTCACACCTCTGGCCCATGCCCCAGCTCTTGTATGCATAATAAATAATAAAAATCTTTTAAGAAAATACAGAGAACCAGGTACCTATCAGTGTTCTGTAACTAACAGACACCATGACTATGATTACTTTTATGGGATCATTAGAATTGAAGTGCTAGATGCAATTTAAGGGTATTTGGTTGAGGAAGAAGAACTTGATGAAAGGTACAGGTTAGGTTATGAATTTGATTATGAATTTAACTGTGAGTTTTATTTTGCTTCAAAGATTATTAGCGCAAATATAATATGCTGTAGTCCTTTGCATAGCAAACTGGGATTTAGATAAGGAATGGTAGAACAGGTCAAGAGCAGGGATTCTGGAGGAGGCTTCAAGCATCACAACTCACTCACAGGCTGCAGGTGCCCCTTCAGGAACAGCTCTACCATTTTGCCCACCCAGGCTTCTAAAGTGCCCCCACTAACCAAAACAAAGTGACACCCCATTGACTGGGAGAACATCTTTGCACACAACACTACTGACAAGGGACTTATCACAAAGATCTACAAAGAGCTGACCAGACTAAACAAAAACAAGGTAAACAATTCAGTCAAAAAATCAGCAGAAGAACTTAAAGACATTTCTCCAAAGAGGACATGCAAATGACCAACAGGCATATGAAAAAATGCTCAGCATCTCTTGTCATCAGAGAAATGCAAATCAAAACCACTATGAGATACTACCTCACACCAGTGAGAATGGCACGTATCAAAAAAAATTAGCAACAGCTAATGTTGGTGAGGATGTGGAGAAAAAAGATACGACCTGGCCAGGCCTGTCCCACCAGCTGCCACAGTGACTGGCAGAGGAGCCCTGAGGGGGCCCTCATCCTGGGGAGAGACATTCCATTTCTTACAGCTCAGCGAGCCCACCTCTGCCCTGAGCTGAGCCCCTCGGAGGCTGGCCCGCTCTCCGGCCACGTCGACGTTACTGCCCTCAGCTCAGCAGTTCTGGAGCCAGCAGCGGAGGTGGCCACACTGTTGGCTGGACCTGAGGGGTGCAGAAACCTCAGCACCCTTCACTGCAGGAAGCGGCTTCGATGTTCATGGAGTTAGCATCTTGGTAACCGAAAATCCTGTCCCAGTCAGATTGGCCCCACTCATTGAGAAACCAGAGAAAAAAGTCACAGGATGGGGAGCTTTCCTGGGCGCAGCGAGGATGGAGGACACAGAATGATCTGACAGCAGGTGCAGCATCACCCCAGAGTGTAGGAGCCTCTTACGTGTGGTCTTCTGCCATCTCCGCCAACTCTCCAGCACGTGGTAAAAGCTGATGCTGCAGGTGAACAGGAAGGACCAGTAGGCTAGTTCTTTTTCAGTTTGACAACGACTCTCCATCTCGATCTGGGGCATCTTGATTTGGAGCAAGTTCCTTTCTTGAGAAAACTGCAATAAAAACAAGGACAATGGCAAGTTCAAGAGACATCCATTTCTGTCAGAATCAAAATTTGACGCCTTGTTCCTAAAACATAAATAGGGTCTGGGGAGTAGTTCTTAACTAGTTTCTGCAGATCAAAGGTTGTTGAGGTCAACACATTCTTCTTAACTCTCCCCACTTCATTTAGTGCATGTAATGAAGTGAAGCCGCATCATCTGTAGGCCCCAGGAGAAGACCTCTATTTTAGGTCTTGGACAGTTTGTTCATCAACTCTGCAGTGGCTTAAAGATTTCCTTTCTTCTGTGGAAGCCCAAAATGCCAAAGAATAACAGCTTGAAATTAACAAGCACCAGTAGGTTCCTATTCAGTATTAAAAACAAAATTATTTTATTCTGCTATCTAGGTAGTCTTTCCAGAAACCTCATTTTGATGCCTGAGTACAAGTTTTACTTCTTCAAGGCTTGTGACTCTTGAAGAGGGCCAGGTAAAAGCAGATTGGGCCATATTATTACTTTTGTTATTACTTGGCAAGTCATAACTCAAGCATTAAGAAAAGAATTCTAATAGACTTTTATTATCATAAAGTTTATCACATCCCATTAAATTTTGAAACTCTGGCTACTAAAAAAAATCTATGTGCAAATACAGTTAGAAAATACTTGTGTGTGTTTTGTTACTACAAAGTATAGAATGGGGATTTTGGAATGGGGGTGTTTTGTAGCAATCCAGACGCTGCCACTAACTAGCAGCAGTAGCACACCCAGCAGCCCACTCACTCAGCACCTCGCACCTTCATGTGCAAAGTAATAATAGCACTTAGTGAAATCACACACACACACACACACACACACAGAGTTGCCAGAACAATGCTGGCTAGAGAGGAAGTGCTAAGCAATATTTGCTCTTGATTCTCTAGCACCAACTCTGAATTCTTAGGTTATTCCACATCCCTTGCATTAATCTCAGGCATCAATCAATGTTGTGTCTGCAAAAAAACAGATTTTTCTTTTTACCGAATTGGTTTTTAAATGTGAACTAGCCAAAGGGCAACAGTTCCCTTTTCCTTTTAGCAATTGTAGTGCATAAATTGAAAGAATGGTGGATGGAACATTTTGTACCCCAAAAGCTCTTCGATTGTGAATGCGCAGAGAACACCAGGGGATTCGGTGAGTGTATCGCAAACATAGCCTGGGTGACTGAGAGAGTCTTTAATGAATGAATCATTGAATAGACAGATGGACTGTGGGAGGCAAATCCTTACTCAGTTTTTTCTTTTACTACAGGAACATTTCTGAGTGGTAAATATCCAGACCAGTATTCATGACTATAGATGTTCTTTAAGAGTAATTGTTTTTCTTTGTGGTATTTAATCTGTTCTCCACAAACGTCATTTTGCAGATGGATATGAAGAGAGCGTGAGACAATACATGTGTTAGTACTTTTAAAACCCCATCGTTTCTAGCTTTGAGGTCTATTTCATATAATGTAATATCTACCATTTAAAGTGAAGACAGGTGAGGTGTCTTCAGTGTGTTCTGAGTTGTGCACCACCACCACGACCCCCACACTCAACTCCTTTGTGTCTCAGTGGAGCTTTGTTCTGGATGTTTCCCATAGTGGAGCAATGCACTGTGTGGTCTTTGGTGTCTAGCTCACTTAGCATCATACTGTCAGCAGTTCTCCACGTGGGAACCTGTAATGTACTTCACTCCATTTATCTTCAAACAATATTCCATTGTGTGGCTAGAGCAAGTTTGCTCTTCTGTTCATAAGTTGATGGATGTTTGTGTTTCCACATTTGATGAATATCAATAATACTGCTGTGAACATGTGTGTGCAGGTTTTTGTGTGGACATATGTTTTTGATTCTCTTGGGTAGATACCTAAGAACAGAATTGCTGAGTCATATAGTCACTCTATATTTAGCACTTTGAGGAACTGCCAGATGGTTGCACAACTTATCATTCCTACCAGCAACATGGGAGGGTGCCAATTCCGCCATGTCTTTGCCAACAGGTTTTTTTGAGTTTTACCCATCACAATGGGTATGAGTGGTAAACATTTTTTATGATTAGACAGATTTTATTTCCTATGGTTCTGGCTATTTCTCGCTACTTAAATATTAAATGAAATACCAGTGAGTGCCCATCATGGATATGCAACTGTGACTAGGCAACACCAAGGCAATTGCACACCTAATACTAACATTTCACTATGTATGACCTTCTGCTTCATTTACTCAGTATTTTACCTGCCATGGGATCAGTTTTCATATATAGTCTTCCCAAACTTTCACGGTGTTGTCAGCATCACAGAGTTACATCAACTATTTGTAAAAACAAGTAAAACCATAAATAAAAGCAGAATTTCTCTCATGCATTTTCCCAGACTATTACTTTTCCCGGTACTAACTTTTACTCTTTCATTAGAATATAGTTTGGTTTGCTTTCAAATTAAGTTGATTCAGACTTGCCCCCCTTTTGCAGAAAAGTTAGCCTTAATAATAAATATATACCTACAATATAAGGTCATCGGTCATAAAGTTTTAGTGGAAAATCATGATGACAGTTATATTTATTGAGGTACCATGAGTTTACAACACTGCCTAGGTTTTAGGAGAACTGGGTTATACCTCAGCAGAGTATGTTACCACACCCACTGCCACCAAAGCCCACATACTCCTCCACCACAGTCCATGGGGCTCCCTCCCCCCTTTTGTTTTCCCCTCCCTCTATTCCTCTCCCCTCCCCCCTCTGGCTGCCTTGGTAGCCTCAATTTTGCAATCAGACTTCTAGGAATTATTTTGGTTTATTTTGTCTTTTCCTTTAGGTAAATCTATTTTTTAACTGAAAAAAGTAGCTTATAGAGTAGAAGTTAAAATTAAAAGTATGGAAAGCATTTCCAGGCCCTGGTTGTGTCCCAGAGTCATCCTTTATTCTAGTCTGCCTGGATAGTCTATCCAGGCTATCATTAAGACAACACACATTCAGGAGTTTATTCTTTCACGTTATTCTTTTTCACTTAATGTATCTTAGAGCAATTTCTGCAACATGCTGATCTGTCATCCTCTTACTCTTAGTGGAGAAGCCCTTTTTGAGGCTACACCATAACTCTTATAGACACCTTTCTATGCATGGGCATTTTGCTTGTTTCCAGTGTTCTGCTATTACAAACAGTGGTCCCATGAACATATTTGTGCAACTGTATTTGCATATATTGGTGGGGACATTCATCAGATACATGGATTCTGCTACTTACATGCCCATGAATGGGAATGAAGGCACCTGTCAGCCGTCAGTCTAATACCGCACATTGTGTCCTGAGGTTCTTCTGGCCAATGTGATAGATGAAAAACAGCTTCATAATCCAGAGCTTTTCTCTAAGGAGTGTTTCAAATGCAGGTTATTATAAAGCTTCAAGCTCAGCCTCCCAAACATTGTCATTGAAGCGCAGGGAATATGGGGGAAACTTTCAAATTTCTGAAGTAAATTCAGGCATAGAGAATGTGCCTAAATTTGCAGTGATAACTAGCACAACATATGCTAAATGAAGACTATTGGCTGTTTATTTTTTCACCTGACATTTCAGCAGCTGCTGCATGCTAGGCAGAGGTGAGTGGCAGGAAGGAAGTGTACCACTCACAGTAATTTATGGTTTAGTAAGAGGATGCATTGTGGACACAAAATTGAGGCATGAACTATTGTGTGTAAACTGTGTATATTGAGAGCTAACTGGCTTAAAATAAAAGGCCCTTACAACTTGGAGAAGTGACCAAAAAAAGCTGGTGGACAGGGGAAAGAGTAGACGTGGAGAGAGAGTTGTTTCTTTTTAAGCAAATGGTGGCTGCACATGTTACTTCTCCAAGTCCACTGGCAAGCCACTTCCAGTTGTCAGGTGGGCTGGGAAACAAAATCTAACTGGGTGAGCACAGAGTCCATGTGCTATTGGAGAAGGAGGGCCCCAGAACTGCACAGTGTGGGAGACTGAGAGAAGCAGCTGGACACTTGGGTGTAGTATGTGGATATGATACTAGAAAGAGGCAGTGTTAGTCCTGTCAACAAAGAGCTTACGGTCTTGTAAAGGAACGAGTCACAGGGGCCCCAAGAGATTAGTGACATGATTATTCTATAGAAAGGCATATTGTGACACAAAGAATCTGATTCCACATAGCATATAATAAATGGTCTGGAATAGGATTTATGTAAAGTGCTAACTTGTGGCCCTGATACTTGAATATAAAAGGAATGAGAGAGGGAATGGGTACAAATTGGTGTCTTCAGGGATTATGTTAAGATATATTTGATATTATATAAAGAAATGCTTACTTTCTGGGGTATTTCTTTATGCCTCATTTTTTAAAACATAGTTATGGGTTTTATATATTCCAAACTCTCCATGAAAATCTCAGCTCTGGTTATTTATAGCCATATTTATTAGGAATTAAATTTTCTTTTTATATATTTCTGAACATCTTTTATTTCTCCTATGGCAAATTTTTTCCAGAAAGCATAAGTGTATCCCTATAACTCTTCCTGATGCCATTGATAATGGTTCTAAGCAGTAACAGTTTGGACTTTGAAGGAGTGTTCGTGGCTAATAATTTGTAGATAATATTTAATGGACAGAAGAGAGGTACTCCTTGGTTTCATCTTCCCATCCCCTCCCAGGTTTGGGTTACTGTACCCTCATAACACTCTTGAGTAAGAAGCATTCTGTCTTTAAGGTTGGGATTGCTCAAAAAGTTGTCTCTTTCCCACAGTCCCACTGAAAAACTTCTTAAATAACCAGGTGCCATTTTGCCAAATTTTCTTTTTGAGTGAGAAATACTGTAATTTCTTGAAGCAGTCTCTTTCTTTGGAGTGTTCACCCAAAAACCAGCCAATTCCAGACAGCCTTTTTATTTTTGCACCAAATGTGCAATTTCTGAAGTTACACCATTTAAGAGAGCATTGACAAGCAGGTCAGCTTTGTTCTGGAAATCAGGTCTCATTTTATGACCACGATTTTAAAAACAAGTCACATTCTCTCAAGTGGAAAGCAAAGGTCAGAGTTGAGACTATCCATCCCACCTCTATAAGCTTTTGTTCCAGGAGCCCAAAATATATTTGGGGAGAAACCTGGGAAATAAACCCAAGTGGAGAAAAATTGCTTTTATGTGAAAAGCAGTAAAAACAGACCATTTTGAGGAACTACAGTCTGAATAGTATAAACGGGCTCAGTACTAGTCTCCTGACACTTCAAACAGCCTCTCCTAGACAAGTAAGATCTTTAAGGAGGATGATAATCCGCTAAGCATCAGCATTAGTGGGCCCAAATTTTTGGCTGACTTTCTCATTTGACTCTGGACAAATTACCTGAAATGGGTGATAGTAACTCCCTTCCGGAAAAGCTCTTCTCTAGAGTTTCCTGTGGTTCATGATGAATGGGGTCCAGCTGGGAAAGAGGAGGGTGCACAGGCTGATTTGTATATTATTTACATGTACTTGGTTCATAATTGTATACTGGAGCTAGTATTTCATTAGCTATTTGACAATTAAAGTTTGATTATTTGAAAATCATGACTTGTGGATTCTTTTCCTCTTCATTTGTTTCAGAAATTCCCTTCTAATATCCCACTTTCCCTACCCCATGTGTCTAATGCAGAAGACAAGACACAAAGATCTTGGAATCTGAACAGGATTAAGGATCCTTTTAAGACATTTGTTTGGGTCAGGTCTTGGCTGTGTTATGAATTATTGCTGAAGAGGAGTAGTAGAACGTGCTGAAGCTGTGCATTTGGAAAAGAAACTGGAAAGAGTTAATATTCAAACCAGGAGACTTACCTGGTAAGTTTTCCTGAACTGGCAAATGTGGTCCAATTTAAATAAAGTCTTTTCAACTTTCTCAGTGCAAACATCCTACATAAACACAAATGATGATAGGAAACACAGATAAAACTTCGTTCACAATATTTTCACATTATAATCCACCAGCCAGTTAGCGTGGTACACAGGGGAAAAGACCATCAAGAATGTGTTGATAGAAGCTGTAGAAGCCCACTCTATATGCTACAGGGCTGGAAACAAATGCTGGCTAGGAAGAAGCTTTCCTGGAAGTCTGTTTTGCTGGGAGATTTCATGTGTATTAGGAAGGGCATGCATTTCCTTTCAGTGACCTTATATTGGTGGGTCTTTAAGATTTTTGTCCCTGTGCATTTAAGGGAAGGAGTTGGTTTTGCATTTTGGTTGGCAGCTCTTGCAGACATGAAGCCTTGGCAGAGGAGAGGTGTACGGCATATGTGTATCCTGTGTGTGGGTGAGATAGCGTTCCAGCAACAGTAGCTTTTAGCAGCTACCAGATTTGCTAAAAGCAGCCCTGTCCAATTAGCTGTAAGCGCCACACACCTGCAGTTACTAGGAATTCAACCTCTTTAGAGACTGACTCTTAAAGTAGCTTTTCTTTTTAAATAACAGAAATCTTATAATACTATCCAGGAGAAGAAAGAGCAATTAGCCATTGCAAAATGGTAGTACTCTGAAATGTGGTCTTAATTTTGATTTAGAATATAGAGGGGGATATGCAGTTCATCACATTTTAAAGATAGCATTCTTTCCAAACACTGTTTTCTCTCAGTTTTGTATTTCTCTCCATATTAATATTGTGGTTGTTTCCTTAGAAATTTGTAATATTGCCACAGGTTCGCTAGAAAATATTTCTACAAAATATTTTACCAGTATAGTAAAACAAGCAGTTCCAAACTGAAAAGATGGAAATAAAAAGAATTCTGGCAGAGAGCAAATGAGGAGAGGTGCAGTGGGCTGGGGTGGAGGATTCTGGGTACCTTGTTGGGTGCGGTGTGGCAACATACTGCTGAAGGGGTGATCCTGTACTTCTGAATCATGTAGTGTTGTTAATGTTACCTCAGTTAAAAAACATTAAAAAAGAAAAGAAAAATAAGAGTTCAACTTCTCCTCAAGGTGTCAAATTCACTGCAACAGAAAGGACTACAATATACTATTAAAATGTGATTTTCAACACATAGAACTTAAAGTATTTTGAGCATTATTTTTCCCCCTATAGAGTCAACACCTTTTTTTCCTGAAAATGTTTGTTTCCATTCAGAAAATATTCCTGCGATCTTGGGCTGTGTAATGTTTCCTGTGACTTACTGGTGTTTTGTTTGTTTTCAAGGGTATTATAGATGAAAAACATCTGTTGAAGTCAGCATTTTCTGGAGCTACTTATTTCTAGTAAGACTAATAGTTTAATCAAGTAATCAGTTCATTGCAACGGGGGGTATCACTTTCTTTGACTTGCAGTCACAATTGTTTTGAAAGTGCCAACAACAACACCATAAACAGACGTGCTACACAGCATAGAATGACCCGTATTCGCTGCTCACACTCTGAGACCCACCATAATGAATAAATGAAAAATGTTAAAAATCTCAGCTTATTCACATTCTCATTATCTACTTGCCAGCTTCCCTTGTTGGTGAACTTTAGAGTTATAGTTGTGATCTCATGGCAAGGAGAGCCAATGCTCTCCTTGGCGCTCCTGTGGTTTGTACTGCCAGACATTGAGAATGAGATGACTTCTGGACACATAAATGAGTTTGGAAAAGTGATGCAAATAGGAAGTTGTCAGAGTTAGTTCTTTGATTGGATTTTAGTGGGTTTGGCCCCTCTCAGTATTACCATTCGGGTTCTGTAAATACTGGTGTAATGTTTATTTCTTAAATTCATGCATTTATTTAGGTAAATGTTATCTAGACCTATCGACAGAGAATTTCTAAATCCTGTGGTTTCTGATTTAGTTTGTTTATGTGGGAGCTAACAGAAACTCTTGATGCACAAAGCTTTCCCCCTCTTTAGCTCTTTTCCTCTTCCATTCTTTGCCTCTGCCTACCTTCCTTATCATGTTTTGTTCAGTGACACCAATTCTGCCACCATGGGGATAGGCAGAATTTTGTGATGCTTACGATAGCATCGATTGTGAAAATGCTGGGTGAGGTGTGGAGAAAAGTCAGAGATTGTAAAGGGAATGAGACTGGAGAGATCTGAGATGACCACACAGAGAAAAACTGCAGAATTAGCAAGAAGAAAGAGAAAGGAAAACAAAACCTCAAGTCGAGATAGTCAAAGGAATATACTTTTTTACATTCTAGGTATGAGTTGGGGGAAAAAGTGAAAATTTAATTAAGGGAAAAAAAAACATTGGTCATTTCCTTAGTCCAGAGAGTAAACAGTATCTGTCCTTCACATGAATTAAACCTTCTACGGTTGGCCAACAAATGTTCCTATTAAGTCTGTGATAGGGCAGAAAACAAAACTCTCTCTTAAGGAATATTTATGAAGCAAAGGACATCTGAACATGATAAAGTTTTCCCCCTGAGGTCTAATTATTTAGCCAAAAACTTGATCGATTTCTTTGGCTAGGAATGGCGGCCATGTTACAACAGCAGTCCATCCTCACTGACCGTACTTTGAACAGTTGCTAAAGCCAACTTTAGTTTTCAGTTCTTGGTTGACCACATTTGACCTAGTGGGTCACTCCCTTCATCTCCATGCCTCCCTTTATAGGCTTCCAACATAGTCACTATCTGCTTGTTCTCCTTCTTCATTCACTGCTTCTGCTCAGTCTCTCTTGCTGGTTGCGCTGTATTCCCAGAGTCTTTCCAAGTTGAAGTTCTCCAGGATTTGGTCCATGGACTTCTGTTTCTTCAGTCACACCTACTGCCATGACTTTAAGCACTGTTTGTCACTGTCTTTCCTCTAAACTCTAGATTGTTCATGCACTTGCCTATTTGGAATCTCCAGTTGGATGTCTAAGAAGTTTAGACAATTCTCATGTCCCAAACTGTAGAGTAGTTCTTAACAGCTCACTTCCATTCTACCCATCTAACCACCAGAGAATCCTGTTGACTTAATAAAGAGATCTGTGGATATTAGCCACTTCCTACCACTGCCCTCCCCACAACTGCCATTTCTTGCCTTGTAGTTTTCTTCTGGAATCAGCAAAAGGTTGTCTCTGATGAAGGTACTTCCCACGTGACCATTGAAAAACTTTTAGGTGTAGCAGCCTCATAACTGGTTCCCAGACTTCTGTCTTCCCTGCTCTTATGTAAAATCTGTCTTCAAAACGCAAGTCACATTGTGCCATACCTCTGCTAAAAAACCTCCCAATAAGCCCACTCACAATGTAAAACCATCCTTACCTCTGGACTTACTAGTAACTCTTACTCTTTCTGCCCCAGGTAGTACCTCCTTATTGTTCCTTGAACTCACTGGACATGTCTCTGATTCCAAAATTTTGCATTTGTTATTTTCCCAAACACAAAGCTTGCACCTTCATTTTCTGGAGGACACTACTGAAATTTATGTGGGCTGAAGCTTTCCTGATCATCCTATTTAAAAGAGTAACTTTTCTACCTACCACCTTTTCCCTGCATGCCCTTCCTTATTATATATAGTCTCATTGTCACCTTCTAATCTGTGTACCTGTGTTATTTATTTTTCTGTCTTCCTATACTGGGATGTAAATTTTGTGAGGGTAAGATTCCTTGTCCATTGTTGTGTCTCCAGTACTTAGAGCAATGCTTGGCACATAGTAGGCATTCAATAAATGTTTCTGTAAAAGTGAATTGAGAATAATAAATTATGATTGGTCAAAATAAATTAGATGATCCCACAGCCTATTGTTCCTTGATTGAATAATAAGAGAGATATATGTATGGTATTGAGACACATTTGGCATTAAGATGGGTGTTCACATGAAAAGGAACCCCACTTTTGGATCCCCATTATCTCCTTGTAAGTCAACTCAAAATCTTGAGCACACCTTTTACTAGTGCTGAGGCTATTTTAGCATTCCATTAAAAACCATTTAAAATACAAAAACAAGTCTGTATTGCTTTAACTCTGACCTTAGAAGACTTTCAGTTTTATAACTGTTTAGAGAAGATGTGGAAAGGTTGAATATGTTTGCTGGCCCCAATCTTTTTATTACTCATCTCTATAAAGAGGCTTTTAGGAACATATTAAAAAGTTTCCATCTCTCTTGTCTCTTGCCCTCCTTCTCATCTTCCATCAGCGTACCCCAAATGTTCGAAAGCAAGAACCTGAGAATCTGGAAGAAATGTGTCCTGGTCAGATTGGAATGGGTGGAGGGCTCTCAGAACTGCCCCTCAAATTATAGCTGCCTGACAGAATGTGAACATGCGCCTTCCCTCTCACAAAAACCTCTTTTGGCTGTTTGTCCCGGAAGCGAAAGTTCTCACCTGAATGCTTGCCTTGTTGGTTCCCTTTCCCATGTGTTTCTCATGTCCAGATAGAACTAATATGAAAGCATGGTTTCTAAGAATGGGTGCCACAGCAAGGAGGCAGAGGTAACATATATATGGTGGAGTGTGGTGTGTTAAGCAGAGAAAGCAGGTAGTTTTCTCCAGGAGCTGTAAGCCAGCAATGACTTCATCCACCTCCCTTAATAAGGCTATCTGACCTTGAAGAACCTGTGCAAGTAACTTCCAAACACAGAGACCTTTTCTAGAACTAGATGTAGAGATGGATTTACCCTCAACCTATTCTGAAACAAGGTGGTTTGTGAACTATAAGGTCACTTATAAAACTCCAGGAGTTTGAGGCCTTGCAATATTTCCAAAATCTGGGCATTTTGAACTACAGTGTTAACTCCAGATGAATTCTTTGTAGCTTCTTGTCTTGACTGTTTTGGCATTCTTTAGAGATTGCACCATGGTAGACTTTAAAACAGGATTTTGTTAGTTGGGAGTTGGTTGATTTGTTTTTTTTAATAGACAGAGCAAAATAGAACTAAGAAGCAAACCACTTTTATTATCACAGATGCCTCTGGGGACGTCATCAATGGAACTTAAAGTATTCTTATCTCTTCAGTTATCTTTTATGCATTTATTGATAGTCTTCAACTCATCTGTTCTTCATAAGTTGTTCTATAAACTTCAACAGAAGCATGATAAGAATGCACTGAGAATGGCAAAATTAAAGTATGTTTGAGGTCTAGGGTGCTTTAGAGAATACCCAGCCAGATCATTTATTTTGCAGAGGAGAAAAAGTGATGATGGAGAGTGACTCACCCAAGATCTCACTCTGAATTAGGCGTTAAAAACTCCCTCCTAATCTCTCTCATTAAATCACAAAGAGGTGATTTTTCAAGGAAATAACATGAAGTTACTTTTCACAGTAGTCTTTCTGTATTTCTTGATCATAGGGGAAATAAGAGTTATTAAATTTGGAGTAACAACAGCAACAGAAAAATCTTCATCCATATTTACTGTCTGGCCTAGACAACTCCAAATAAAATCAGAGTATTCTCATGATTAACATTGCATGAGACAGCATTGTAATACAAATTTATTTTAAAAGCTGGTTTATAGGGGCCTCCCTGGTGGTGCTGTGGGTTAAGCAACACACTGTGAAGGAAACTGCAGCAAGAGTTCGATCCCTGCCTCTGGCTAGGGAGGGGACCCACACGGTGTAGCAGACCTCTCCTGCCTCGCCTGCTGCTCCCCTCAGCAGTGTGTTTCAGTCAGTCTGCCTGTTCTGCTCCCCAATCTGTCTGGTAAATCCTCTCATCTCCCTGGACTCTGGTCTGTACCCCAGCTCTTGTGTGCATAAATAAATAAATCTTTAAAAAAATGGTTTATAAATTAGATTTTTTTTACTCTATTTAAATGTTCAAAGAACACAGAAACTGTGTTAATATTTTCTTGGCACCATCACCAATTCTGTGATATTTATCAGAAACTAAAAAGGGTTAGTATCAGAAACGTTAGTATCAGAAAGTTGTCAAGTCAGTCGAAGCTTAGTCAGAGGTGTCGGATTCTGATGTCCAGATTCAGCTGTGTAGATTACCGCAGACTCGGACTGAAGCAGACTGGCCTGTGTGCGGGCATACTGTCAGCAGGAATCACCAGGCCGTGTAACACCCAGGAAGAAAAGACTGGCACAACCCTTGATGAAAACCTGTCCCTCTCACTTCAGTCTACACATATCCCTGGGACACTTGTTTCTTTGGCGCTACCATGAGCTCTCAGCTCTTCCGTCCTGAATTAATGCTGTTGATGGTTCATTCTACTCTCATGCAGACTGTGTCCTGTTCTACGCTGGTGGATTCAGAGGTGGAATTCTTTCTCTGAGGTAAAAATAATCATAAATATTTTCAAGCTAGTGCTTTAAAATAAATTCTAAAACAAACCCTTTAGATAAACTTCAATGCATTATATATATATAGATGAGTATATCTGAGTTTAAATATATTAAACTACCTAAGTTGAAAATATGTAAGGAAATTATGTAAATTAATGCTAAAATGTTTAATGTGTATTTATGGTTTTCTCTGTATTTCTACAAGCAATTTATTTCCTTGTGACTTATTTAATTCTTATAAAACATATTTATGGAATTTCCAAATCATAACCATTCTAGCTCCTGGAAAACACGGATTTTTTTTTTGTATCTCCTTTAGTACTCCCTTACTCCCCACCTCTTATCTCTTTTCCTGATATAGTAACTCTTGGTCTCCTGTCATTTCCATACATTCTCTCCATCTTGCTGCATTTTCAGCAGCCTGGAAGACTTCCCTGCCTCCTGGATAGAAGGAAATATGCACATCCAGGAAAACCCACTAGCCTGGGTAGAAAATAAAAGCAATTATTTTGGGGGAGGGGCTCGTTGTTGCTGGTTTTGGGTTGTTCTTCTTGGGGTTTTTTTTTTGGTGTGTTTTTCTGTGTGTCTTATCCTTTCTTCCCTGGTCTGGACTTGGGAGGCAGTCAGGGAGGCCTTTGCGATGCGACAGTGATAGCCATTGTGGGGCCTGCTAAGCCATCCCACAGGCCTGGAAAATGCACGGGTCTCCAGACTTGAACAACAGTTTGCTGCTGGTCATTAGGTCAGTACTGGGCGTGTTAGCTGGAATAACCAAGAGCTCAGCCGCCTTCCTTGAACACATGTCTTCATTCATTCACAAGATAAGTTAGGGGGTGATGACAGTACAAAAATGAGGACTCAAATTGGGCCCTGTTTACAGCTAATGGGAGTCTTGGGGATTGACCGAGAATTAAAATATAATATTAAGAACAATGACCTCAGCCTGGAGGAGTGAGGGAATGGTCTGGGGAGGGAAGGATGCCTGAAGCCTTCCTGTAAGCCAGGCCAGTTAAGGGGCCATCAGGAGAAAGCCAGCCAGGTGGGTGGGTGTTGAAGGGGCACAAATGTGAAGCTCACTTCCCCCTTCTGTGCTATCTGGAGGCCAGATTGTCAGGTAGGAAGACCAGCCATGCCAGTGGACTTGCCATACCAAACTGGGCAAACCAAAACAGCTGAACACTCTCATCTTGTGTGGCATCTGCCAGTTCAACCATGGGTCTATTTGTTTTGTTTGGTTTTTATTTTCTGTCTGGGGATTAGATTATGTTCATATTGGAATATGGAAAAAAATGGAAAGGGAGGTATGATTTTTGTAGCTTCGAAGAAGATATCCTTAATAAAGGATGAGTTTATACTATGAAAGATTGCTTTTGCTGCTGAAGATAAAAGAAGGGACTCCAGAGAACAGTCTGTGCACTGTGCTGGTGAGAATGAAGGAGGTGGAAATTGCTGGGGGCAGATATTTTAAAAAATGCAGTATAGAGATATATACTGATGGAAATTGATAGGAAATGGAACAGGAGACAAACAGAATTTCCTTAAAAATGTGTGCTTTCTGTCATCACAAATGGTCATCTGACCCAAGACCCACATTTTCTACTACTTTTAGATATTTACCTAGAATCATTACTAAAGATGGTATTAGATAACTTCCTTTAAAAATTGTATTATTTTAACTCAAGCAAATATCAATTTTTGCTTTTTAATTAAGTTTGGTGTCAGAGGGGATCGAGTATCATTTTTATTTTTTTTAAGATACTGCAATCATAGTTTGTCAGCGCTTTAAAAAACCAAACCTAAACCACTATAACTTGCAGTTATTCTATTCATAGGTGTTTATCCAAATGAAATTAAAAGTATATGTCCATATGTTACAGGCACATCTGCATAAAAAGGGGAGGTACGATTTTCCTTGCCCATGCAGCCACATTGGACTACAAGTCCCAGGATGCCTAAGCGGGATTTCCCAAGTACTCGATGTAGGGACGTGGTCAAGCAGCCACTCTGGGTGTATAACTGAACACCCCAGTCCGGAGCTCCTTTGCTTCTGTGTCCTGGGGCAGCTGGTTGGCAGAATGGATGGTATTTGACCACATGCTGGCCAACTAATTCTCTCTCTCGCTCTTCCTGTTCTTTTTCCTTTGTAAATAAGCCTTTTTGTCTAACTTTCTGTCTGCATGTCTGCCTTTGGGTCTTGTTGCTGAGAACTCAAACCCAGGTCACCTTTTCCCCTTGGGGGTGCCCTGTAACAAGCCAAAGATGTATATACAAGTGTTCGTAGCATCCTAAATTCATCTTAAAATATAGTACTTCCTGTCATTTTGGAGACAACCAAACATCTCTTTTTCTGATCTTTCACAATGGAATCTGGGTTTCTTTGGTGGGAGGTGTGGTGGAGTAACCACACCTCAAGGGAGAAATCCTATACCTCTAAAGCACAAGCCGTTATATAAGCGGTTGTTACCTCAATTTATAACATCACTGTTCCAAGGAACAGTGCTGTAATAGAAACATCAGGTGACTCATACATATCAGCCAACATTTTCAAGTAACCACATTAAAAAGTAAAAAGAAACTAATACAATCCATCTTAATATATTTAATTTAACATACCCTGTCTATACTTTTCTGCACATTATCAATATGAAAATTATTGATGAAATATATTATCTTCTTTTTATTGTGTTCTATGTTATTGTCAACATTCTGGGTGTAAGTTTCACCTGCAGTACATCTCAAGTCACAGATTTAGTTTTTACCTGGAACATTTGATTCTGTATGCAGCTATTTTAAAATTTAAATTGAAAAAGAAGATTCATGTATTTAAGTTGTTACATACTAAAACATTTTGCAGTGACTGAATTAAATGTCAGTTTAAATGTTAATTAAATTGATTTAAATAAAAGAGGGAAAGAACCCATTCTTCAGTCTTACCAGTCACGTTGTGGTCCTGAAGAACGTAATGGGAACATGTGGCTAGTGGCTGCCGAGAGGGATAACGGAGTAGATTACTTTTAGTAAAATAATTTAAAAGTAGGAACATTTTACTGCTCTCCTATACCACGCTATTACATTTTCTCTTTAGTTGATTACAACTTTTAAGCCCCAATGGACTCTCCATGTTTTTTGTAGTCTTTGTTCCACATATCCCCTGTAGATGGCAGCACTTTATTCCTGAAACTGGAGAGTTGCTAGGAGTTGTAACTCAGATTGGATTTTTTTCCAAAAGTCTCAGTTCTCTGGAAAACTCTCTAGTAGCAGAATCAGACTCTTTTCAACTCTACTGCCATTCTTCTTAGATGACTGTTAGTTATGAAAATAACCCCTTACCCTTAAATTTAGAAACTTGCACATTCCTTAAGGTAAGAGACGGAAGTGAAGTAAGGTGAGGAGAGACACAATGAAAAGGCTGTAATTAAAATGTGTTCATTGGGGGCCACCCTGGTGGTGCAAAGGGTTAAGTCTCAGCACTATGAAGCATCCACAGCCACTACAGCAGGAGTTTGATCCCGGGCCAGGGAGCTGACCCACATGGCACAACAGACCTCTCCTGTCTCTCCTATTGCTCCCCTAAGCAGTGTTCATCTGTCAGTCTGCCTGTTCTGGTCCCTCACTCTGTCTCTGGTGACAGGCCAGAGACACCCCCTCCCCCACCCCTGGCCTGTACTCTGGTTCTTGTATGCATAAATCAATCTTAAAAAACAAACAAAATGCGCTCATCTTTTAGATATGGCTGCTCTCACTCCTATGATGTAGTATCTGATTGTGGTTTTGATTTGTGTTTCCCTGGTGATAAGTGATGATCACCATTTCTTCATGTGCCTGTTGGCCATCTACATGTTGTCTTTGGAGACATGCTTATTCTGGCTCCTTTTTTGATTGGGTTGTTTCTTTTCTTTTTGTTGAGATGTATGAGTTCTTTGTAGATCTCAGATCTCAGACCTTTGTCAGATGTATGGTGTGCAAATATTTTTTCCCATTGAGTAGGGTTTCTATTTGTTTCAAGGAGGTAAAATGATAGCACCTCAATAACAAACAAAACAAAACAAAAATACTTTCATATGCTCATATCCACCTTTTAGAAATGATGGTTACCAATGCCATGTAATAAAACTTTTCAAAGTGGGTGAGAGGGAGTTTTGTTTTACATACTGTGGCAATGTTTATCTATTTTTGTTTTCATTTTCCAATCTACTTTGTCATTGAATTTAAAAATGCATCAGAGTTTCCTATTACTTTAATATGTATGAAATCCACATCCCTTATGAAAAGATTTTAAGAATAAAATGTAGCGGAAGTTACATATACCTGTGTAAAATTTGTTTGTTTGCATTTTGAAGCCCTGCTCCCTCACCTTCATATTGTTTTGTCATAAGGGCAATGCATCAGATGAGGATGAGCATCTCAAACGAACTTGGGGAGATGCAAGTCAGGTGTCTAAAGACTGGTGTTCGTCACTGTGTAGCACATCATAACTCTCTGCTTTGTCTTTTAGATATGGCAGTTCTTACCCAGTAAATTATGAATGTTTTCTTGATTCCTTTTGATGGATGCTTGAAAATCACTGGTTTTCTTTTCTGTAATTATCACTCAAGTCTATTTTCCAAAAAGAATATCAAGATTCTGTTGGAAAATTAATGATGATTTTGCTTATTCTAGTCTTAAAGTTAAAATACTTACACTGTAACTAGAATAATATGTCTAACAATTATGCCTTTGACTCAAAAATTCATAGTTTTCTTCATGTACTCTTTCATTCTTACCTTAAATGCCAGCAAATTCTGTGATATGCTGTAGTAAACGGGAAAGTTTGGAGAAGAAAACAACTTCACTTGTGATCTAGATGACAAAAGCTGTGCTGGGTTCTTTTGCATTTTTTTGCATACTTTACCTCCTTTAACGTGAATAGCAATCTTTTATAGATAAGGAAAGTTAAGAAAATACTAGACCTGTCATTGTAGTAAATGGCAGATGTAGTTCTGAAAATCTTCTCAAACAACTTTGTTTCTTTTTAGCAGAAACTACGCATAAGGACTTATTCATATGAAGATATCAGAGAAATAATCTCTTGAATATATAGCCGGTTCTCTTTTTACTATTCAGACGATTCTTCTGTCTGTGTCTTTAAGTTTTTTTTTTTTTTTTTCTGCCTTTTTCAAAATCTAACAATTGCCCAAAGTTGAGATTAACAGTTGGCTTCTATTTTTATTTCCTTCTTTAATTATCACACCCAATCCTGTGTCTTCAGCTATTTTCTTATACATATTAATTTTCAAATTAGTGACTCTGTTCTCACTATTAGAATAGGATAATTATTGAACAAATAATGCCGTAAGTCTCGGTGGCTTATTTATTGCCTACACAGAGATTCGAATGCTCTCCGGAGGGGCTTCCCAAACAGGGATTATTCAGGAATCAGCTTTCTTCTTATGTCTTGGACCCCACAGTCTGGTCACCCCCTCTCAGAATAATGGTTCTAAGTGTGAAAAGGAAAGGAAAGATGTGACAGATCTAATAAGTAAATTTCAAAGCTAACCTCAAATTAGTAGTAGGTAAAATATATTTCAAGCTATCTGCATCAGATAAAATGTGAGATGTGAATTACCATGATTGCTTTTGGTAAGAAGGCATGTTTTGTTAACACTATTATAATGGTTGTCCTTATTCATAAATGAAGGGAAAAGTCTTAGAACTTAGCTTTGACCATTAAATCCAAGTTAAAAGAGTGTGAAAATCAAGACAGATTATAGACCTTAGGTTCTAGTGGCTCCTTAACTACCAAAAATTGTGGGGTCCTTTGTTAGATCCTGTCAGTTTTGTTGAAAAACAAAGGCCTTAGGGGTGACATTGTGGGGGCCAAATCAGGGATAGCCATAATCACTTGTAGTCTAAGGTGATGTGCAAGAGCTAGTGGTATGAGGAAGAGTGTCAAGGGCTGTATTTCAGCTCTGTGTCCAGAAAAAAGGAAAGGTGTGGAAGGTATGGGACAATAATTATTCTAAGAGAGAATCATCAATGGATGCTAAATTTATTCAGGGGAAATAGGAGAGACAGTATCACTTCCACAAAGATTCTTATTAATTGCAAAGGTAAAATCGTTACCTATGGAGAGGAAGAAATCTAGCAGATACCATCTCATCCAAGCAATTGAAGGTGACATCACTCATCATAGGAAAATTTAATATCCAGGATCCTGACATGATGCACAAAGGTGAAGCAATAGTATTTCTCCTGCCCCAAATACATGACCCAAATTGAGTCATAAGGAAACATCAGAAAGACCCAGACTGAGGGACATGCTGTAAAATAGCTAGCTAGAACTTCATAATTGTTAATGTCATGAACTCTTTCAGAGGAAGAGAAACTAACATGACAACTAAGTCAAGTATGATCCAAGATTGGATATTGAATCAGAAAATGGCCATTTGTGAGACAATTGGCAAAATCTGAAAGTCTATGGGTTATATAACAGTATGTGAATTTATTGATTTTGCTAACAATGCTGTGGTTATTTTATTTTTTTTAAAAAAGACCTTGTTTGGCCTCCCTTGTGGCATAGTGGGTTAAGCAATGCACTGTGAAGCATCCAAGGCACAGCAGCGTGAATTCGATCCCCGGCTAGGGAGGGGACCCACATGGCACAGCAGACCTCTCCTGCCTTGCCCGCTGCTCCCCTCAGCAGTGTGTTTCAGCCCATCTGCCTGTTCTGTTCCCCATTCTGTCTCTGGTGACTCCTTTCACCTCCCATGACTCTGGCCTGTACCCCAGCTCTTATATGCATAAATAAATAAATCTTAAACAAAAAGACCTTGTTTTAGAGAATAGATATGATATGGACAACTTACTCTCAAAAATGTCCCAGGAAAACAAAATAAGTGTGTGTGTATCATATATGATAAAATGATAGTAGAGAGGTGACAGAATGATAACATAGATAAAATGTTAACATTTGGGAAATGTAGGTGAATAAAAAATGGAAATATTTTATTGTAATTTTGCAACTTTTTTTTTCACCCTTACTAACAGTTGTTGTTTCTGGTCTTTTTTTTTAATCACTTTTTTTATTTGTTTATTTATATATATATATATTTGACATCAATTGTAATCCCCATGTGTTCCCCATCACCATATCACCATCACCTCAGCCCCCGTGCTCCCACCTGCCCTCAACCCTCCCCCCCTTCCTCCCCACCAAGTGTCCCCAATTTGTCCTTGTCTTTTCATTTTTGGTTTTTGTGTCTTTATTGTTATTATTATTATTGTTCTTATTCCTTTCCTTGATCCTTATTTGGTTCCCTTATATTCCTCCTAGGGGAGGAACCATCTGGTATTTTTCTTTTTTCTTCTGACTTACTTTGCTGAGCATAATCCCTTCCAGTTCCATCCATGTTCCTATGAATGCATTTAGTTTTTCTTTTTTGATTGATGAATAGTATTCCATTGCATATATGTACCATAGCTTCCCAATTTTGCAACTTTTAAAACAAAACAAATTATTTCAAAGAAGTATTGTTAATCCTAAGTCTTATGAAACCAAGAAATAGAAGCTTCATGTAGCTTGTGCTTTTCTCTTTGTAAAAAATTATAGGTAGTTACAAGCTGGGTGTCTTGGTATTCTAGTTAAGACAGTGAATAAGTCTAGAAGTTTCTGGGCCATATGGAAATATACCAATTTTCCATATTTTAATCCATTTTCCTTGTAAAATTAATTTTTTGTGTGTTAATATATGGATCTTACCTAGAGGAGGGCAGAGAGATAGCGCCACTGATGTCATAAATGTATTGTTCCTGACTAGAAGTTTCGTGAAGAGGCTGTTGAACTCTTGTTCATTGCTATCAGAAGAGGCAAGTCAGCATACATTACCTAGACTCATGGTTTTGGGTGGATTTTCCTTAGTGTTTAAATGGACAATTCCAAACAGTCTAAACTAAGTAATTAGTTTGTTCAGCAGCACTTATACAAATAATGGCTCTCTCAGTAAACAGTTCTTAGCATGCACTGTTGTATAGACACCATCTTTATTTCTCCAATGGATTGTTATAATGCTAGTTGACATCTTGAATCATGGAATGAGAGGATCTACAATTGATAGACTAAGTGTTTGCATGGGCAATTTAGAATGTCCCAGACAGAACACTTAATCTACTTTTTGCCTAACCCAGTGCTTTTTCCCATTGGTGTTCTCTTGTCACTGCATAGCCACACATGACTCAGGGGTTAAGTCTCAGTGCTCTCTAGCTATTACCAGTCACTGCAGTATGAGTGCAATCCCCAGCCAAGGAGCTGACCCACATGGTGCAGCAGACCTCTCCTGTCTCGCCCGCTGCTCCCCTCAGCAGTGTATCTCAGTAGCTCTGCATGTTCTGCTCCCCACTCTGTCTCTGGTGAATCTTTTTACCCTCCTGCAATTCTGGCCTACACCCCAGTTCCTGTATGCATAAATAAATAAAATGAATCTTAAAAAAACCCTCCAAACTAGAAATTCACTGTCCATGCCAACACTTAGCCTATCAATGGTAGATCTCTCTCATGCAAAAGTTACCACACTTTTCAGTGGCTAAACTGAGAATGGTAATACAATTAAAATTGAAAAACTGTTTTGCTTGGAAGAGAAATCATTATAAATATTTATTAAATTGGGGTAAAACATGCTTGAAATATATATTATGTGGCACTAAAAGTGTAATCACTATTAAAGTCAGGTATAACTTTATTATGACTCCATTTATTAGATACAATTAACATAATAGTTGTAGCTAATAGATCATTTAACTATAATGTTTAATTTAATCAGACTGTAAGGAAATATAGTTGGTAAATATAATTTAAAAAGTTAAAATTCAACTCTGTGAAGAAAGATACTAATAAAATTCACTGCTTCTTTCCAAGAGGTGGTGGGGTTATGTGTTCAGGCCCATGTACAAAGCAAAGAATTAAGCCAATAATGTCAGAGAATCTCAGACAAAATGTTTTTTGTATCATTGATTAGTCATGTATGTGATTTTTCTATGATAGTCAGACCAAGTTTTTTTTTTTTATAAGACAAAGATTTATCAGAACGCAACACAAAAGTTTAGACAGAGGAAAACCTTTCCTAGACATTTCTCCACGCCTTAAGTCAGACCTGTAGATAATTAGTTTGTACTATTGCCACTGTTTCTGATAAAAAAAGAGGAAAGTGAGTGTTTGGATCAGAGAGGGAAAGTTTGAAGTATGAAAGAAAAAAAGACAGTGGAATACAAAGGAAGCAGCTAACCCAGCGAGAAGCCTGGGTGCTCCTGGCAGCAAGAGTTACACTTGAGTTTTCCACAGAAGTATTGTCAGTCCCTGAGAAAGAGTGCACAACTTATTTGCTTAAAATTTTCAGTTAATGTGCTTCAGCTGCATTTTGCAGATAACGATTCTCACTCTCCACTTTATTATGGAGACGCTTCTCTTTCTCTTTGTCACATTCGCCATCCTGTGATATACTTTTTATTGCTCAAGAGCTATAGAATCGTGCCGTGCCTATTGTTGCCTGCCTGATGGGAATTCATGTAATTGAAAGCGTTTATCCTCTCTTAGTAGAAAAAATTGGGCACTTGGAAGTAATGAAATCCCCCACCTTTGTCCACAGCACAGGAAATACTGTTCACTCGGTTTTGTTCTGAAGTTTCCACTTTTCCCAGTATAACCTGTTGAAGATGGTCTTGCACTAGAAATAAAGTTGGGGTTCCTTGTGGCAGGCTGGCTGTCCCTGTCTGAGGCTGTCATTTCACCTCTGACCAAAAAGGAAGCTCTCTTTCAAAGGACAGATGGAAGGACATGAAGCGAGTTCATAATACATGGTGGAGTGCAAAAACAAGTTACCCTGAAGATATCAAATCCTGTATTTCGGACTAAACAACTGTAGAAGTAACATATAAAAGTATGTGCTAAGTATTGGCCTAATTGTAAACTGAGATCATTTCTGGAGAGTGAGATTAAGGAAGCAAGGAGAGGCTTACTCTTTCCACAATGCTTTTTACCTTCTATACTTCTGTTGCTTTACTTTAAAAAAAAAATGAGCAAGTGTTATTTTGTAGCTAAAACAAAACAACTGACAAAAAAGCAACAGGGAGTAAGAAATTACTTGGAATGGAATATGTTTAAATAATTAATTTGTTGATCGCTGCTTGACTATTATTTTCTTTTGTTAAATCAAAACTCCCCTGCTTTTCTCAGGAGGTTGTTTTGAAAAGGAAGGGTAAATGTTTCTCATGCAATGAACAACTCAACCTTCCCACCTCCAGCTTGAATTCCACATTTTGGTTTTGTTGGTAACAAATGCTACATGTGGGTCTTTAAGGTAAATCAAGGAATGTGGGTGTTTAAGAGGCCAGTGCCAGCCAGAGTCAGTGGGAAGCCATGCTTTGTAAACGCTGATTTATCAAATTGGAGCAGGAAGGGGATTTGGAACAACAGGAAGTAAGGGTCTTGACTGTTCTGGGCACTATGACATGCACCCAGATGTCATGGAAGAAAGCAATTGCTATTAACTTGTGTAATAACTTTTGCATCCAGTTACAAAGGGTGGGTTATGTTTTGTGTGGTCAAAGGTTTTTGCAAAGAATTAAAAGAGAGCTAGACTAGGATTTCTTTGGATTTTAGCAAATTATGTGTAAGTATCTTCATCTCTTTACCATTTCTACTCTTAAAGGTATTCATGGTAGAGGTCTTCTTTGTAGAATGCATAAAACCAGGTAGAGAGAAGTCTAAGAAGGGTGATTATTCCTTGAGCAATTCAAAACTGAGTTTTGTCAACTTAAAAAATCCAGATTTAGAAATCAGTGATTGCAAACTTATCAGATGGGCAGTGTCAATAACATATATATATATATATATATATATATGAATACTAAAGGGCTGCTTAACAAGGGAGCTTGCCAGGATAAAGTAGTTACAAACTGTGGGCAAATTGCCAAGCATTTGCCTTATACTTACTTTTCATCAATTCGTCTAAAATACCCTCATCTTCATTTGGCTGTAAATCTAATCGGTTGCTTCTTGGATTAAGCATCTTGTTCCTTCAGTTTCTTAAAAAATGGGTTATAGATTGAATTATATTTCCTCCCAACTCCCACTTTGTTGGAGCTCCAAGCCCCACCCCCCTAAGAATGTTTGGAGAGAGGGTCTTTTATAGAGTTGATGAAAATGGAAAGAGGTTATCAAGATAGCTCTTTAGCCAATATAACTGATATTCTTATACAGAAGCAAAATTTGGAAATAGACATGCATGTGTGATCTTAAAATGCAGGCAGAGATTGGGATGATTCTTCAACACACAGAGGATGCCAAAGATTGCCAGCAAATTTCCAGAAAAGTTAGGAGAGAAGCATAAACACATCCTTGCCATAATCTTTAAAAGGACCCAACTCTACTGAAACCTTAGTCTTAGACTTCTTAGCTTCCAGAACTGTGAGGCAATACATTTCTGTTGTGTAAACCACCCAATTTCAGGCACTGTGTGTGATAGCCCAGGCAAATGAAGACACTCTCTCATCTGTGATAATATCAATGCTCGGGAGCAATCTGTGCTTATTCTTTTATAAAGTGGAAAACCTGCCAATGAGAAATAATTCTTCTAGAATACTTGTCTGAAGGTAGCTGCTGGGGGGGCAACTGGAGGTTTTTACCCTTACTCTAGCTGAAGAAAGTCTACAGGAGTCGTCCAGTTGCCTGGTTGGCAGACAATCCAGTGGCAAGGAAATGTAGGGTTGTTTTCTTCTACTGTGGGTCTTGGCACAAGAAAGAACTGTGCATCCTTTCTTTTTCAGTGATTTATGGGGTAAGACTTCATTATTTTTGCAGAGTCAGACTTTTCGGACAGAATCTAATGCTCCTAAAAACCCAAACTTATTATTTACTCTATATGCAAATGATTGGGCTGTGATGGTTCTCTTGGAAAATAGATCCTTGGGTCAAGTTCAGTGGGTGAGTTGTTTTGGATTGCTGTCAGCAATGTTATGGTGTCTGATGGCTTCCAACTCAATAAACATACCCAGCAGCATCTTTGGTAAAGAGAAAGCTTTCTAAAATCAGAGTGTGGAACAGATTGAGATCCAATGCTTTGTGTGAAGTAGGTGTCTGGTAAATACTTGTAGAGTTGGAATAAGTTAGATTAAGCAAGTCTATTATAAGAAATAACACCACTAAATATTTGAGAAGATTTCTGGAAGAGCTCTTTTAGCTTTGCTTTATATTGCAATGACTTTGGATGGAAACCATTTCAATAACTGGTAAAATCCAGAGATGGAGACTATCACTTAATCATAATCACCCATGTTATTCTGATTCCATAAGCTTGCTCTGGTCACACTGGATAGCTCCACTTTGGGAAATATAACATCTCATGGGGAACAATGAAATAGGGGTGAGGGATAACAAATCATTCTTTTGAGATAATGAGTAACTCTAAACATTTGTTTGAAGTTAAGTTGTGTTGTTTGAACTTTTCTGCCCCTGAACAACACATCATATGCCAAGAATAGGGAGCAGTTTCTGGATCAGTGGGAGCAGTTAGTCATGGATGGGTAGTGAGTAGCTACAGCAGTGAGACTGTGGTGGATGTGCAGCTTGGTTTTGCCACAGTATTAGGAAGATGGGGTGATCTCTGATTTTTACCACTGATATCCACTTGTTGATGACTGTGATGATTGAAGCACTTAGAAGTGGCCAATCTAGACCGTCCACATTTAGGAAAACTGCTTTCTGTTTTTTTCAACACAATCTTGAACAAAATCTGTACCTTCATTGGCACATTAACAGAACTAGCTGTTTAGATGAGTAGAAAAAAAACTGGGCCGCTGCTCCCCTCGGTAGTGTATGTCAGTCCATCTGCCTGTTCTGCTCCCCACTCTGTCTCTGGTGAAACCTCTCACCCCCCCACCTCTGGCCTGTACCCCAGCTCTTGTATGCATAAATAAATAAAATCTTTGAAAAAAAAAAGAAACCTTAAAAAAAAAAAAACTGGGACTAAATGAAATCAGTGTTCACTGTTAAGTAACTGTTAAATAACTATATATTCATTCAAATGGTTTTTCTCTTGGTTTGCTGCTGATTTCATTTTCAGTGTCATTTTAATGAATTGACCCTTTCTTGCTCTCACCATAGGGAAATAATGGAAAGTAAGGTGGGGTGGACCTTGAGCCAGTGTCTGGTTCTAGGTATTCCTTTGCTTTTGAGAAAGGTCAAACTTCAAAATGTTTTCTGCATGGCTTCTTCATAGGTAGCCAATTCTGTCACTGGACTGAGTGTCGGGGCACAGGGTAAAGGAAAAATCAGGAAAAATTTGGTGCTAAGATGAAAGTAATCTGTCAAGTGGAGCATATATGCCCAAAACAATAGAATCGCTCGCTGATGGAGATGAAGACTAGCAAGGTGAATACTAACATTGTATTCTAAGTGACAGCTCAGAGTAGTGGACAAAGAGAAACGAAATCTATTGTGAGGTTTTAGAGAGACTGACCGGGCAGGCCCATGGCTGCTCTAACCATGAAATGTACTGAATTTTTACGATTCTGAAGAAGGGTTGTGATGAGGAAGTCAGTAACTTTAAGGGTGCACATGCCCACTAATTTAAAGACATGTATGTACCCCGTGTTCACAGCAGTACTGTTTACTATAGGCCTCCCTGGTGGCCTAGGGGCTGTCTCAGTGCTAGCACTACCGAGCCTGCGTGAGATGTAAAATTAAGGGGTTACCCTAAAATGACCTACCAGGACTCTTGCACATATAAAATTCTGCTTTTAACGAAGTTTGATGCAAACAAGACTTTTCGTGATGACCATGATATAATGTAGCACATACATACAGAACTCTTAATGCTGCACACCTAAAACTTGTATAAATGTTATAACCCTCAAATTTTATAGATTTAAAAAAAAAATAAGAAGCCTGAGTTGAATCCCCTGCCAGGGAGGGGACCTACATGGCTCAGCAGACCTCTTCTACCTTGCCTGCTGCTCCCCTCAGCAGTGTATTTCAGTAAATCCTCCTGTTCTGCTCCCCACTCTGTCTCTGGTGAGTCCTCTCATCTAGCATGCCTCTGGCCTACCCCCCCAGTACTTTATATCACTCAATCAATCAAAAAATCAATAAAATTTAAAGGTTCCCTTTCTTTAGAAGACCATAGCCAGCCTTGTTCCTGACTTCCTCCTTTTCTGTCCTAGGGGTTCTCACGGTTAAGCTCATTTCTTGTTATTTTACACAGTGCAGGGTCTCGAACAGCAAACACAACCACGTGCGCTTGTGCATTGCCGAGAAAAGCTATCCTCGTTTCCTGTGGGCGTTGGCAGCGGTAGTTCTTTCCTTTCCTCAGGAGCTTCATCGTTTGTCCCAAGGGCTCTCACCAAGCAGCACACTAGACTCAGGAGCGACTGAATAAAAATTATCTGTGACTGACTGCCCCGAGTCTGATTTCTGTGGTGCCACGTGGGCCTGCGTGGGAATAGTATGGAAAGCCACTCTCAGGAGCCTAAGGCTCAACTAGGACTGAAAGCCACTGGGCTTCGAAGTTTTCTCTTTAGGTACCAGGCCCCGGCAGGAGTCAGATAAAAGTTAGACAAACCTTCGATATCGGTAGTTTTTAACACTCAGCTCCTGCGACCCCAGGAGAACATTTGGCATCAGAATCATGAGACAAGGCTGCTGACCAGTTTCTAACCCTTATGCTGGAATAGGGTCAGTTTCTAATCCTTTATTGTCCTGCAAGGAGTTTTGCTGCTTTGTTCACATAATCATGGTGTGCTAGAAGTTTCTAGTTAGACGTGGTCTCATTTTTTAATATGATTTTCAATCAAAAACTAATTGTTATTAAATATTAAGTGGCTGGTAAACATGCAGAGTTGGTCATTGTGTATGAAAATATTAACAGAATCAACTCTTTTAGAACTATGCATTTTTCAAGTTTCTTGTTTTTTTTTTTTATAAAATTTGATCGAGGGTTATAACATTACATAAGTTTCAGGTGTGCAGCATTAAGCGGTCCATCTGTATGTATGTGCTACATTATATCATGGTCATCTTAAGAAGTCTTGTTTTCATCAAACCTCTTTAAAAGTAGAATTTTATATGTGCAAGAGTCCTGGTAGATCATTTTAAGGTAACCCCTTAATTTTACATATGAGGACTCTTGAGTCTCCAAGGGATGACTTGATTTACCTGAAGACACTTCGCTAGGTAAGGAAAGAGAACCTGAGACCGAGACAGGACGTGCTAATTCACAATACACTGATCGTGCTCTTTCTCCTAACTCCTGCCTCTCCTCTGTTTATCTGTCTTTAGGTTCCATCAATTTTCAACACACAGTTACTTTTGTTTGTTGTTACACTTTTTACACACACTCAAATTATCTACCAGACATGTCAGGATGACTTTAGCTTTTTGTTTAATGGAGTAGAATACAATGTCTTTCTAGTAAATAGTGACAATTATTTGTTTAAAAAACTATTGTATGAACAATCCATTTCCAGGATAGGAGCTATTCTCCAAGTTAAACCCTAGTGGCTACAACAGAGCTCTCCAAGTAGCTGGTGTAATGGATTTTACTCTTACTCTGCTGTTTTGTAAGTGTATGAAGTAGCGGTAAGTGGTACTGAAGAAATAACTAAAATTCTAAAAGATGAGATACACTTAGGCAAAGTTCTTCATTAGCTGTAATAAGCTATAGAAATTTATATTGTACATATACACTATATATGCTACAAGTAAATATATATTATTTTATTATATATTATGCATTATATATATTAGGCAATATATATTATACAACTAAATTATGAAATTATGAAAAGGTGGGGACTTAGATTATTGGGTATAATCTCTTTGTCTTAAAAATAAGCATTTCAAAGTTTCCTTGACTAGAAGTCAACTGACCTACTGGAATTGAAACTTGAATCTGATTTTCCATCCTTCTTGTTTGGTATATTAAAAAATATAAGAAAGACAAATTTATCAGTTTTCTTTTTATTTAAAAAAGCAATGCATGCTGATATATATGAAATATTAAAGATTTTAAAGAGGCAGGCATTGTGCATATCTTTGTAACCTAATTTATTCACTTTACATACACTAGAGTCTGTCTATTGGTGAACAAATGATTTTTAAGATTGGTCTTACAATTTAATGTTATAATTAAATTTGTTTATGAATATAATTTATTTACCCATTTCTCCATTAATAGATTTTTTTTAGCTTATGTCCGATTTTTTATCAATGATGCTTCAGTGAACATCTCTGTATTTTAGGTTAGTTCTTTATGATCAATGATTTTTCCATATTTCCCTGAAGAAGTGTATGTACCATTTTAAAACTGTGGGGTGGCACCCATTTCACCACTTCCCTTTATTTTGGCTGCCGTCTAGAAATCAAACTACTCAGATGGGTGGCTCGTCTACAGAAATCCAGTCATTTAACACAGGACGTGTATGTGTGAATACGTGCGAATGGGCAATTTAGTTAGACCAAATGTGGAAAAATGTCCAGGATAAATCAAAATTGACTGAGATATCATATACTCCTCCAGTGCCCCTGACTCATCCATGCTTTCTCCAGCATTCTATCCTGTCACTGAAATTTGCAACCCTATTTTTTATGACACTACAGATTTCTGCAAGTTGAGGTGAGTTTCCTGTAGCGTGGACTCATTTTGCAACTCCAACATCACCCCCTCCAGAGTCACCTCGCAGCAGCCTGTGTGTCATCCTATACCCCCCAGCTTGTGATGGGTCAAGAGAGCAGGTGGCAGCTGACATCCAGCCCTGCTTGGCTCTCCGAACCAAAGCACCTTTGCTTACTCCCTCATAACCAGCAGCAGCTGCGTCTCCCTCACCAGCTCATTGCTCCTGGGATATAAAAATAAGTCCTTCAACATCACTGTTCTTGGGCTATGCGATGTGGTCACCTTGGCTGCTATCAGATTCTTCACTGGTTCCAGTTGCTAGGGCATTTTAGTTTCTTTACCATGTTATTCTTCCACTGGAAAGCTCTTGTATTTATTAGTCTCCTTTTTTAAGCAAGTTCCTCACCACACACCAAACCCATGTCTTCCCTTCATAACTTCTGTACTATTTATCATTTGACTCATGCAACAGTGGCAGTTGGCAAATTTGAAATTTGCATACCAGCAATCTGGGAATTCATGGCAGTCTTCAGGCATAATCTTTCTTCTTTGGGAAGACTCAGCATTGGCTCTTGAGACCTTCAACTGATTAGACAAGGCCCGCCCACATTTAATGTCAATTGATTGTAGATATAAACCATATCTACAGAATACCTTTTAAGCAATATCTAGATTAGTGTTTGGTTAAATAACCAACTCAACATGTAAAACTAACCATTATAGTGATCAAGATAGAAATGTGCTATGGCAGGAAAATAATAAGGCAAAGAGAAACAGGAATGGAACAGAGGAGTGGGAGATGAACTTTAGAGGGAGTGGTCATGGGGAAATGGCCTTTGAGCTGAGGTATGGAAACAAAGGGAAAAGAGCCCATCGTGCTGAGAATTTGCTTTTCTACAAATTCTTAGAAGATATTATGCAATTGCCGTGGGGACCATACTTTGAGAAGAAGGGATTAAGGGTGTACCTACCAGTATTGTGCAATAAATCCTGGGAGGATCCTTTCACATCTCAATTTGCCCATTATTATAATCAAGATAATAATAATTTTCCTGAGGGTTAAGAGTTCTGTTGCAAAGTCTGGAAGTACTCTAGGGTAGAGTGAAGTAGAGGGCTGCTGCAGGGAAGGGCTGGATTTCCCTGGGGGTGACGCTCAGGACAAATCCCATCCATATTTCCATGAGTGATGAGATTCTGATGCTAGGTTTTCATTCTGGGCAACCCATGCCCCCACTGGGGCTGCAGTTCCCAGTCTAGGCAAAGGAGAGGCTGTGCTGGGTAAGTGTTTCTGGGGGCAAAATGTAGTGAGATATGTTAGGAGGTAAGAGTCAAGGACTTTGGCATAAAATGATGTATGTGTGTTTTGTGTGAAGAAGGGTTGGTTATTCCTATGGTGACATCCTTTTCACTCAAATTTTATTCCTGCAAATCCTGTTGGTGCAGCCAGGACTGCAGAGAACCAGGGGCTGGAAGAGATTCTGGTTTGTGTGACCCTCTCCTGTCATGGAAGTAGGTGGCGGGGAAGAGACTATTATTTTTTAAAAAGATTTATTAATTTATGCATACAAGAGCTGGGGTACAGGCCAGAGGTGTGGGAGGTGAGAGGATTCACCAGAGACAGAGGCAGACTGACTGAAACACACTGCTGAGGGGAGCAGTGGGCGAGGTCTTCTGTGACATGTGGGTCAGCTCCCTGCCCGGGGATCGAACTCCTACATGGGTGCTGCAGATGCTTCACAATGTGGTGCTTAAACCTTTGTGCATTGAGAGAGGCCCAAATGGGCTCACTAGAACCCTTCTGAGGTCCTCTCCAGCCTCATGTCCTGGTAGCCTGCCTTGCTGGGGACTCACAGTACTCCTGCCTCTACGGGCTTCTGACATGAAGTCCAGGGCTTCTTTGGGTCACAGTTGCCACACAAGTGTCTGGAGTGGTATTTCGCATGAGAGTTTTCCTGCTTCCTGTGTGGTCAGGACCTAGCTCATAAGTTCCATGGTCTTTGCAAACTCTGTGCCCAACTCCTCTCCCACTACCCCCTAGCAAGAGGCTACCTTTCCTGTCCTTGACCTCGGTCCAGGTGAGCTTCAGGCCAGGGAGCTGGGCTGAGGAGGGTTTCTTAGAGGAGCTGGCTTAGAGAATAGTTAATGAAGAAGAAACATACCCATTTTCTTCTAATTTTATGTTTTTAAACAGCACCAACCACACATAACCATTTGCATATATAAATTTCGCCTGAGGAGACATTTGGCTTTATTCAAGGGACAAACCTCTTTACAGAAGGGTAGAAATACAATTTTTTAGCATGCCTTGTGCTGACTTATTTTAAAAATCTATAATCTGACTTAGAATTATCTAGGCATTTTATTCTGGTAACCATCCAGTGTGTTGTTGACAGAAAGTATTTGTTTCCTAGTTCAGCAAATTTGACTCTGAACAGTCTCAGTAACCCACTGGGATCTATTTCTGTTTACTGAGGGCCATGGGGAGTGGGGAGAAGAGAGGCTTGGATATCTCGAAGGAATCGAAATGTGACCTTCTCTGGAAAAGCAGGCCCTGTGTAGTGTAGAGACAGTATCTCTGGTGTGCTTGCATTTCTTCTGCGTGCCAGTTGTTTCCCTTGATGAAATATAAAGCAAATCTTAAGATTTTCTCATCACTCCCAAGTCAGGAAGGATTTCTAGTGAAGACTGTAACCAGCCCAAGGAAAGGCCCACCCTGAGCTTCATTTCATGTCATCTCTTGCCCCTTCCAGTTCAGTCCTCAAACAAGCTGCTGCCCACAGTTGGGGAGGGGCTGGTGCTTACCTTCCTGCCCTCAAGTCCACTTTTCCTTATGCATCTTGCCGGCCAAATTTCTGATCACTACAGGGTTGAAATGGGAGGCTCGGGAGGCGAGAAGCCTGGGAAATACCAAGGGGAGCTGGTTTAGGCTTTCTGGCATAACACCTAGCAGGTGTGGGGAGCTGCCTTTCTTAATTGGGGGCTCATGCATGGCCTCCTCTGATGCAGTCCCTTGGTCCCCAGCCTTGGAGAGAGATTGCATCCTCTGGCGGCCATGTGTGTTCTTTCCGCAGCCTTGGGAATCAGCAGTGGCCATCCTGGTGTCCTCCGTGTGCTCAGGGAGTCCTCTTAGGCTAGGCACAACTTAGAACCATGTTGGTTCTTTTTTGAATATGGCTGGAGCTGCTCCAAAACCCTGGGGGCGTGGCCATCTTCTTTAGTTTGCCATGGGAGTAGTGGTCCAGCGTTCTCATGTAAAGTCGTTCTGTGTGTTGAGGGGATGTGGGGGCAGTGGGTTTCCCCTGCATCAACAAACAATTCTTGGACACCAGCTGGATGTCCCATAATTCAAGCCACTTCTGAAACCATCTACCTGGAGAAAACATCAGACTCAACAGGTTGAGAGATCAGTGCCACCACACTGCTCCATGCCCCCCTCCCCACACATGCACTGCACTGCAGAGGTCAATCCCAAATCCAGGTTGTCATCTGTGTCTCTGACTGAAGCTATAAATCAGAGTTTCCCACAACTACCACCTTGGGTCCAGTTGTTTTTTGCTAGAGCAGTTGACAAAACTCAGAGAAACATTTTCACTCACTAGACCACTGGTTAATAGAAAAGGACACAACTCGGAAACAGGGAGGTGGAAGAGATGCGTCCAGCAAGGGGTGGGAGAGGTGCAGCACTTCCAAGCTCTCTCCAGGCATACCAGTCTCCCCCCACCCCTCACTGCCATCTCCACCTGTTCACTAACCCAGAAGTTCTCCCACTGTGTGGGTCTTTTTTTAAATTTATTTTTAGTTTTTCAAACAATCATTTAATTAATTATTTTTACATGTTTGCTTTCTTTTCTAGGTGTAGTCCCCATAGAGTTTCCACCACCAATTCACCTGTGCACCATCACCATAGTCCCTTGTGCTCTCCCCATCCTGGCCTTAATCCCATTCCCTCCCTCTTCCCTGCAGATGACTCTTATTTGTAGTTGTCTGTTTATTTTTTTGTTTTGTTATTTTTTTTCATTTGATCTCCTATAATCCTCCTATAGGTGAGATCATCCAGTATTTTTCTTTTTCCTTCCGACTTTTTTCACTGAGCATCATCCCTTCAAGCTCCATCCATGTTTCTGCAAATGACTCTAGTTTATCTTTTTGATTGCTGAATAATATTCCATCATGTATGTGTACTACACCTTCTTGATCCAGTCACCTATGGAGGTGTCATTACATAGGCATGATCGACAAAATCACTGCCCACTGGTGACTGAGCTCAGTCTTTAGCGCCTTCCCCTCCCTGTGGGACAAGGACCTCAGCTGAAAGTTCCACTCCTCTAATCATGCGGCTGGCTGCTTCAGCAACAGCATCATCTTTACTTGAGTCCCCCAAATCATGTCATTGACATCAAAAGGGACAGTCCAGACTGTCACCACCTAGAAAATGGCTCCCATTTTAGGAGCCTTGGGGCAGAAATGGGAGGAAGACCAAATAGATATTTTTCACTATAAATCACAATATCACACAGTTCCACAGAGACTTCTAGTGGTCAGACACATTACACCAAAGTGTCTGTCCACTCTTGGCAGACACGTGCCAGGTTCTGAGCTTGGGATGAGGATGGGCATGTCTCGATTTTCTGTCTGAGGCAGCAGAGGGGACGCAAAAAAACCAACTTTCTTCAAAAATCCTCTAGTTTCCTTTGGGCTAATTTCCTCTAAAATTGTTCCTTTTAGATGCTTGATATGTGGGAGGGAAGAGTAAATGTCCCTTGGAAACTTTTCCTTCTTTTTTTTATTGTTTTGCTTTTAAGTGCTACATGGGGACTTGGACTTCACCTTGGATTGTGCCTCATAATTTTGGGGGAACTTGGTCCTAACTGGGGTGAAATGTTTTTATTTTAGCATTCTGTGTGTGTGTGTGTACATGTGCATGCGTACATGCATTTGATCAAATAAACATGGTGCCTTTTTTTTTAACCTATCAAGTCATTGGAGTTACTAACAAGACTGAAATAATCGACCATTTTTTCTACTGCCAGGAGTCTCCACTGTGTCATCCTGAATTGATTCCTGAACTTAAATCTCCAGTTTCAAGGACTTTGTAGTATTATTTGGCATATTGGTATAGAATTGATATTTCTTGATAAAAGATTGTGAGTGGAAATTTCCCCGAAGCGCTTCACAGCCTTGGAGTGTGTCCGGTGACTGAGCGATAGTGCGCCATCATGGGCAGAGAGAGCACCCCAAGGGAACTGGCCTGCCCCGGGCACAGGGTCCCCGGAGCCCTCGATCCATCCTGTTCACACCTCTCAACGTTGCACCTGTGGGCACTGGGCCATATTGTGTCACAGGCTCCTGGGGGTTCATTAAGAGAAGTCCCTGCTGTGTCCTGAGCTGGGGTCCAAGAATCTCAGGGGAGACAGTGTAACCAGCACATGAAGCACCCATCTTGAGCTGTTGGGTGGGGCTGGGGCACTTAGAGACTCCTGGACCTGAGGATTCTGTCATTGAGAACATGTCTTCTCGCCTCCACTTGAGGAATTATATCCTTCACTATTTCAGGTTGCGGTAAAGAACTGGTCAGTGCCACATCCCTCAAAGCCGTAGGCGAAGCACTAACACACCCTTTTACTTACAGGAACCTATGCAATACTTGTGCTCATTTGATACATTCCTTCCATCCTCCCGGTTCTCTTCCCATGTATGTCCTACAACCATGTTTCAAAGTGAGCCAAGGGCTTGTGTTAAGCAACATGTGTCATTCCAAGTGTCAATCCTGTATTATGAGGCCACCTACCCTCTCCCCACAGAGAGAAGTCAACTTGGCGAAGTTGTTCATTTAGATGCAGGTGCTTATAATACAAAAACATATTCAACAAATATTAGGGGAATAAGATGTTATCTTTATGGATAATTTCTTTCAGTTTTTTCTTCACTGATCTCTGAAAACTTAGGACACAGTATATTTATCTGTGGAAAGGTGTCTCAGGACCAAACCTCCTTCAGTGCCCATGCAGAAAACTTCTATGCATGTAATAGTTGTGTTTTCTTTCACTGTAAAAGCAACTATTGGGTTTCTTTTATAAAAATGAAAAAAATAGTTAAAAATAGAAAACCTCTTTTTTCCATGAAAAATACCTGGGCTGAAGATCGCAGTGTTTTCCTGTCTTTTATTGTGACCTCTGATCCCCAAATTCAAAGGTTGGGTTTACTGATAACATAGAGGGAAAGACTAAAAGGTATAGTTAAGGAAAACTGGGGGATCGGCGGTTTCTGCATTACCGGTAACTTCATGCAGAGAGGGATTCCACATTGTGCTGCAGACACATCTGCTCTCGCATCTGCAGGTATCTTAGCTACTTCTCAGGCACCTGAATACCTGATATTTGACAGTCTGCTTCAAAATAATTCTTTTCATTTTTGTGGAAACTGCAGTCCTTTTCCCCATAAGACAACCACAATTTTGTCAACAATCTACCACTTATTTCCTGAGGTATAATATCTAATGGTGGATGTTTACTTGTACACTGCCTCAGTGGGGACAATAGAAGGTGGTTTGCAGTGAGTCAGAAAACATTGTAAAATAGTGAAAACTGGCATTTAAAAAAATTTCTTTCCCAAACGCCACTAGATTCATAAGCGAGTTTCTGTTCTTCAAATTTACGTAACTTGTTCCTGGTGTTAATGTTTGACTCTGCAGTGGCCTGAGTTGCCGCTAGGCCCTGTCCCTTGGGAAACGGTCCCGGTTAGTACTGAATTTCAATGATGCGTGCTAGGCAAACTATCATTTTAGAGCTGTGGTAAGCAAGACTTTAACAACAGCTCTTTATTTCACCTCAGACTTTCAGGCCACATTATTCTGGTCTTCATCTCTCTCTCTGGCACCTCTAATGCATTATTAATGTGCGCTCTTGGGGCCCCAGTTGTTGTTAACTACCAGGAAATTAATGATACAAACCAGCAATGAGTATGTGTAATTTCTCTGCCATCACATTTAATCTTTCTTTTTTTTTAAAAAAAAAGAAATTTATTTATTGATGCATACAAGAGCTGGGGTACAGGCCAGAGTTGTGGGAGGTGAGAGGATTCACCAGAGACAGAGCGGGGAGCAGAACAGGCAGATCTACTGAAATACACTGCTGAGGGGAGCTATGGGCAAGGCAAGAGCGTTCTGCTGCGCCATGTGTGTCCCCTCCCTGGCCGGGGATCGAACTTGAGCTGCTGTGCAAAGGATACTTCACAGTGCAGTGCTCAACCTGCTGTGCCACCAGGGAGGCCCCACATTTAATCTTTCTGACAACCTTTGGTGGCAGGATTTGTCTAGACTTTAGAGATTCATATCAAAGGTTTTCATTTGTCCAAGTTTACACTACCTCCAAGTGATAAAACCGGTATCCAAACTAAAATATGTGATAAGATGCTCAGTCTCACTAAGTGTAAAAAAAAAAACCTGCCAATTAAAATTGCATGAAGACACTGCTTTGAGAAACAGCAAAACATTTAAAGATCCATGTTATTTTCGAGGGTGTGGGAATTCAAACTGTACAGCCAGGGCCTTTTGGCAACATCCACTAAGATATGCTGCACTCCTGTGAGGATTGATTCATGCACAAAGTCATTAATTACAGCATTGTTGATAACTGCAAATGATTGGGAACAAACTTAATGGCCATTAGTGGGAAACTGGTAAAGTAAATTATGGCTCTTCCATGCAATGAACTACTAATATGATGCAGTCATAAAAAAATGATGTAGAAAAACAGAAAAGCTATCCAAGACACGCTATTAATGAAAACAAAAAATATGGTACAAAAACAGTGTATATAATACTGTTTGGGTTTTTAAGAAAGGATGTGTATGTTATATGCATGGAGTTACCTATGGAAGAAAACTTAAAAACCAGTGATACCTGTGGCCTCCAGAGAGGGGAAATTGATAAGTGGCAGGCAGGAGTGAGAAAAGATTTCCTGACTATGGTTTTAGATATGTCTTTTGAAGATGAAAACACAAACTGCATTATATCTTTTACAAATAGATGAAGTGAATTTAATTTTATTTATTATTTTATTGTGTTTTTTTTCTTTCTTTTATCTTTGTGTAGAAGAATTGGGGTGTAGGCCAGAGGTTCAGGAGTGGGGTGAGAAGATTCACCTGAGACAGAGTGGGAGCAGAACAGGCAGATCACTGAAATATACTGCTAAGGGGAGCAGTAGGGAGACAGGAGAGGTGTGCTGTGCCAATTGGGTCAGCTCCCTAATAGTGATTGAACTCAGGCCATAGTGGTGATAACTTAACCTCTAGGTTACCAGGGAGGCCCTGATGTAAATTTTAAAAATAAATTTAAAAATGAGACCATACCCACAAACCACCCAGTATGGATGATCAGTTAACAGCTGTCAGGATTGACCATAGGCCTCTGGAGAGGTCTAGAGATACCAACAAGAAGTCATCTCTAGGCCTCCCTGGTGGTGCAGTGGGTTGAGCGCTGCACTGTGAAGCATCTTCAGCACAGCAGCTCGAGTTCAATCCCTGGCAGGGAGGGGACACACGTGGCACAGCAGACCTCTCCTGCCTTGCCCATAGCTCCCCTCAGCAGTGTATTTCAGTAGATCTGCCTGTTCTGCTCCCCACTCTGTCTCTGGTGAATCCTCTCACCTCCCACAACTCTGGCCTATGCCCCAGCTCTTAAATGCATAAATAAGTGACTCTTTAAAAAAAAAAAAAAGAAAAAGAAATCAGCTCTGGAGAAGGGATGTTTCTGGAAGTTTTGGTTGTCACAACAATCTGAAAAGACTCATAAAAGAAAAATATCGGGCCTCCCTGGTGGTGCAGTGGGTTAAGCAACACACTATGAAGCAAACCATAGCCACAGCAGCACAAGTTCAATCCCTGCTTCCGGCCAGGGAGGGGACCCACATGGCGCAGCAGACCTCTCCTGCTGTGCCTGCTGCTGCCCTCAGCAGTGTACTTCAGTCCATCTGCCTGTTCTGCTCCCCGCTCTCTGTGGTGAATCCTCTCACCCCCCCCCACACCTCTGGCCTGTACCCCAGTGCTTGTATGCATAAATAAATAAATCTTTAAAAAAAAAAAAGAAAAATATCAATGATGGGTGGTCCTGTTCCTAGCTCAGAGTAGACAGAAGTCATCCACCTGCCAGCCTAGCTCACAGTGAGGCTGAGGCAACCTCGTCTCTTTGCCGACCCTTTTCCTTCAAAGATATGGATCTGCACGATGGATGATGACATTCTAGTGACATATACTCTGAGTGGGACCCAAAGGAGGACAGTCTTGGGTCACCAAGTCTGGTTCAGAGTCCTGTGGAAATTCCCTTAAATAACTGAGGACCATGAAAATGGGGTTCAAGCACACTGACCCTCAGGCACTGCCAGGCTCCCCAACACAGGAAATGGGTTGAGGCCACAGAGAAGTATATGTCTATGGGGAAGGGAGAAATTAGGCTGATTGGCAAACATTCATTTGGCTGAATGCTGCATTTATTTTCAAGAATAAGTGGTCCAGATTCATTGAGCAAGAGCTGTATTTAGTTCAGTCCTTTTGTGGCCATTCTTCAGCTTAATTAGCACTTCAGAAGGAGTCAGAGATCACATTCTTCATGAAAGGAAAACCAAGGGACATAGACGCTCAGACATAAACTTTTGTGTATTGTACACAAGCGCTTAGAAAATGACTTTATTGCTTTTATTCTGTCCCCAGCGTCGCAGTGTGGTGAGGGAGCACGTTGGTTGGAGGTGTTTGGAATAATGTCATCTTCAGGTTCTTTTTGGAAAATCATTCACCCCTCTGGTTTGACCACTGTGAGACAGGTCCTATGAAACACAACTTTGCCCATAGATACTACACGTGCTGGGAGATTACAGATTATTGATTGTTATGCAAGGACAAAGACTATTCCCTTGAGAACAAGAAGGACCCATCCTTAGTAGGACTGGAGGACATGTGCTTAGGTATCCTAGGAGCTAACCAAGGGATGGGTGGTGACAGCTCATTACAGCTTCGAATTTTCAAACTTCTTGAGAGGGAAACACACATGTTTACATATAGACACCTCTTTCTAGTCTTTGTTGCCCTTTCACGCTTTTACACCTCTACGAGTCTACGAGTAGAGATAGAGAGATGGTCTTAGTTTACTATTTTTTTTAAGAAATTGAATACCTACATGTGAGTCAGAATGGATTTTGATTCAGCTGGATATATGTTCTTATAAACTACAGGCTGGAATTAAGATCTTGGCAAACTACACTTTTGATGGGGCGGGAGGATGAGGCAGTAGTAGAACTTGAATTCTGGGGGCCCTATAGATCTAGTGTCAGTGGCTGGGGCTGTTGAAAATGATAGTTCAGGGGCCTCCCTGATGGCGCAAGGGGTTAAGGGGCAGCACTGTGAAGTTATCTGCAGCCACTGCAGCATGAGTTCAACCTCCTGCATCACCCACTGTGCCCCTCAGCAGTCTTTCAGTAGATCCTCCTGTTCTACTCCCCACTCGGTCTCTGGTGAATCCCCTCACCCCCTGCACCTTTGGCTTGTACCCCAGTTCTTGTATGCATAAATAAATAAATCTTGAAAAAAAAAAGAAAAGAAAGTGAGGGTCCAGGGGTTGAGGACTCACATAGAAGGGAGACACGTGGACCAGGCAGGCATTTTATTTGTAACCAGGACTCCGGGGGTCATCCTAGTTGATTAGGACCAGCCTGCGAAGGCCTCAGAGCAGAGCAGATAAGGAAAAGGTAGAAAGTGATCAGAGTGGGAAACTGAGAAGAAGAGTGGTGTGGAGAAAAGGAGCAAAAACTTATAATTTGAACAATTTAGCCATTTACGAGCATTTGGCATTAACGTTTGTAGAATTATTTCCTTCTTATTGTGGTACATTTCTTGTATTTATTTATGTATTTATGGTACAAAAGGACTTCTAGCAACAGTCACTAAAAATAATGTCTTTATTGGAGTGTCAACCAAAAGAAGAATTCTGCCTCTAAATTCTTCTGAATCATTCTTGAATGTTTACGTTATTCCCAGTAATCATTCTCTTTCTTTTAAGAGGCTATAGTTTTTAAGAAGGCTAGCGATTTGGATCATAAAGTGATTTATTGGGTAAGTTTGATGATAGCAAATGGAAAGATACTTTAATGTTTTTCAAATGAGATTTTCTTGGAAGTTGATGTGTATTAAATAAAGTAAAACAATTAAGTTTTTTTTGGCTGAAGGTGTTATACTGAAAATTTTTACAATTTAGCACATACAAGGAATTAAATTTTTTCTTTAGCTAGAAAGCTTGATTTAATTGAGAAGCATATGAGTCAGACCTGAGGAGCAATGAATGGGAAGTCGCTAACTCATGTCTTCATGCATCTCATTTCTCTGAACACAAGTTGTGTCTAGGTTTTTAATTTATGCTATCAAATCCTTCTCCCATTTCCTTACTTGTGATTTGAGAATTTGTGTCTTGCAAAGATATAAGGGATTTTCAAGTCTCTGAAGAGTCCACTGAGCCACCAATATAATGTCTCATTATTTATGCTGTTTATGTATGACTCACTCTAAGAGAAAAATCAAGTATCTGCGTGGAGAGCTCTGAATGGGTTCATCCTAAGTTTGGAGACCCAGATTCCAGTCCAGTTCCTCTGGCCTGTGACTATCCACAAGTCTCTTATGCCTCTCTGGGCCTCAGTTTCTTTCCAAATGAAAAGATAGGATGTGACAGCTCATCGAGGGACCAGCAATTCTAATGACTTGTTGTGTGATAAGAAACCTGAGTTTTTCTAGAAAATAGGAATTGGTTTTCAAAACTTGCCCTGATCTCTGTTCTAAATTCTAGCTGTATTTACTCCTTTTGAATTAAGTGACTGAGGTGGTTGGTTCATAATACAGACATGACCTCTTGCAGGGGGTAAACATTCACTATTCAAATAGTTTCTAATGGGGGTCAACTCTGGATTAGGCATTATCCTAGTCAATAGACTTGGAAAAAGACAGTCTCTGTTTCTTTTTTAAACTTATAAGTTAGTGGGAGGATACAGAAAAATACACAGGAAATTCCAACAGGGTGATAAAGGTTAGAGCTAGGGATGTTTAGGGAATTATAGGCATTTCATAGGAGAGGCACAAGTTGAAAATCAAGAAAGACTTCCTAGTGGCTGTGATATTATAAGGGAGACTTGAAGGGTGTGTTGGAGTAAGTCAGATGAAAAAGGGTGGGAGAAAGATTTCAAGTATAATAAATTGTATATGTGAATATTTAGACTCAGTTGGAGACCAGAGGGTTTGAGGGACTTGAAAATAATTCAGTGTGGTAGGAACACAGTACCTGTGGGAGAGTAGGTAGAAACTCAAAAGAAATGAAAAAAGTGATTCAGGTTCTTTTGCCCTGGAGATAGATGATTCTTCCTGTAATGCGAAGAATGGATAATGAAATAGAAAGGCGGGAGGCAGATCTTGGGAGGGAAAATGGTGGCCTGAAATAACTATGATAATGTTATTTGATATGAGAAGTAGACCCAAGAGAGATCAAGGGTTTAGGCATAAGACTTGTGATAGATCAAAGATAGGGAGTCAGAAAGAGGGGCAAGACCGAGAGCTAGAATTTTTGTTTTTTTGCTTGCACAATTACATAAATGTCAATGCCTTTTGCTGGAGCAGAAAATAGGGGGGAGTAGGGCTTGGAAAACTTTGAGTCTGTTGAGCTTCAAATGGCTTGTACATAGTACAAGCCATTCAACTAATCGAATGAATGAGTGTGCAGATAAAAATGTCCAATAGGTAACTGGGAATGTGGATCTCCTAGACAGTAAAGAATCTTGGTTGGAGACTTTAAACCTGCAAGTCTGGCAGTGGCTGAGATCATCCACAGGAAGTGCAGTCCAGCCTAGGGCTGAACCCAGAGAAAACCCACACCACAGGCAAACAGGCAGAGATATTCTGGGAAGAGACTGAGGAGGAGGGGCTATTAAAATAGGACAGGATGTTAGATTCCTAGAGATAAGGTTGATGAGGGCAGGGATATTTGTCTTGTTTATTTTGGGGTGCCTGCTATGGACTGAACTAAAATCCATCTTTTGAAGCTCTAACTGCCAAGTGACTGTATTAGGACATTGGGTCTTTGGGATGTAATTAAAGTTAAATGAGAGATCTCTGATCCTATTGACTGTGGCCTTCTAAGAAGAAAGGCCTTTTTCAGCCATGTGAGGGAGGACACAGGGAGAAGGCAATTGTCTGCAAGCCAGGAAGTGAGTCCTAGACCTTGACCATGCTGCCACCCTGGTCTCAGACTCTAGCCTGTTAGAAAATAAATGTCTGCTAGTGATGCCACCCACTCTGGAGTTTTGGAGTGGCAGCCTGAGATAATTAACATAGTGCCCAACACTTAGAAATTATGCTAGTAGAGAGTAGGTAGCTGGCATTTTCGAGTGACTAGAATGGGTGAGTCATTCCTTGGCATGCTTATAACTATTTGACTTCCTTGAGACAATATGATTCTAATTGAGGGGATTGAAACAGGGGAGCACGCTGGCTAGCATGGGGGTCCTGAGTGCCTAGGGAGAGTGGGAGTCAGTTATGAGTATGGAAACATAAGAGGAAGAAAGACTTGAGTAGACTCAAAATACACAAATCACCTTTTTCTTTACCATTTGGCAAGGCTTGGTTTTGAAATTGGGCATGCTTCTTGGTTGAGTACATGGTGTGTGTGTGTGTGTGTGTGTGTGTGTGTGTAAGTAAAGGCCCTCTTTAATATTGAATTGGGCTGTTGGAATAAACAGGCATTTAGGCACAATCTGGGTATTGCTCTCCACCGAGAAATAATACCCTAAGCTGGCAATGAGATTCCTCAAGTAAACAACAGATAAAGGGAGGGACAGGGATGCGGTGTAACAGTAATAGGAATAGCTGGAATTCTTTTTATCTTTTATGGCATTTATAGTTAAAGTACTTTCTAAATTGTCTTCTGCTACTTTAGTATAGGTAAAACACATGAAAATATTCTAAAATACTTTTAATAATAAAATTTTCCAGAAATATAAGAAAGTTGCTAAACTCTATTAAACTGGTGAATTACATCTGAATCACACATTAATTTGCAAGAAATAGCAGATAGTCTGCCTGGCAACCCAAAATTCAAAGGATCTCCATAAAGTTCTAGTTAAGAAGGCAAGAAATGGTCTTGGAGGTCAGGGAGTTGGGAAAGGATGGATCTTGGACTTATTTTTGGCTTACAGATCATACTTCTCTTTCTTTCTTTTTTTTGAGAGGCAGTGAGAAAAATGTATTTAAGAATTTAGATTTCACTTGGCTTTTCATTAACTTGGGTCTTGTAGGCCCAGGTAACACTTGATCCTGTAAAGCCTGTTATACCTACAAGGCTTCATGAAGAATGTTCATAAAATTCTTTGGCCTTGAGAGGGGGTCTGAATGAGAGAAAGATAGCTCTGCACCTTGATACCCTGGCAAAGTGAGTTTCCTGGCACTTGCCTGGATGTGCCACTGGCTGGAGATGGGTCTATGTGTTCCAGTTAGTAAGACTTCAGGGACCACTTTCCAGCCCAGGAGGCAAAATGAATCTATGGTGGTAGAAATCAGTACAGTGGTTGCCCATAGGGATTAGGGACTGACTAGAATGGGCACCAAGTTTACTCAACAGGGTGACTTATGATTTCACACTGATGCTTGTTACCTGGGCACAACTTTCTAGCCTAACCCATCAAACTGTGCGTCCATGAGAGCTGCAGTTTGATGCATAAAAGTTTTACCACCTAAAATAAAACTCAAAGGTCAGTTGACAGAAGTCTAGGATCTAAGCAAAGCCTTTATTTATTTTTTTAAAAGATTTATATATTTATGCATACAAGCACTGGGGTACAGGCCAGAGGTGTGGGGGGCAGTGAGAGGATTCACCACAGAGAGCGGGGAGCAGAACAGGCAGATGGACTGAAGTACACTGCTGAGGGGAGTAGCGGGCACAGCAGGAGAGGTCTGCTGCACCATGTGGGTCCCCCCCCCCCACCGCGCCGTGCCCCGGGGCAGGGATCGAACTCTTGCTGCAGTGGCTGCGGTTTGCTTCACAGTGCGTTGCTTAACCCACTGTGACACCAGGGAGGCCCCTAAGCAAAGCCTTTAAACAAAGAGGTTGAACTACTTTTCAGATGAGCAGAAAGTTAAAAAGGAAATCCTTCATTGTGCTTCCATTTTAAAGTGGATGGTGTCAACTAAATGCTCAGAGACAAGCTGCAGACAGAGCAAGTAGAATTAAAATCATGATCCGTGGAACATAACTAAACCTCATGTCTCAGGGTGAAGGAACCATTTCTAGTAGCAGAAACTATTTTGGAAATATTTGCAAAAATATTTCTTTTCTTTCACTTTTGGAGAACAACGTTTTTGGAAATGTACAAAGCTTTTAACGGAGCGCAAGAAGAAGTGCTGTCGGGCATAGCCTTATGTGGTTACCAACTAAAAATCCAGAGTGCTCTTGTGCAGCGTGCTGCCAGGAATGGTGGCTAAACCCTCGAGATTGCATGAGTCTGACCTGGCTTTGTAGCCTCCCTTGGTGGGGAGATTAAAAGATAATTTTTTAGCAAAAAACATTTTGAAGATGGTAGAACATTATATATAGCATGTGAGTTTTTCGAGATGGTTGTCTAGATGGATGTAATATTATTATGTCTTTCAAGCACCTGGAGTAATAAATTAGCCAATATTTGGTATCTCACTATGACCTAACACAGTGATTAGTGCTCAAAAAATTGCCCAATAATACTATGCAGATCCTGTCCTCAAGTAGCTTCTAGGAAGGATGCGGGGATAAAAATACATGTAAATAACTCTGTGCAAGGAAGGGTTCAATATAGAAATTCTACCAGAGGTCAGAGAAGAGGACGTTTTCTTTGAATAGTGTACAGGAGGGATTTGGGCTGGAATTTAATTCAGGGTGGGCTTTCTCCACACAGCCATGTGTGGGCCCTGGAGGCAGAGATTGACAACAGGAGAGCTCTCTGTGGACAGGAGACATATAGGAGGAGCCACACCAGAAAGGATAATTATGGGAGATGCAGGCCTGTACTCTTGGGAGGCTGCGTGCTGGGTGAAAGGAGTCGTGTCATGAGAAATGAGTCCTGACTCACTAAAACCCAGGGAACTAAAAGGTAGCAGCATGTAAGAAGAAGTGGCAGGGGTTGGGGTACCTAGAGGTGACATCAGGTAGGAAATGAGGAGATGGAAAGGGCTATAGAATTGGAACAGAAAGAGAGAGGTGCAAAGCTAGAAGGTTGACAATATGGATGGCGAGGGAAAGAGCCCTCCAAGAAGACTGTGATGCTTTAATCTGGGTGACCAGAAGGACAGTGATGCTGTTCACAGACAGGGGAGATGAGAGGAACACTATGTTTGGGAGAGGAAGAATGATGAACTCAATTTTTTGTTGAAGTTAATACTGCATCATAATAGTCCATCAGTTTTAGGTGTGCATGATTACAAATCAGGGACTGTATAAACTGTCATGTTCACCATTAAAGGTCCAAGTTTATCATTCACCATATTATTGACTCACCTTTCCTTATTTTCCTATCACACCTTTTTTTTTGTAACCACTAATTTGCTCTTAGAGTTTAAAAGATTATTATTATTTTTTTTAGTTCATTCGTTTGTTTTGTTTCTTCATGTATCACATGAGTTATTGGTGTTTGTCTTTCTATCTCTTCTTACTTCACTAGGCATGATACCCTGTAGAGTCATCTATGCTGTAGCAGGATTTCATCTTTTCATAGCAAATTAATATTCCACTTTGTGTATATACAACATTTTCATCATTCAGTCATGTTGATGACTCATTTTTTGAACAAGTCAGCAATGCCCAGAGAAGTAGGTCTGGTAATAAATACACATTGTGGAGCAAGAGAAATAGACTTGAGCCTTCTTCCTCTGTGTGTGCAGGGAATGAGCGTGTCCAGCATGAGTGCAGAGAAGGACAAGGAGAAAGCTGAGAGTTAGAAACTAATGAAGTTGTTTGTGAGAAGCACTAGAAGAAAACTGGCAGTATTCTTTTCCCTCCACTAGCACCAAGTGTAGGCGGTGACTCTTAGCAAGAAGAGGAAAGAGGATGTCATAGAAATCATAGAAGGTGTTCAAGAAAACTGCCTATTGTGGGTAACTTAGACTAGCTGTGAGACTAGCTGTGAGGAGATGGTTAAACTTCTTATCCTTGTTGGGTATACATGGAGAATATTTGCAGAAACTGCTTTCTTTCACTTTCTCTTCTTTCTTCCTCCTACCTTCTCCCCCTCACCCCCACCCTGACCCACCACTTCTTCTTATATTCTTATTTTCTTTGGGACTGCAGAGAACATGGGTGGATACTGACCTAACATGGGGTTAGGGTTGACCGTTGTCACTAACAGAGGGTACTGGTCTTGACTTTCAATATTTGTCTTCTGCTAATTGTGGATGTGGCTCTTTAAATATTTTTTTTAGATTTTTTTGTTGTATTAACATTAGTTTATAACATTGTATATGACTTAGGGCTATGGGTCACACCTCTGGAGCTGTTTTTCACCATACTACACTTTCCACCAGTGCACCCATAATCCTCCACCATATTCCATTTGGTGGAAGTGACTCTTATATGTTCCAATGTCTTACTATTTGGGACCTTCCAAAACACAATGTAATATATGTACTATAACATCATTAATATTTTGGCAACTTTTATATTACCAAGAGCCCAGTTCCTCCTGGCATTGTGATATGTCATCTAATACCCCAGGCAGTGACTGTCTGCCAACTATGGTTCCAAAGGCATTGTGTGTCCTGGAACCCTGGATGGGGCATAGTGGAAGCACCGTGAAGTCATGTTAATTTCCTGGTCAAGAGAAAAGTTAAGAATCAGGTGATGGGGACTGTCCGGTAATGCCAGCCCTTGCCCCCCTCTCCACCCACCCTTGCCCCCATGATCAATGCCCCTATAACCAGAAAGTATGAAATTATCATATTGTCACCCCTGCACTTTTCATATATATTTATCATATATATTGTGAGTAGTATATCATAAATATATATTTATATGTTTATAGAAAACAGTCAACTGAGCTACTTCGTGAAAAGGTTTGTGGCTTTGGTGAACGAGGTGGAAAAGTATTGCATTTCAGCTGGAAACACATCCTTAGAATGCCAAAACATTTACTCCCAAGTCTGGTTTCCTGGTGCAGTCAGAGGCAGGGCAGTGGTGTGCATTCGGAGACCGCCACTCGATCCGAGTGTATTCCAGAAGGTTTTTGTTGTTAAATTATATTCTTCAGGAAAAACCAACCAAGTCTCATTCTGTAAACTTGATATCCATACACTTTGGACTGGCATTCTATTTTAGCTATAAGCCTATCATTTACACCAAGCCTGTTTTCTCTCTGGCTTTAGGATGGCAGCAGAAAGCATGGGCACGTCCCTGGCTCCAGAGATAAGGAGCAAAGGGGGCTGGAGTTCTGTTTCTCCCCAATAACGCAGACTAGCTGTGTCGCACTGCTCCCCAGGAGCAGACAGCAAGCTCTTCTTCACTCCCCACTGCCATTCAACCAGCTCTGTGCAGCAACCCAGCTGCTGTGTCTGCGGGAGGGGCCGCCCAGTGCCCTGCCTCCTGGCTGCTTCCCGAATCCCTGCCATTCCACACACAAACACATCCGCACACGCTCTGCCCGGCTCACACGCGGAGCCACACACACATGCAAGCCACTGCTTCCATCTCCCTCTCTCAGCCCTGACTTCTGCAAGCCCATGGAACATTTCTGGAAAGACGCTCTTGATCCAGCAGGGTAGGATTGTTTTCATCTCTCTTTTTGTAGCTTTAGCATTTTGAGAAAGCAACTTCCCTTTCTGGCCAGTGTCTGTATCCTAGCAGGGAGAGGAGGGTTTGCTGCTTTCCATGGGTTTTATGTGTGTGTTGCCTTTTTCTTTCAGGACTTGTAGGATTCTTCGGGTCATTTATGTATAATTTGGCAGCTTCAGATTTTCATGAAGTGCTTTTGCTTGTGTTTAAAAAAGACATTGAAAGATGGCAAGTGTGATTTACAGAAACAAAATCATCTGTAAAAAAATTGCTTTGGAAAGTAATGCTTGCTGGCCATAAAGAAAAATATCTGTGATTCACCTAATGTGTTTTTAACCCTTTCTCTGCTTGCAGTCTATAATTACTGCCACTAAGATCAATTCTGGCTTTATAGTAAATCAGTTACATCTATGTATTGCCCCAGTTGGTCTTTCTGCTCTTGTAAGAATTAGGAAAAAATTGTACTAATTAGCATTAAAATTTTTAAAAAACATGACTATTACTAATAGCATCCTTGGCATTTATATATGCCACAAACGCTTTGTGAGGCACTCTGTTGGGTGTTTGGGATAGCATTTAAAGCAAGTATTAATTGTCCTATGAAATGGTCCTATTAGAGCCTGTCAGGCAGAATCAAGGAAGTTTATTAAAAAGCACTCAAGACTTCAGTTAAAACTATTCAAGATTATAGGTGCACAATATATTTAACATATTTTTTGCATAAATAGTTTTATGTGCATATATGTGTATGTATGTATATAGTCATACATATATGCATACATATGAGGTCTATAGATACACTGTGCATACATATTTACTATTGTGGGTGTATTGTGTGTGTGCGTGGGGGTGTATGCTTAACTTTTATTTCAGTTCAAAACTTTTCCTTATTTCTACCTCTTTTTCATCAGGATGTTTGATTCTGTCTCTCCTTGCCCAAGTGACCTGACACGGTTCACTTGTAGGATGAAAGAACAGAAAGGAATCCTTGCAGTTTTAAATTTGTTGGTTAGACCAACAGTATAACAAAATTACCCAACATCTGGTTATGCCCTTAGATTACCTTTGCATAAAAAGGGTCACCTTTTATATTCAGTTTTCTGAAGTTTTGGTTGCATAACCTGTGGAAGGCACGGACACCGGTGTACGCCTAACCAAAGGTTTTCGTGACTCATCATTACCGTGAGCGCTCCTAATGGGAGAAGTACCGTGCACCGCTCCAACCGAACACGCGGCGAGCCTGCGGGATTCCCAGCAGGTGCGGTTTGGAACTGGCCGCTTTGTGAGAATTTTGCAGACGAGGAAACTAAGGTCCCACAGCATCTCCTGATCGCAAAAGGCCGCTCTTCCAATGGGTACACCTTGAATCTCCGCCCCCTCTTCCCTCAGATGCCATCTAGCAGTCCCTGCAGCTGCCAAATATAGCTGTCTGCGGCCGCCTGCACGTGCAACTGCGTACCCCATCCTATCTGCTGTGTCTGTTACAGAGTGGTCCTCCCCAGGGTCACTCTGTGTACACACTACACACTGCCAGCCAACGAGGAGAGGGAATCAAACAGAAAGAGACAAACAGAGATAGATCGGAGTCTGGCACCAGGCACATAGGCAGCGCGCTAGAGAAAGCTGGCCCCTGGAGGAGTCCCCGAGTTTGTTTTACACCCCGTCTTCCCTGGGCCACCGTTAGGAGCCCCCTTGTGTTCCCGCCCTCCTGCAGTGAGCTCCTGCCTCCTCCAGCAGCGACCAGTAAAGTAAAGTTCAGGGAAGCTGCTCTTTGGGATCACTCCAAAACGAGTTGCGCCGGGAGTGATGTTTAAGCCAAAGTCAGTGCGAGGCAACCGTTTCTGGCCGGCTTCCAGCACCTTTGTAATGCATATGACTCCGGAGACCCGGTACTTAAAGTTGGAGACCTGGAACCCCGAGTTGGAGGAGCACGCGGCTCCCGGCTGCACTTGCTCGCCACCGGACGGGCCGGCTCCCCGGGCCCGGCCAGAGCTCGCTGGCGCGGGACCTGCGCTGCGCTGCCTCTAACCGCGGTTTGCTTGTCTTCCAGGTGGCGGGTCTGCTGCTGAGCCCTCTGCTGCGCCGGGAGACAGTTTGCGCCTTGTCGGCGGCCGCTGACCATGACCATGACCCTCCACACCAAAGCGTCGGGAATGGCCCTGCTGCACCAGATCGCTGGGACGGAGCTGGAGCCTCTGAGCCGCCCGCAGCTCAAGATCCCCCTGGAGCGGCCCCTGGGCGAGGTGTACGTGGAAAGCAGCAAGCCCGCGGTGTACAACTACCCCGAGGGCGCCGCGTATGACTTCAACGCAGCTGCGGCCGCCTCCGCGCCAGTCTACGGCCAGTCGGGCCTCCCCTACGGCCCGGGGTCCGAGGCGGCGGCGTTCGGCTCCAGTGGCCTGGGGGGCTTCCCCCAGCTCAACAGCGTGTCTCCGAACCCGATGGTGCTGCTGCACCAGCCGCCGCAGCTCTCGCCCTTCCTGCACCCCCACGGCCAGCAGGTGCACTATTACCTGGAGAACGAGCCCAGCAGCTATGCGGTGCGCGAGGCCGGCCCTCCACCGTTCTACAGGTACTTGCCCAGCCCGCCACGCCACGTCGGGGTGAGCGCGTGAGCCCAGCGGGCGGGGGAGCTGGGGAGCCAGGGGCCAGGGGACGCGCAGCCGGTTGCTCCCTGGAGGCCGCAGGCAGGCCGCAGGCAGGGCGCAGGGGCAGCCACCGCTGCAGCCTCCTCGGGGCGCGTAGCCCTAGGGCCGCGCACGGCCAGTCCAGCCTGGGGTTGGGGGGAGTTTAGGTGGGTCTCGCGTTCCAGAGTCAAGTTTCTTCCAGGCAGCCCGAAAGAAATTCTGCTTTCCACCCGCTACAGTCCGCATGAGAGGCCGATCGCAACCCCGTGTGCCACTTAACTGAACAGATGTTGGAAAACGGTGCAAAGCAGCAGTTGTTGGTGTGTGCGCGTGGGAACACCCCAAGCAACCGAGTGCGAGCCTCCCGCGTGCGTCCCTCCCGGGTCAAGCTCCGCTTTGCTATTTAAATTTAAGACTAGGGGTGTTCAGGGTTTAGAGGAGCTCACATTTTTACTTATTATTGTTATGGTTTAAAATGTTAGTTTGAATGTACTCCCAAAGTTTCCTTTCGATTTTTTTTTTTGCGGGGGCAAGTGCTTTCTAGCCCCCACCTCTCCTCCCCTCCGGTCTCCGCCAAGCCATCCAGGCCCCCAGGTTGCGCTGGCTTGGAACAGCGAGTTGAATGGGTCTTAGCAAGTTTCTGATTTCCGTGTTCTCTGGTTGGATCCCCGTGCAGCAGATGACCAGCATATGACTTCTGACAACTGGAAATTTATAGGTGTCCTGTGAGTTTAAAACCAGCCATATCGAAACTTGGAAATCCTCTCCTGCAGGAGAAGTTCCCTCTCTGGCTTTTTTGGGCAGGGATTGTCCTGGCGTGGTGTCCTCTGGGGTCTGTGACTTTGGGTCACTGTGGTGGAAGCTTTGGAAGTCCCAGGATGCACATGCACACTGTGACTTAAATGGCAAATTTTTTGTGTCCTTAACTAGTCCCCCCTTTCCCCACCCCAGTAGACATGACAGGCTCCTCCTTCCCCTTCTTCCCATCTCCCCTTTGAGTTTCTCTTTTCTCTTGATTGTCAAGGGCTGAAGGGCAGTGTCCTCCAGTGCCCACTGAATGGGAATGCCCTGGGGTGCTTTTGGGAGGCTCCAGGCTCCCACGTGGAGGGGTGCTGGGCTCCCCTCTGCCTGACTGTACCTTGGACTGGCCCTCCCTCTCCCTCTCCTCACCCTTCTGCTTTGAAAGCCATGGGTCATTTTCTAATTGCAAAGACATTTACAACAGAAGAAGCCAGAGAGAGGTGTCGGTCCCCTCCAGAGAATTCTGAAGATGGGCAAGGGGTATTTTGAACCTATGTCTGCTGCTTTCTCAAAGGACCTTAGAGCATCCCACAGCTAAACAGGTCCAGCCTCAGTCATTACTTAAAAGACAGACAATGAACAAAACTTCAGAAAATTGGCATATTTTAAGTTAATTGCACTTGTTTTATTTCAGGGTTAAAATGGAAAGAGAAAGAGAACTTATTCTGCCTAGTTAAAAAGTGTTAGAACTAAATACAACGATTAAGTCTAATTCACACTTTTTAAGCTCCTTGATGGAAGGAAGGAAGGCACTGGTATGATATGAATTTCATAACCTTATGGTGGACTCCAGAAACTCCTTTCCTTTGCATTTAATTTTCATTTCTTTTATTGCAAATTAATGCCACTGAATTTCAATGGGCACTAATGAGACTGCTCCTCAGTGGATTATTTACTGCCTTGCTAATAATTACAAAGGGTGCATGGTCAATTAAAGAGGGTTCACATTTTATTCAAAATTGTTCATCATATCAGTGGCAAATAATATTACAATGTGCTGCATCCTAAACTTCTTTTGCATTAGATGATATTCAAATACTTTTAGAATAGTTAAAAAAATCAGAAACTTAAGAAAGAGGTGAAGTGAAAAACTTGCAAGGATGGGATTCTGTGCAGAAATTCTGTTTTACAATGATTTTTTTCCTTTGTAGATTATTTCTCATATCATCCTTCTTGTTTGAACTATTTATTAGTCAGGGAGGAAGAAAGGGGGAGTTGATGCTTGTGCAGATTAAAGTGGAAAGAGGTTGTTTAATATTCTCCCCACCCCTTCTCAGTTTTCTTCTTTGGATAACTCTGGGTAAAAATAATTGACTTGACACTTTAAAGAATTTTTAATTTACTCCAGTACTTAACAAAAGTCTGGGGGGACCAAAGCAGTGTTTTCAAACTGTCAGAATCAGAGAATCTTGAAATCAGTTTAGTGAGTTTAGGACATATTTTTTTTTCATAAAATAGGAAAGGGCATAATAGAAAAGATTTAGTACAGGTGAGTTTTGTTTCCTGAAGTTTTGTTTTAATTATACATGCCCGTGTGTACTGGCCGTGATGTAACATGCATTTCTTTGTGAGGGTTGAGGTCAAAGAAGTTTGTAAACTACTGGCCTAAAATGTTAAGCTCAGTAGAGAAACAAAACCTTCAGGTAAGTGACTTGTTATCCTCACAAACCAAAAAGCGATTTTGATTTTCTTGATTTTATTTCCTGCCAACAAATTATCTGATGTCCTTGGGTGAGTGAGATTAAACTTTACTATTTCTTGGTCTTAACTTTTCCATGTATAAAATGGGGCTTTGTCTTCACTGGCTGCCGGCATGTCCCATTGGGACGTGTGGACAATGTATGTGAGGTTCGCGTTCTGTGGCATGAACATGCCGTGGCTCCTTTCTTCTATTCGCAGACATGCAGCTATATCTACATGTGAAGAAATGCAGTAGATAAAACCACCCTGGACATATAATAGTGTGAGGAAGATTGTCACATATCCCAGCAAATTATTAAGAGGGAATAAATTTCTAAGTAGTCAAGCTGTGATTTTTGCAAGATGTCTTTGGAAACCTAACATTTTATGAAAAAGGCAACTTACCACCAGGGTGCCTTTTGAGAGTTCCAACAACTTAGGAATTTTTGGATAAAACTGAACATGAAACTTAATTTATTTGCCATATTAAAAAAAACCTCCAATTAGGTGTTTAAGGCTCCATGCAGATATCAGGTATATGCCTCAGTATTCTTTTTTTTAAAGATTTATTTATTTATGCATACAAGCACTGGGGTACAGGCCAGAAGTGCAGGGGATGAGAGGATCCACCAGAGACAGAGTGGGGAGCAGACCAGGCAGATGGACTGAAACACACTGTTGAGGGGAGTAGCGGGCTAGGCAAGAAAGGTCTGCTGTGCCATGTGGGTTACCTCCCTGGTTGGAGGGATGGATAGAACTTATGCTGCAGTGGCTGTGGTTTGCTTCACAGTGCATTGCTTAACCCATTGCACCACCAGGGAGGCTCCTGCCTCAGTATTCTTAAAGGCTAAATGTTATCCATTTCTCTAAAAAATTGGATAAACTTTCTATGAACAGAGGCTCATCTCTGGGGAGATGACTTGAATGGTCAACTTTTAAGTTTTCAGTAATTCTTGTATGTAGGTGATACTTTAGCTCCTTTCCCCTGTCCTTATTATTTTTATGCATTGAAATGGTTACTCTTTGCCTGGTACTTTGTGCTGCCTAAGAATAGTTCTGGGGGGCACTTCTTGCCTCGGGAGTGAGTGTATTTTAAGTTGAAAAGGAATCACATCTTTACTCCCCATTTCATTTTCACCTACTCCATGTGACTCGTAGCTTTTTGGCAGAAAGCCTCCAAAGGATGAGGATAATTGCCACTTACTCTAATCTTCTTTCTTACCCTCAGTTAATTTGGATCCCTGGATTACTTTTGTGAATATATTTAGATCTGACACTCATAATTTGGGAAAATTCAGATTCAGCATTTTGCTTATTATTTGAAGTCTAAAATAACAACGGTCAAGAATCGGCAATTGCAGGAACAATAGATATCAGGAGAAAGGAACGATATTAAACTTTTCATTAATGATACATTAGTCATTTTGTCAAGTGAGATAGTGTATATACAAGCATTAAAATATTATTCACAAAAGCATATGTCCTAGTGCTTTTGTAAACTAGAAAAAACAACCATTAGGGGAGAGCAGGTTTATGTGGTCAGGAGTGTCTGTACAAATATATGTACAAATGATGCTAACAGGATAATTTGGAAGCCAAGTTTAAATAAAACCTCACGATCAGCAACATTTCCTTGCGGTCTTGGTCATTTATCATTTAAAAGATGTACCTACAAGGTACATCTTTTAAAAAGTCAAAACCCTGCTTATGTGGAAAATAGATTTACACAAGGAAATATATAAACTTTAATTCTATGTAATTTAAAACGCATACTCGGCATAAAACCAATACAACTCACTCCTCCTTGTGACTTTACGGTCATTTTCAACTTAACTTTTGAGGAGCCCAGTAGAGAAGCAGGGTCCTAGGTGTGTTCTTTTCTCTTCCAGGATACATTGAAGGGCTAGGGCAAAGGAGTCCCTTAGTTTAGTTATGAGTCTGTTTGCTTGTTGAAAAAGGAAAACAGAATGAACTTAACTATTTAGAAACAAAATGCGTACTCTAGAGAAAGATGCTATAAATTCATGATACAGCTGCTTGGACACAAACCGACCAAAGTGAAAGTATGAGCGAGCTCACACAGAGGAGGAAGTCCTTCATTCATGGAGTTCTTTTTGATTTTAAATCCTACTGAAGTGTTGACAGATAATGCCATTTAAATAAAAGGCATGTCTGGCTGCCCCTACTCTGTCCCTCACACTGTTCTCTGCAATCTGAGGCCCCATGGAGTGAAGGGGGGCACCTAGGTGATAGCCAGTCTCAGGAAAGACGAAAACACAATTGCTGAGTTCTGCCCCTTGGAAGTTATTTTTAGGAATTATAGGGGCAGTTTTGCATCAGTCAACACCACTTTCAATGATGTATATATTTTTAGGCCCAATTAAAAATATGAAGGATAGAAAGATGTTCCAAAATGACAAAGTTTTATATACTATAATAAAGAAGGAATTTAAAGAAATTGAATCAAATAAGAAAGGGCATGTTTGCCACATTTAAGTGATTGGTGGTGTGTTGGTGGAATCCATAGTGGTGGTAATGGTGGTGGTGGTGGTAGTAGTGGTGGTGATGGTGGTGGTGGTGATGGTAGCAGTGATAGTGGTGGCGGTGATGGTGGTTGTGGTGATGGTGGTGATGATGGTGGTGGTGGTGATGGTGGCGGTGGTGATGATGGTGGTGGTGGTAGTGGTGGTGGTGATGGTGGTGATGGTGATGGTGGTGATTGTAGTGATGATGATGATGGTGGTGGTGATAATGATGGTGATGGTGCTGCTGCTGGTGGTGGTGGTGATCATGGTGATGATGGTGATGGTGATGGTGGTGGTGATGGTGGTAATGGAGGTGGCAATGAAATGTTGGTATTCCTTTGGGTAGATACTATTTCTGGATGCTTCTATTCTGGAGACTATTCTACACAGAAACTGAGTTATTTTAATGTACTTTACTCTTATTTAAGTCATTTTAGTAAATTAAATCACTTAAATAATTTCAGAAGTCAAACAATTTTAATGACTATATTGTTGAAGATATTAATACCATCAATTTGTTAAGTATGTAATATTACTACAATAAAACTGAAAAAAGAAAAACCTAAACAAGCCAGGATTTTTCCTTTGCTTCCCCTCTGAACACTTGAGAGGCCAGAGACATCAGGAGCTGCTCCCCCAGCAGCTTGTTCTTCAATTAAACGTGTCATCTTCAATAAGTGCCCTCTGTGTCCTGTCCCCTTTTACTTTCTGAAACCTCCATGAGTTAGATCTGGGCAAATTATGGTTAATAAAATCAATGAAGTTAATAAAGAAACGTTCAGGACTGGACATTTCCAAATGAGCCCTCGCTAAGCTCTTATTGGGGTGAGTTTCCTAAGAGTTCCCCATTTCAGGAGAGGCCAAGCGCCTCTGCAGTGAAACATTTAGGTTCTTACCTCCGGCCGGCTGGGAGCTGCAGGGCTTTCTGGCCCTAAGGCCCCTGGGTGGTCCCATCCCCATCCTGGTCCTTCTGCAGCCCTGTCTGCCTGTCCCCAGGCAATGGCTCAGTAAGGCCCCACTGTGCCCTGTGTGGCCAGTACTAGTTCTCGACAATTGGGAAGTTTTCTTAATAACTTAACCACTTTTATCACTTAAAGATTTGTGATTTCTTCAGCCATCCTGCAAGCATAAGACAATTCTCCTTTAGTTTCCTGCAACAAATTGGTGGTAGGAATAGTAATTTTTATATCTGCATCATTCCTCTTTCCTCTGTTGGCCTTTTGTAAAAATAATAATTGGTTCTCTTATTTCCTTGCTTCTCTGCTTCATATTCGAACATTCTTCCCTTCACATTCCTTTCGGCCTCTTGCCGCTCTCCAGCTCGCTTTCTTCTTTTCTGCTTCCGTTGCTTCGTCAGTGTATTCGTAGCTTTCCTCTCCTACCTTTTCTGGTTTATTTCTTTTATTGACCTGTTTCATCTGTTATTTTAATGAACCCTGGAACAGGACTCCACAGAGTCCAGGGCAAGCAAGTGGTGTAAGCATTCACCTTGTAACCCAGAGTGGCCTTACCCGCGTTAGAAGTTTCAAAAATGCCGTTTTCCCTTATCTTTAAGAATAAAAGCCTAACGCAAACAAAATCAGGAAGAAATTTTCCTTTAGGGAATTGCTTAGACTGCTCATTCATCCCTTCTGCCCTTCTGCTGGTGGTCTTCTTCCAAATTGTGGAGCTCATCAGTGGCATAGGTGAAATAAAATGTGTGTATGTGTGTGTTTTTTAAAGATTTATTTATTTATGTGTACAAGGACTCCCTGGTGGTGCAAGGGGTTAAGCACCACTATGTGAAGCATCTGCAGCCACTGCAGCAAGAGTAAAATGTGTGTTTGAACTGCTAGGGGGCCGTGTCAGAGTTAGTATGTAGCCTCAGGGAAGTTTATTGCAGGAGGGTGAGATACGAAGGCCTCGTTCTCTGCATGTGTATTTGTGTGGCCCTAACAGTTGTAGTCTTGGCCCATGTCTGTCCGTGGACTGGTTGTCAGGGCTTGGAGGTGCATGTGAACTGGTGCAGAACAATTAAAACCAACTTAAGTCTCCCACTCTGTCAACAAAAACACTCATTTTCGCAGTCACAAATTTACTTATTTCATGAAGGCATTTAATGGTGTTTAAGAATTTTTTTTTTTCTGTAAAACTTTCACAGTGCAACATTGCCAGAAACAGAATTGTTGTTAGGATCCTTTATCCTAACTGGACTTGTACTTTTTTTATTTCATCTTTGTTTCTGAACACTTTATGAATGGATGTGTTTATTTCTGCTGGAATATTCCATATAATTCAGAGAGAAAGGATGTCCCTTCCCATTTGTGTAAGATACAACTGAATTGTGCTGAGAAGTTGTTTCCTTTAGCTATTCCAGCAGACTTGGAGGGTCTTTGGAGGCTTCTGTGGTGTGTAACACCAAGGATCCCTGGGCCCTGGTTCAAATGGAGACCCTGCCTTACTCACCCCCGCGTTCCTCTGAACCCTCAGCAAAGTGTGCAGAAGCGGCAGACTGTCCCCAGAAGCTGTCAGTTCAGTAGTTGAATGAATGACGGGGCTGGGTCGGAGGGGCAGGAGAGCGATGCTCCGTTTGCTCAGGTCTCTTGGCTGGAAGGAAGGCCGTTCAGGAAGGGAGCTTTAGATAGATCGGAAGACTGGGGGGGGGGGGGGACCTGTGAATCTCCTTCCTCAGGAGGAGAGCTAGAAAGAAGGAAAACTGCAGGGCATTTCAAGTACAGCCGGCTCCCCTTCCTTCGGGAATTCTGCATTGACAAAGTCACCTACTTGATAAATAGGCTTGTAACCCCCCCACCAGTGCCCATGGCACATTCACTGTAGCTATGTGCCCAGTGGTGAAACCTTTGAGACCTGCAGCTCCCAGCTGAGGTCAAACCAGGCAAGTCTGTAGTCTTGTTCCAGCTCTCATGCTGTCAACAAGTACCCTGTTTGAGGTTTATTTAGATCCATGTTTTGGACATTTTTCTGCTTTCTGCTGGCATTTTGCTGTTGAAAACGACCCACCAGCATCTAATGTTCCTGAGTGCAAAAAGGCTGTGGGGTTTTTTTGTTTGTTTTATTTTTAAGATTTATTTTATTTATGCATACAAGAACTGGAGTATAGGCCAGAGGTGTGGGTGGGGTGGCGTGGGTGAGGCTATTCCCCAGAGACAGAGTGGGGAGCAGACCAGGCAGATCTACTGAAATACACTGCTGAGGGGAACAGTGGGTGAGGTAGGAGAGGTCTGCTGCGCCCTGTGGGTCCCCTCCCTGGCCAGGGATCGAACTCATGCTGCAGTGGCTGGTGACAGCTTGATAGTGCTGAGACTTTAACCCCTGTGCCACCAGAGAGGCCCCAACGGTGTTTTTGTTTTTGTTTTTGTTTTTTTGGCAAAACACTTGTGCCAGTTAAACTTCACTCAGGTGTGAGTTACAGTGCTGTTGACTCTGAGTTGAAGGTTAATGAATCAGGAATACATATTAAGCAAGATGTCTTTGAACAGAAACATGCATGCAGCAAGGTTACACATTGATTGGTGGAGGAGAATGTTCTGACCAGTAGCTTACAAGAACCTAACCCTGTGTCTCCCCTGGAGGAACGTTCACAGCCACTGATTCAGTGTTTGTGGCAACTTCATAGCAGGTAACTGCTGACTACACAGAAGAGAGGGATTAAAGGTTTGGGATGGGGCAAGCTAGCTTGTGTTTCTGGCTTGAACCCTGGCTACTTGTCATCTGTGGCTGTATGTGCCTCAGTTTACTCACCTATAAAATGCAGTCCACATAGCTCCTGCATAGATGCCAAGGGCTTCAAGTAGCAAGCCATTGTTTTTCATAATTTTTTGAGAAGGGAACTAGGTACCCAACACCAAGGAAGGTGAATATAAGAGCAATTGAAAACTCTGGAATGTTTGTAATGTTTGCTTATTTTGCCTTCAAGGACCAACTTTAATACCCTATTGTAATTAGAAGTTAAACTTTGCAAATCTAAAGGAAGGGGGAAACTAATGTTTCTTACTTATTATGTACTAGCTGGAGTGTTAGAATAAGACAGAACAACTGTAATAAACTCCAAGTAAGTAAACATAAATCAATCCACAAAAAGGCCAAGGGCATTAAGTATCATGGACTGAAGCCATCCCAGAGAGGAAAATAGAGTAAGTTCTGACTTAAAGGTTCTTGGAAACTGCAACTTTAAGCTACATGACGTGTAGTGAAACCGGGTCCTGGGATAAAGTTTGTTTGGTTCCACTGTGGAAACTGGGGCTGTTTTTTCTTCTTTTCCTTCTTTCTTTCTTGTGTTACAATGAAATGACACCAAGTACAATGATGTTCAAGGTTCTACTGTTTTGCCTTTGAGGAGGCAGCTCACCGAGATGAGAAGCTGTGATGTAGGGAGAGCACAGAGAAATTTCTCTGTGATTTGGAAAGGAGAAACACAGGGCAGGAGGAGGCATGGAAGCTAACTTTAGAGAGCATCTAGAAAATGGCTGCTCTTGAGAATCAAGGGTGATTTCAGAGTCAGATGATTGAACAATTTCTGAAACCTGGACCAACCTTGAAAATTTGGTAAGGTTGAAATGGGAATAGGCAATGAAGAAAACACAAACAAAACAAAACATGTAAGTACCGCGCGCTAACCGATTGCGCTACTAGAGCTCTAAAACAAAACAAAACAACTCCCTGGGTCTCCCCCTGCTTGTTCTCCTGGTTTGCGGTGTCCCAGGCCTTTCTCTGAGGTGTCCCAGTAGTCTGCCTCTAACTGTACTGGATTTAAAGAGTTAGGAGAATTGTGAGCCCAAGGTTTTGTGTGTTTCAGTCCTCAGGAGGACTGTTTAAACCCTGGTCTGCCTGCTTCCCAAACCTTCATTTCCTTGAGCCTCTTGGGTTCTGGAAACAGAGGGTAAAAGGCGTGTTGAGGAGAAAGGTAACAGTTTACTAATTTCTGCTCCCCATCTTTCCATAATAAAATTTGCTGTTGGGCAGCTGAATTGGGTAGAAAGAAGGCATGTTGAAAAAGAATATGAAGCGGCAGACTTTTGCCACAGACTTTTGCCACACAGACGGACTATGAAGATGGAATTAGGGAGCAACCGGAAGCGTGAATGCCACATGCACTGATGCCAGTCAGCTGCATGATTTAGGGTTTTGTTAAGTGTGCATATGATGAAGAAAATTAAGACCCTTCATGCCCTCTCTCCTCCCCCTAACCTTGACTTTTCTTTCCTGTGGGTCTTCAAACAATCTACAGTAGCGCTGCTGATACAACTTTAAATCCTAAATATCAGTACTATTGGTCAATTGTATCTAATTTCAGTTGCACGCTTGCAAATTTCCTTCAAGTCTTCCACATGGAGGATTTAGTTAATGTTCCCATCATGCTATCTGTCTCTAAATATTTGCAGATTTTTTTTCAAGTAGACTATGTGCTATTTTTAATGTGTGCCCTCCATGTATTTTGCGTTTTATTTTTAAGATTTTATTTATGTATCAAGAGCTGAGGCAGAGGCCAGAGATGGAGGGAAAGAGCATTCACCAGGGACAGAGTGGGGAGCAGAATAGGCAGATTCACTGAAATCCACTGCTGAGGGGAGCAGTGGGCGAGGCAGGAGAGGTCTGCTGCGCCATGTGGGTCCCCTCCCTGACTGGGGATTGAATTCAGTCTGCAGTGGTTGTGGAAGCTCCACAGTGTGGTGCTCAACCTGCTGTACCACTGAGGAGACCTCATTTTGCATTTTAGAAGATTTGTTTATTGGTAAGGGAAATGGACATCCAGATACTCCACTCTGCATAGAAGTCCAGCACATGGCTTGGTGACCCCACATTACTTGAGTTGCTGGGGCTATAATTTTCCTCATGCAATGCTGTCCAGAAGCAGCAGCTAAAAGTCTGGGTTGGAACCTTAGAAACACGTCTAAATGCAGCTCCTCAGGGGAGCGTGAATGGGGGTTGGTCTCTACCGCTCGCGTGACTGGAAGTACAGTGGGAGCTCCCACACAATGAAGGATTATCCACCCTGAGGCCCAGGGTGCTCTTCTTCTTCTTCTTTTTTTTTAAGATTTATTTTTATTCATCTGTGCCTGCAGAGGTATGCGTAGTTGTGTAGGCCAGAGATGTTGGGGGTCGGGGGGAGCGGTTTGAGAGGCTTCACCAGAGACAGAGTAGGGAGCAGGACATGTGAATCTACTGAAACACACTGCTGAGGGGAGCAGCAGGTGAGACAGGAGAGGTCTGCTGTGCCATGTGGGTCAGCTCCTTGGCCGGGGATCAAACTTGTGCTGCAGTGGCTGTGGATAGCTTGATAGCGCTGTCTTTTACTTTTGTGCCAACAGGGAGGCCCTGTTCTTGTTTTTGGGTGTAATAAATAAATGAATCCAAAGTCACTTTTGGATAAGGAGTCTAACACTCTTGCAAGAAGGCTGTGTTTGACAATAGGAAACGGTTCTCAAAGTGATCTGGTCACATGGAGCACAATTCAGACCTTCTGGAGTTTTTGTTTTATTTTGTTTTGTTTTTCCGACCAGTCCCTGAGATGGTTCTGAAAAGTGGTGACTGCTCATACATTGGCCTGTTGCCCATTTTTCTTTCTTTAAATTTTATTTATTGATTTTTAAACTTTTCCCTATCACCACCCCTCAACTTTTTGACCCTCCTCCTCCCTTCTTAACCTCAGAAAAGTCATTTCATTTATTAGTGTCTGCTAGTTTTTATAAGTGTTTTGCTTTGTTGATTAAATTGTCCACTTTGTAAATGTCCAATATTTGTCATTTGGACTTGCTTACTACATACTTACTACATACCCTTCCCCTGAACTCCTTCCATTTTCCTGCAGATGACAGCATCTCATCTTTTCTCATGGCTGAATAATATTCCTTTGAGTGCATACACCATATCTTATTTATATTTTAACATTTTAAAAATTTATATATATTTGACATCAATTGTAATCCCCATGTATTCCTCATCACCATATCACCAGTGCACCATCACCTCAGTCCCTGTGCTCCCGTCTGCCCTCAACCCTCTCCCTCTTCCCTCCCCACAAAGTGTCCCCAGTTTGTCTTTGTCTTTTCATTTTTGGTTTTTGTTTCTTTCTTGTTGTTATTATTATTGTTCTTGTTCCTTTCTTTGATCTTTAGTTGGTTCCCTTATATTCCTCCTAGGGGAGGAACCATCTGGTATTTTTCTTTTGCCTTCTGACTTACTTCGCTGAGCATAATCCCTTCCAGTTCCATCCATGTTCCTATGAATGCATCTAGTTTTTCGTTTTTGATTGCTGAGTAGTATTCCATCGTGTATATGTACCACAGCTTCCCGATCCACTCATCTGTTTTTGGGCATTTATGTTGCTTCCAGGTCTTACCTATTGTAAAGAGTGCTGCTATAAACATAGGGGTGCAGGTATTCTTTTGAACCAGTGTATTTGTGTCTTTTGGGTCTATTTCTAGGAGTGGGATTCCTGGATCGTATGGAAGTTCCATTCTTAGTAGACTGAGGAACCGCCATACTGCTTTCCATAATGGTTGGACCATCTTGCATTCCCACCAGCAGTGAAAGAGAGTTCCTTTTTCTCCACATCCCCGCCAACATTTGTTGTTGCTACTTTTTTTGATCTGTGCCATTCTCACTGGTGTGAGGTGGTGTCTCATAGTG
>JAGFMF010011864.1:1234578-1273268 GCA_019455555.1 Galemys pyrenaicus
CCTCCCTGGCCGGCAGCAGGGATCAAACTCGTGCTGCAGTGGCTGCGGTTTGCTTCATAGTGCGTTGCTTAACCCACTGCGCCACCAGGGAGGCCCTCCTTTCAGATTTCTAAAGCGATCTAATGCTCATTTTATTCTACAATCACCAATGTGAAAATGGAACGTGTGTTATTTCATAATAGATATTTCACCTACTGTTGGCAAGATGAAAAACTCACTCCATTTGTGCTTGATCCAGCGGCCAACACATGATAGGAATTTTTGTAACATGTTTCCTATGTTGAAAAACACATGTCTCCAACCAGTTTCGGTTATGTACTATTTACTATTAACATTTTCCCCTTGTAGTTTAATACTGTTCCAGGAAGTGAAATGTAAGTTTAATAGGAATGGCAATTGATGGAACCAAGTGTCATAAGGATAGTCAGTGTTCCTGACAAATGTGAAAAAGACAGGCATGGTGATGGGTTAAAACAAAAAGCTAAACCAAGACAATGTGACACCATTTATTCCATAGCAATTTCTATTTACCGGGATAGAATTGATAATTAAGCAACACCATAATATTTTTCCACTTTTGCTTCCTTTAATGACTCAAGGAGCTGTGAGAATTGCCAATAAAAGGCAGGAAAAGGAGACATCATCTTATCATTCACAACACTGTAAAGAGAGCGGGTAGCGAGGAAATCCGCCTCTGTTAGCATCCTGTGCCCTCCATACAGGTGAGAGAAAAACAACTTGAGTTGGTCGAAGTTAGTGTAGACCTCTTGAGGTTGCCCTTCACGTTTCTTTTGTGAAAAATTGTGGGCCCAAATGTGTTTTCTTATGGTTTTGAAAGTGCTATTGATATCCTCTACATGAAATGACTTCCACTAAGACGCTGAAAACAAACTTCCAGAGAGATGTTTGGAGAGGCTTTTGCCCTGGATTCTGGTGCCTCCATGCCAGCACGTGATGCTATCCACATAAAGGACCATTAGGTCAATGGAAGCTTTTTCCTGGGAGATGATCATTTTAATCTTTTCCAAAGTCTTGGCTAAAACTTTCTAATTGGCTCCCCTGAAGTGGAGCAGCAGCAGGTAGATAGAAAGTGAGAAAGATAATTAAAGTTGTACCCCGACAGTGAGGGGCTGGCAGGAGGCTGCCTACTCAGAAGTGGGCTAATCTTTGGTGCCCTGAGCTATGTGAATGTGTAGGTACCTGAATCTTTAAGTACAGGGTAATTTTAGTCAGTGGGTGAATAATAATTTAATGTGATCTCCCACTGGCTCAAGAGTTAATGCACCTTCAAAAATGCCTAACTTTGTCCAAAAACAGATTTTTGTCTGTTGATGAGAAAAGCATGGTTAAGCCTTTGATGATTAACCTTTTCCATTGTCCTGAACTCAACCCTGTATCTCTTGCCAGACTCATGCACCTCTCGGTCTTTCTCTTAACAGCCTCATATTTAGAATTGTCAGATAAAATATAGGATGCTTGGGTAAATTTGAATTTCAGATTTAAAAAGAATATTTTAGTATAAGTACGTCCCATAGGACGTTCTACTAAAAAAAAAAAAAAAAAACAACAGAAAACTTTGTTGTTTATCTGAATTTCAGTTGAACTGGCCTTCTTGCATTTTTATTGGTTAAATCTGGCAGCCCTAGCTCCGTTGCTTCACTATTGGCTGTGTTTAATTTTTGAAGCTGACTGTTATCTTTTATGGCTTCCCCTTCTAGCTAGCACACAGATGTCTGCCTGTTTTTTCCTTCCCAAAAAGGAGGCATGCTGGTGTAGAATTTGCAGACTTATTTTTGTCATCATTACTGGTTACAATTAGGGACAGAGGTTAAGCATAAATACAGAATGCAATAGCTGTTCATCCTATTACAGGTTCCCCTCACTATCTGAAAGTCGTCTTCCTATGAAAACTTTCATAAACAGAAATGGTGTCAAACAAAGAAACAATTACCACTCATTTATATGGAAACATTTTGAACATTCCTTCATCAAAATAAAGCAAAACAACAAACCTACCAAGTCATACCAAATAGCACAAATACACACACCGCCCTAGCATGTAGTAAAGGCGGGAACAATGTGATGCACTGCGTGTCCAAGGCAGGACCGATGTCATGCACTGCGTGTCCAAGGTAGCTGCCAGGAAGGAACTTGGGCCACCCTTGCTGCTCAGGTGCCACCTGTGCAATGGCTGCTGCCAAACGAAAGCTGATGCTGTTCCCACTTTTGCCTTTTGTCATAAAAGTGGAAATTTTCCTTGGATTTCTTTCTGTTAGGAAAAAAACAAAAGCCAAGTGGTATAATGCAAACTTTTGAAAAGTGTGGGATACCTGTACCTTAGAAGACAGACAATTAAAATTCAGGCGATGCTACATCATACAATTCTCTACAAGCAGGAAATCATTCAATGAGTAAGCTCTAATAAAAAGAGACCTTGTCATCAGAACAACTATTAGGTAACTTTTGCTATGTTATGCTATGCTATGCTATGCTATGCTATGCTATGCTATGCTATGTTATGTTATGTTATGCTATGTTATGTTATGTATGTTATGCTATGTTATGTTATGTATGTTATGTTATGCTATGCTATGCTATGTTATAGTGAATGCTATAGAAATAACACTTTCTGTGATTGTTTGCCTTGGGGGAATTTTCCTATTTTTTTTGCAGCATTATTAGATTTCTAAAAATCCTAATTTAGAGAAATAATTCTCATAAATGCTTTCTATGGGGTGAATGATTTAGAAGAAAAAGGTAACACACCTTCACTGCCCCTACCTCTTCAGTTTGTTGGGGGGTATGGTTTGAGATCGTGAGCATGAGATCGTGAGCTGTGGTGACTTGGGGTGCAGGAGAGACCTCGTGCATGACTACAGTTTGTAGGGGTGGTGTGCGGCACGGGGAATTGCCCACGCACAGCTGCAAGGTGGCTTGCAAGGAAAGCAAGGCTGTGGTATGAAAAAGACATGAAGGGCCTCAGCAAGCTGGGCAATAATGCTCCAGTGGTCTTGACCATGACAGGTCTGAAAACCACTTATGTAATTTTCTGGAAGGAAATTTTCTGAAGTGTTCTTGTTGAGTTCATCAGGAATGGAGAGCAAATGAGAATCCCCAAGTCCGCAGACAAACTCTTGCTCAGTTCCAACCCAAGGGTACTGAAGAATTTCCAGACTTACACTCCATGGCAATAGCAAGGGGTAAAGGGGAGCAAAGCTGGAAATGTGTTCTCCAGAGTTCTCAGCTGCCTAGAGACTTGCTGCTCTGGCTGGGGTGCTGAGGCCACCCGCCAGGAGTGGAGTGATTTTGCCATAATTGGATGGGAGCCAGGTTTGAGCAGAGCATGGGGGTGGGGGAAGCCGTGAATTGAGGGTTGGTTTATTTGATTGTTTTTGGCTTCGTGACATTCTCATATGGGAGAGACTATAGCAGAGAGTCCGGGAGAGACTTCAGGGTCTTTCAGATAAAACCGTCAGAGGCTGCTGTCCAGAGTGAGAGGAAGCGCTGCACGGCTCTGTGCTGGGAGGGATGCCTCGGAGTCTCCTGCCACTCGTGACTTGGGCTCTAGAAAACTTTGCCATTAGCTTTGCTAACTTCCTCACTCTCTTTGCTGACTGGACCTTGGTCTGAGGAGAAATTGAAATCACTGTGACAAACGCAGCCTCTTTGACACACTCTTCTCTTACTCTCTAGTTGTACAACATCTACCAAGGTGTATGGCTGACCCAGTCTTCCTCACTCATTCATTCATTCATCTATCAAATACTTGTTGACCACCGCCTCTATGCCAGGCACAGTTCTACACACTGGCAAGGGACCGGTGAGCTAGTTAGAGAATCAGTTTTTCTTGCCGAACTCACTCTGCCTTTGCCTCTGCCTGAGTGAAATAGCCAGTGGAGGGTTTTCAAGAGAGGAATGACCTGATCTGACTTGTTATTGTGAAAGTTTTTAGACCTTTACAGAAATAGAACATTGTAATTTCCCTTCGTGTATTCATCACACAGTGTTGACAATTACGTGTTATTTGTATGGGTTTCCATATGCACTTTCAAAGGGGGATTATTTTCTTTTTTTTTTAACTACTTTTTAATTTTTGCTTAGAAGAACTGGAGTGTAGGCCAGAGGTGTAGGTAGAGGGGTAGAGGAGTCACCAGAGACAGAGTAGGGAGCAGAACAGGTAGATTGAGATACACTGCTGAAGGGAGCAGCAGAAGGAGAGGTTTGCTGTGCCATGTGGGTCACCCCTCTCTGGCCGGGGATGGAACTCAGGCCATGGTGGTGAGAGTGCTGAAACTTAGCCCCTTGGCCACCAGGGAGGCCCAAGGAGGGTTATTTTCTAGAATACAACTGTACTGTCACTATCGTGTTTTGAAAGTTACATTCTCTTGAACAGCAAGAATTTGAATTGAGTCCTAGGTTGACCTATTTGATGGCACATGCGAGAGGAATCAAGGATTGGCCAGAAAGTAGATCCTTTCTAGTGTTGGACATTTATTAGAAGACAACTATGTGTACTTCAAAATTGCTTTTAAAGATTAAAACCATCTGCCTCAGGAGTTTTAGTGTCTTTCATAAACATTATCTGATGCCATCATTTTTTATCTAGAGGAAAATATTGTTATTTTCAAATGAGGAAAAGTGAGAAAGTTACTTCCATGTTAAATCATTTATTCTAAAGTCCCTCAAGTGTTGGTTTAGAAAACCATAATAGACTGGAACGACATTTAAATTTGAAATTTTCTATGCTCTATCTTCTATTCTTGGAAATAGTCTAAGGGAAACTTGAGCCACTATTGGGTACATGTCATGAATTACCTTCTAAAGGTATTTTAAATTATTTCACCCTTGAATGAATGTAGTCCCATGTAATTCTACTGAATTGAATTCAATTTAAATAAGTTAAAAAAAACTGATTGATTGCCTTTTATATGTTAGGTGTTGCTCATAAGAATTCCACCATGTAAAGGGATGAAATCTTTGTAGCTAATAATTGCGGTTGGTGTTAGAAGGGATTTGAGATGTAGGTAAAAAGTAGTGAAGTAGCAGAGTGGAGAACTTGAATCTGAATGCAATTAGCATTTCTCCAGATTAGAGGGAGTAGATAAGCATTCTTGGGAGGAAGTAACACAAGCAAAGGCATGAGAAGAGCAAAAGCATTCCTGGCTGTGAAGCACACATCACTGGTTGCTGGAGTATAATGTATGTGGAAGGTGGGTGTGGGAGCAGCAGAAGATGAGTCTGGAGAAAGAGATCGAGGTGTTCTTTAGAGCACTTTGCATAGTCCTCACAAGTTCTAGAATCTCTTGCCCAAAGGGAACACATACCTAAATCTTCTCTAGGCCTAGATTCAAAGCAAATGTAATTTTATATGTATCACAGGTGGCCTCTGATCTCTAGGTGACTCAATATGCAAATGTCATTGCTGCCTTACAGAGTAATTCATTGTGTCTTTTTAAGAGTAAACAAGACTTTGTTGCATCAGCAGCAAAAATGTAGGCCGTTCCTTGAGTTTTCATCCTATAGGATCTGTTTAGTTTTAATTTTCACATCTAAGGAATTGATGTTAACATTTCTGGTCACTGATGGGTGCTTAAAAATTTGGCATATGACATTAGGGAAATTGTGTGAAGGATCCTCAAAACACTGAATAATGGAGCTGCCATATGATCCAGCAATTCCACTCCTGGGAATCTACCCAACAAACAAAAAGCATTAATGCAAAGGGAAACCTGCACTCCTGTGCTCATTGTAGCCCTATCTATAATAGGTAAGATATGGAAGCAACCAAGATGACCCAAAACAGGTGAGTGGATCCAGAAGATGTTGTCTGTATACACAATGGAATACGACTTAGTGATCCAAAAAGATAAACTCATGCCATTTGCAGCAACATGGGTGGAGCTGGAAGGGTTGAGTCTAAGTGAAATAAGTCAGAAGGAAATAGAAAAATATCAGCTGGTCTCACTTATGGGGGAATATAGGAAAACCAAACAGAGGGTCAGGAAAAAGACAAAACTTGCAATCTGACCATAGATCTGAGGCATCCAGCGAGAGTGGGGAAGGAGAGGAGTCAAAACAGAGGAGAAAAGCACAAGGGACTACGGTGATGGTTCGTGGGTGCCGTGGTAGTGGGAGAATTATGGGAATTACATTTGAGGGGAGAAGTCAAAAGTTGTACAAAAATGAATGATGTAAGAGAATAAAAAAATAAATTAAAAAAATTGGCATATGATTGATGAAATCATTCTGTGCATATCCAAATTGTTTCCTATTCCAAATTGATCATTTGCTTTGTAACGCTTTCCACGTGCACTAACCAGGGTAGTACCCCAGAAGAGGAATTATATTTGCTTTTCCTTGGCTCTCTCGGTGACATTTTCTTCTATACAGGTGCCCACCTTAATCATTGTTGTTTTTTTTTAAAGATTTATTTATTTATGCAAACAAAGAATTGTTTGGAACAGGCCAGAGGTGTGGGGAGTGAGAGGACTCACCAGAGACAGAGTGGGGAGCAGAGCAGGCAGATCAACTGAAATACACTGCTGAGGGGAGCAGCAGGTAAGACAGGAGAGGTCTGCTGCGCCTTGTGGGTTCGCTCCCTGGCTGGGGATCAAACTCGTGCTGCAGCAGCTGCGATAGCTTCATGGTGCTGCGTCTTGACCCCTTGCCCCATCAAGGAGGCCTTCACATTGGTCATTGTTGATGGAACTCAGGGATGTGTCAGATGCGCAGTTGTGTTTATCCCCTTTCTCTGTCTTGCATCTCTGACTTCCTGTCCTCTTGCTTCATGTTTGTTTTACTGTTTTCCATGCCTTGGTTAAGAAGAGACATTTTTGTGGGAGAGCTGTTTTGGAGGTTAGAGGAGCATTGGCCACCATTGACAGCTCCCTCAGATGGAATGAGTGTGTCATCTTTAATGGGTCTTGGGAGGGAGGGAGCCGGCGTCGGGGCCATGGTCTGCTCTTGCTCATTGGTTTATGCCCATTACGCCTCTTTGAAAAGAGCCTTGAATAATGGGCTGTGCGCTCATGAGACTCACCAGAAACATCCTTACTGGTTGCAGATGTCACCAATGGTCAGAGGCCGGAACACATTGTGGCTGCCCAGGTGTCGAGTTGGCCAAGAGTTTAGGAAGCTTATGAGACTCTCCATTGTAGAGAAGAAACTGAGACCCAGTGAGGTTTGGAGACCTGCTTCGGCCACTTGTCTTGAACCCGGGTGTTCTGGCTCAGTCTAGGACTTTCCTTCCACATTTCCCTGATGTTTCTGGCCTATCACAGTTGCACTGATGCATTCCCTACTGACATGCAGATTCCCAAATCATTTTTGTGAGTAAAAAATTCCATTTGCAGTTCTGGACATGTTTGTGTGGACTTTTTAATGTGATGACATATTGACCCCCTCTCTCTGAGAGGATGACTGACTGAAAGATTTATGGCTCATGCTCTAAGCAGAGCAGAGGCCAGAGTTCGAGCAGGATTGTTTTCTGTGGTTGGAGTTCTGGGCCTTTTCCCTAGGGCCTGAGTCTTCCCTCTGGAGTTGTCTGCTCTCCTCGGTCAAGGCTGGCCATCTCTCCCTCCATCCTCTGTCCTCTCCCCCTGCAATGACTCTTCTTTCTCCTCCTCCCTTGTGTATCTGTCCTTTGTCCTACTGCAGCCCCTGGCTGGTAGAAAATAGATGCTTTCTCAGTGCTATTGAACAGATTTCTTAATATTTCTGTCTGTAGTAAATTTGTCATCCTCCTAATGTAGTGTCTTTTTTTTTTTTTTGTGGAAGTGAATTGGAAATCAGACTTGGTTTTAAGAAAATCTGGTGTCAAACCACAGCTGTCTCTGGACCCTTCTGTGTCTTTCATGCTTACTAGTATCCCCCTCAGGCTTTCTGTCCTCACTGTTCATTAGCACTTGCAACAGGTTGGTGTGAACTGAGAAAAGAGAGGTGATGAAACTCAAATTAGGTCATTTAGTTACACATTAGTAACTGAGAAAAGATAAAAAGAGATTGACTAAGTGGGGTTTGTAGGAAACTTTTTGCCAGGCTATTCTTATTTCTCATTAGTGTGGAAAATCAACACTCACTTGTATTTTGGGTGAAGATACTTTTCTTAAGTGAGTGAGGAAACCTCTTGACATTTTCCAGAGAGTCTTACATTTTGAATAGTAAAAGCTCATGTTCTTTGTGCAGAGAGAATGTCTGAACTCTTGAATGTGCACATTAAGGATGCATCATTTTCTTTCGCTTTTAATTGTATTATTTCTTCATTGAGGTAACCTTGGTTGACGATGCTGTATGTGACTGACTCTGTGGGACAGTTTCATGTCACTTCAGATGTACGTTATCACACCACACCCACCACCAAGGCACCCACCGGTCCTCCACCAGTCTACGGGGCTCCCTCCCCCTTCTCTCCCAGCTTCTCTCCCCTCTGCTGGCCTCAACCCTGCAGTCAGATCACCAGGGTTTGTTTTGGTTTGGTTTCGTCTGTTCCTTTGTTTTGTTTCTCTCTGTTCCACATGAGTGAAACCATCTGGTATTTGTCTTTCTCCTTCTGACTTACTTCTCTTAGTATCATCTGCGCCAGTTTCATCCATGTCGTTGAAAATGGGAAGAGTTCATTTTTCTAAATGACACATCATTTTCTGTTTTTTTTTTTATAATTAAAAGAGATATTTTTGTAATCATATCTGAGAGAAGAGTTGAACTTTCATTAACTTGTTCTCCTGTTGGGCTCTGGGGCCTGTTTTTGTGGGATTCAACAGAATTTTCAAACTTTGCTGTGGAAGTGGGACCAGTATTTTACCTCTGAAAAGGGTTATTGGTTTTGTAATAGATCGTTGTAGACCACTGCGGGTGGGGTGACTATTTCTGTGTTCAGGAATGAGGTCTGGTAATGACCTTGTTTCTGATGTGACAGATGCTGTTGGCCTGGGATGTCTTTGGGTGGTGCCTCCAGGCCTCCAAACTGCAGCCAGACTACCAGGGCCCTGGACTCCCTGTTAACTGATTGTGTGACTTTGCTGAGTTACTCATTTCCCTGTACCTTGGTTTCCTCATTTCTTAAAAAAAAACTGTGGTGGCATGTAGGGTAGTTTTAGGAGTTAAATGAATTAATCACACACAATGCTCTTCAAATGGTATTTACCACAAGCATTAATTTAATGTGAAAATACGCCCCCTCTAGCCCATTTTATCTTTTGAGATGAAGGGTCACCCAGGTTTCTGGAAGTCCAAGATATGGTCTGGGTTTGGGGAGGATTTGTAATAGCCTCTTTAACCGCCTCCCAGGTCATTTCACAGAGAGTCACTGAATTGCTTGGGTGAATTTCTGGAATCGGTGAGTTTCTGAAATGGGTGAGTTTCTGGAAGTTTTCCAGAAAAGTTTTTGTACTCTCTAGGGAAAACACTATCTGCCTCTTTTGATTAACTGAAAGACACAATTGATACAAATAAAGATAGTACTTACTAAATGAATAACATGAGGCAAGAGATAACATTTTCAGATAAGCAGTGCAAAGCATCTAGATTCTTTAATTTCTGAAAGAGTTGAAAGGACCTTTTTTGTCACCCAGGACAAAATTTTTAACTTTCCCACCCCCGAATATAACTACCAAGTAGTTGAGAAGGTTTACCAAACCTGGCAGGAGTCACTTAATTTGTGCTTTTCTAAGAATGAGATACAGGATTTTTCCTCTTTAGACTCTACCATTTTAGGCAAACTTGTGTATCCTTTTTAAGAATTTCTATTTAATCCCTTGGAAAATAAACAATGGTTATATTAAAATCCAAATACAAAACTGCATAGATTATAGAAATACCCACCGGTAAGTTCTGATTAGAGGCATGGCCCACCTCTTGCTTGTGTTCATTTATATGACATTTAAAGTGGAAAGAGGCACAGGAGACACCACATTCAGATTGATTTGAGGTTGCTATACATGGACATCCATCATTGGCTTCCCATTATATTAATGCTGCATTCAATTATGGTAACAGCTTCAGTTGTGTCTCTAACATAGTTATTCTTTGATTAATTTATGCAGTAAGGATTAATTGGCTATTTCTATGAAAAGTACTAATCTAAGGGCTTTCAATATTAAGCAGTCATTAGACGATAGTTCCTATTCTGGTTTGCATACCAACCCAGTATGTGAAGGTAGAACTGCCTAGGGAGACTACTTTAGCAGGTTCAGAAAATGCTCTCTGAGAAGGGGAGAATCCTGCCTGGTGTGGACCAGGCATCAGGCCAAGGAGTCTGAACTCAGACCTACTTGGCTTTGTGGGGCTGCAGCCACATCAGCCCTTGGAACTTCTGAGTGAGGAAGGAGCTTGAGGAGTGGAGGCTGGAATGAAAGGCCCTGTTGGGGCCTTGAATTTTGTTCTTGATGTGCTAGAACGCCATAGAGAAGTTTGAGTTTGGGAATATGACTGGTGTGTGTGTATGTGTGTGTGTGTGTGTGTGTTTATTAGCACTTGCAAACAATGAACTCAGTTCTGACATTATCTCCTGGCCATAGTTCTGACCCACAGACTGAGGACTCAGTGCTAACAAGACTCCCTCCACTCCAAATGCCAGTCCCATGTCCAGGATGTCACCTGTGCTTCTGACTAAATGGCTGTAGAGCACAGGCTCCCATTGATGGAGGCTTAGAGTAGAAAATTTGGGGTTGAGGCATCACAAGACCAGAAACTGGAGTTGGGATAGAGATGATTAACATCACAGAACTAGCCATGCAAATGAAAACCCCCAGGCCTCTCTTGGAACTGCCTGCTATAGAAAACACCCAGAGACATGGACCTCAGTTGGGAGCTGGAGACTGAGGACCATTGTGGAGAATCACTGATCCTTGTGAATATACCTAATCACACCCTACAAGCAATTAACAATAGGTAACGATTCCAAAAGGGCAGGAGCCTCTCCCATAGAGAGAAGATTATATCAGAACAAGCCTGTCTCTCCCTCCCCTCACCCCCACTGAGGCAGCTCTTCCTGCCTGCCTGTGTCTGTGCAAGTATCTTTTTCTCCCTTCCTTTTTTAAAAATGTAATAAACCTGCCCTTTTGGATATAATAAAAGCCTTGGCCTCTTGGGGAAGCTTGCCATGTGCCACTGAAAAGGGAACTCTGGTGAAACTTCTCTCGGGTAACCAGGGACCCCACTCATTGCGCCTGACACCTCCAAAGCGACATTACCATGACTCCCTTCTTGGGTTTGATTAGTTTTCTAGGGAGTTCACAGGACTTGTTACCTACTTGATTATAAAAGGTCTATCAGAACAGGATGTCACTGAGGAACAGCCAGATGAAAGAGCTGGATTCATCCTGGGCAAGGTATGGAGAGAGGCTTCCCGCACGCTTGTCTCTTTCCCAGCACCCCAAGTGCTCACCTGCTTGGAAGTCTTCTGAATCCCCTCCTTTTAAAATATTTTATCTTTATTCTTAATTTTAATGGCAGTGTCATTACATAAGCATTATTGATAAAATCATTGGCTATTGGTGATTGGTTCAACTTCCTTCCCCCTTCCCAGATGTCAGGGAGTCGGAACCCTCTATTCATGGTTTTTCCTTTGGTAACCAGCTCCCCATCGTTAGGTGTGGCTAAAAGTCACCTTATTAATGTAATAAGTGACACCTTTGTCTGTCCTGGAACTTAGGAAATTCCAGGGGTTTAGGTGCTCAGCAAGAAGCAGGAATGAAGATCAAATGTATCTATTTCTTATTATAAATCACAGTATCAGAGGAAGTGAAAAGACCCCTACACCTGTGTGGATTGCTCAGGGTCCTTCTCACCCAGCCCAAGGAGTATGCAAAGCTTCCTGAGGGAAGTTAAGTTTAAGCTGGGAACTGGAGGATGAATAGGAGCTACTCCTGAGCCACCAGGAAGGGTGTTCCAAGCAGAGGGGAACAGCATGCCTGCAACCTAGATGGCTCTAGGAATGCACAAGTAGGAGCAGGCTTTGGGGGGAAATCCTGAGTTTGGTTTTGCAGACACCAGGTTTGAGGCTTTTCTTTAGGTCATCAGTGGAGTTGCAGAGTGAGTAATTAGCATCTAGGTTCAGCCTAGGAGAAGGGGTATGGAATGGTGGAGTGTCCCAGAAACAACGGAGCAGAGGGCGGAAGGCCCCATTGTTCCTTGAGGAACAATGACATTTAGGCACATATAGGAAGACGATACTGCAAAGGCAATTGGGGGTAGAGGGGCTGCAGTGAGATAAGAGCCACCGTCAGTGTCAAGAGACATGCTGAAAATCTAAGAATCCAAGAATTCCAAGTTGAACCAGAGTGAGGTGAGACCTGAGGATTAGCTTCAAGGATGATGGGGTGGTAGAGCTGGGTTTTTCATGAGAGAAGAAATGTGGGAACAAGTTTTCAGAGGTGGATTTGGCAACTTTGCTCGGGGAGCTACTATAAAACCAATACTGGTTGGAGAAGGGAATTCAAGAATTTGGGTGTAATTCTGAATGTTGATGATGTTTTAAGATTGTTCTGGTTTATAACTCCTCCAAAATTATAGGCAGAAGTTTGAGAGTTTATTTATGTGTGCTTTCTAGGAAAGACAGTTTCAGAGTTTCATTATATTCTCAAACAGGTTCGTGAAGAAAGGGTAATGACCCATGAGTACAGGCAATAGAAATTATTGAAAGACAAATGTGGTATTTTAGGACTTTGCTTTTTGCATGGCTGGCAGGATGAGTGTGGGGATGATGGGAGACAGGAGACTGATTCTAGTAATTTATACATGGAGTATTGATCTCTCAGGCAAGAATGATGAAAACAAGAAATGCAAAGAAGGATAGACTAACTAAATAACTGGAAGAAATAACTGACTAAACTTGATGATGTGATACATGGGGAGGTACACTTAACAAATATGTATTAAGGTTCTACAGTGTGTATGTCAATTAAAATTAGAGAACAAATGAAGGGGGGGCATATATTTGCCAGTGATTGGTCAAATATAGAACAGGAAATTGTAGTAGGTACAGGACAGAAAAAGTAGGGAATCTTTAATGCATAGCTCTTGGGGACTTGATTTGTCAGAGTCTCATGAAATCAGCCTGCTAGCACTTAATTATGCCACATTTCTAGGGTGTGGTTCTTTTGAGTTAGTTTTGCAAAAAATATTTCCTCTTCAAACCCAGGCTTCAAAACCTCTTTCAAATGCTTGGTTAATCAGGATAATGCTTTTGGGTGGCTGGTACCATGATATATGGTTGGAAAAACAACAGTGTTTGATTATGTTGAGTTTCAAATCTTTCCTTTGATTAATGAAAATCTTCCTGGCAAATATTCATTGTTATGTTTTGTTTGTACTTGGTCCAAGAGTGTCTACTCTCTGCACCAAATATCAGTGACTTCAGACAATGATCTTAATCATATTGAATATGTATTATCAGTGGGCATCCATTTGGAAATATTTAGTAGTCAACTAATGTAATGAAAATCCAACTATGTCTAGTCAGGTGATTTTCTTGTTTCCATTGGCTGTTGTCTTTGTTGCCTGATCTTTCATGCTTCTGCCATCTTCTTTCCTACCATTAATCCATTCCATAGCTACTTGTTTGCCTCAGAGTTGTGAAACATTAGTCACTGATGGAAAAGATACCTTCATTTCTTGCTAAAGTTTCTGCCCTACTTCTTTTCAGAAAGTCTTTGGAGTTTTGTGTAAGACTGAAAAATATGTAATCTCTTAATATGTAGCCTGGTAAATCAGTCAACCTCTTATCTGACTCTTAATAAGATAGTACTCTGGATGAAAAATTATAAAGATTGGGTGATAATTTCATGAGAAACATTTGATAAGAATTTATAAAGAGGGAGGGTTTTTTTTCTTTTTTTATTGACTTGGCTGAGGAATCAGTTAGATATTCCCTTAGAAGAAAGGGACTAGGTTTTGGTTACAGTTTCTGAAACCTCTGATTTGGAAGGAAGAACTTGAAGACATTCAGAATATGAAAATGAGAGAGGTTAAATTTGATGTTAAGCAAATCAGAACCTTGGGACTGAGGGACAGGAAGAAAGATTGGTCTCATAGAGTATTAAAAATACCTAATGCCAAAGAGATATGAGGCTAACAGCATGAGGTCCAGGACAGAAATAGTTGAGCAAGGAGAGATGAGTGTGAGACCTGATGGGCTCTTCCCTTAGGATTGATGTAGCCACAGGTTGATGCCTCATCTACCTGTGTGGTGTGGTGTGAGTTCAGACATGGACACCCACTCTTGTACCTCACCACTGCAGGGCACTAGGTTAGGTTTGTCCACTTTCTGAAGATATAGATGTCTCTCTGGAGGCAATTGTACCAAGTTAGCCTAACCTAATGGGTTCTCAAGACTGCCTGAACACATTTCAATGTGCTCAGGACTCGAGCTCCTGCAAAGATCTCATCTGCCTTTTATCTTGATCTGGATTGTTTTATTTTTGTGACATCATGGTTTGGGTGTCTTCGTAGAGTAGGGCTGGGCAAAAATGATAACTGACAATGCAGTAGTACATAATGGACTTGCCAGTTGGCTAAAAAGTTGCTTTATGGGGAGTAAATATGACTTGTGTAATATCTCCTTCTTTTGGAATGTCTTCTGGTTTTAATCCCTGTGTCTGTACTGAATTTCCAGTATTTCAGGGCCATAAAAGTAAAATGTAGATGAGGAAATTTTAATGACAGTGTATGTCTCTGGAAGATCTGGGAGAAATGGGATTTTGTTATTATATCTTTTACCAATACTTTAAAACACAACATTGATTCATCCTATTTACATTTTTGTGAAACAGCAATTTACTGGATTAGTCATTAATTTATTTCCTATTAATGCTAATTGAGATGCTATTCTGAGTGAGGCAGTATTCTATAAACACTCAGAATCCAAAGATGAGTGAGGCATGGGAACTTAGCAGACAGCAGTGGCATTGAGGATGACCATGTACCATTGAAGAAATAGTAGAAGCAGAATAAGAGAAAAAATTCCTGCTGTAGAGTTCAGAGAAAGAATATGTTATTTTGACTGTGTGGGGATTAGAAGTAACTGATAAAATAGGAATTCAAGAAAATGTGATCTTAAAATGTAATAATCACCCCACACCATAAACGATAGCTACCATTAAAAAAATTACCCAGAAGATAGCAAGTGTTGGCAAAGGCATGAAGAAATTGAAACCCTTGTGAATTGGTGGGAATGTAAAAATTGGTCAGCTTCTATGGAAAACAATCTGGCAGTTACTTAAAATACTAAAAAGAGAATTACCATTGGCTCCAACAGTCCCACTTCAGAGTATATATCCAAAAGAATTAAAACCAGAGTCTCACAGAAATTTTTGCCTATCCATGTTAGCAGCATTATTTACAGCAGTTGAGGATGGAGGACACAAAACCATTTATCAGTGGATGAATGGAGACCCAAAATGTGGCATATACAAACAATGGACTATTACTTATCCGAAATTAGGAAGGAAGTTCTGTCACATGCTATAACATGGATGCATCTGAGAACATCATGCTAGGTGGAACACACCTGTCAGAGAGAGACAAATACTTTGTGATTCCTTTTCTATGAAGTGTATGAAGTAATCAAATGAGATAGGCTGAGAAGGGGGAAGTGCAGAGATCAGAAGCTGTTTAATGGGTGTAGGATTTTGTGAGCTGAGAAAAGATTCTGAGGATTGGATATACACTAATGGGAATGTACTTAACATTACCTACTGTACCCTTAAAAATGGCTGAGAAAATAAATTTTAGTTTATCTTAGCAGTGTACTGCTATATGGTTTAAAAATGCAGTGTACTTATGTAAACTAGGTGGCAGATACTTGGCACTTTGGCTAATGCCTATCCTATTCCTTCATTTATTCCACCAACATGTGTTGAAGGTGCTGTAAACTGGGGAAGCCATACTTTAAATAAAGTTGGTAAGACTCTGATTCTGTCAATTTCTTGCTTGCTAAATACCCCCTCATGCTCAAAGGCACTGAACTTCTATAGTTAAATATTTACAACTGCCTCTTACTGGCTTGAGCCATGCGTAAGACTTTAGTAAACAACCACTAAAGAGATTTGAGCTGGAGGGAGGCGGGGAACTGGACAGTATGGAATGAGGTGGTTAGAAGACTATGAACTAAATAAAAACTGTGGATTAGTGTTCTCTGATGATATTAAAAAATAACTCATTTTTAGGCTGTCAATCTTGAGCTAAGTTGTTTAGAATGGAAAAGTTGGCTCTGTCAGGCATGCTCACCCCAAAATGTAGCATTTCATGACTCATGGCAAGTGTAGTTTGAGAACTGCCTGTGAGAGAGGGGCAGGGAAGGATTATAAAATATGAGTTAGAAGGAAAGTGGGGAATGGAAGCAGGAAGTATGAACTTCCTTAACCAAGAGACAGACCCTGGAAGATCTTTTCTTCACATCACTTTATCTCATCCTGGGTGTTTTTTTCCCCCTCTTGAAAATCTCATGGGAAAACTTCACTCCATCTATCCTTCCAATATCTTTCTGTTTCTCTTCCCCGCTGCCCTATGTCCTGAATCTTCTTATTTAAATACATTACTGGGTGCCAACAACAAACTATTGATGTATACTGAGCATGTGTTATGTTCTAGCCATATACCCCATTTGTCTTCTGCCACTCTTAGTAGGTTTCATAGCCCTCACACCCTGGTGATATAATATAGTAGGCAAACACCTTTTGCTGATTTCTTGATACCTGGTTAGATGAGATTAGATGATACCTAGGTTAGATGAAACCTAGTGTGGTTTACTTGCCTTCTCTCTTTTTTCTTCAAGCTGTCCTCATCTAGGCTCTCCCTTCTTCTGTGTCTTTAACCCCAGCTATACTTTCCTTGACTTGCTTCTTTTCCCCTTCTGTATCCTCTGATGGTCCATTTCCTTGCATTTTCATAATTCCTCCTCAGGTCTCTTCCATTCTAAGAATCCATTTTTGTCTTTATATTGGTTACCAACCATACTCTCTTTCTCTTTATATTCTCATCCAAGTTTGCAAAGGAATGGCCTTCAGCCCCTTCATTTCCCTGAATTCCATCCCCCTATCTCCCTGCAGGATGATGTCTTAGGCCTATGACGCACATGAAGGCCCTCGGCGCATGCGCTCTGTCAAGTCCGTCTCACTCACTCAGTGCTAGGTTGGTTGATCTTCTTTGCCCAATGTGACACTGTTGACCACATGATCCGTAAAGCTCTTTGCTGCCTTTAGACTTTGTACTTCCCCATTTCTTTGGTTTTCCCAAAGATCTATGCATTCTCATTCTACTTTCTGGCACATTTTCTGGGATATGTTTCCTTTTCATTCTCAGTCTTCTTTAAGGGATATGTTTCCTCCATGACATTTGTAGAGATGATAATCCTCTGTGCTCTTCTGCACTTCTCCTTCCATATGTTCTTAAAGGGGTGTACTGAGTAGTGTCCTCAAATCGTAGTCACATTATCAAGACCCATATCCAGTGTTATCTGGTAACAATGGCAGGGCAATTTGCATCGTTATCTTTCTACACATAATCTACATTGTTCATTGGTTCCTTGGAGCTTGAAATGTTCCAGCTGTTTTTTTTTTTTTAAAGATTTATTTATTTATGCATACAAGCACTGGGGTACAGGCCAGAGGTGTGTGTGGGGGGTGGTGAGAGGATTCACCACAGACAGAGTGGGGAGCAGAACAGGTAGATCAACAGAAGTACACTGCTGAGGGGAGCAGCGGGCACAGCAGGAGAGGTCTGCTGTACCATGTGGGTCCCCTCCCTGGCCGGCAGCAGGGATCGAACTCGTGCTGCAGTGACTGAGGTCTACTTCATAGTGCGTTGCTTAACCCACTGCGCCACCAGGGAAGCCCTGTTCCAGCTGTTTTAAGCTTTGTCTCTATTTCCTAAAGACCCGCAGTGTGGCCCAGAATTAGAATGAGTGCTGGCCTCTAATGGTTCCGAGTTAATTGTGAATCCTGAAAAAAAAATGAGTCTATTAGAAACCAGCTAATTTCATTTTGTCATTTTGTGGATAATATAGTCTGGTGTAGGAAGTCCGTGTTTCAAGCAAGTTTGTGATAAACAATTTCCCCTCAAGGTTAATATAATAGGCAAACACCTTTTGCTGCAACAGACGGCAAAGGTAATGAAAGATTAGCTTACATTATGATTCATTCTTTCAAATGTCAGAATAAAGTGGATCCACTGCATCTCCCAAGCCTCTTATTCTTTAGAGGAGAGTGCATGCTTTGCTTTGCTAATGTTAATGGATTCACTGGTTTCTTTTCTTTCTCTTATTTTTTTTTTTCCAGGCCCAATTCAGATAATCGGCGCCAGGGTAGCAGAGAGAGATTGGCCAGCACTGGGGACAAGGGAAGCTTGGCCATGGATTCTGCTAAGGAGACTCGCTACTGTGCAGTGTGCAATGATTATGCCTCAGGCTACCATTATGGAGTCTGGTCCTGTGAGGGCTGTAAGGCCTTTTTCAAGAGAAGTATTCAAGGTAATAGTGTGTTGAAAACGATTTGTTACATTATTGATCCCTACAGGGAAGGCAATGGAAGAAGAGAGGCATATGACCAGCCATTTGTACAAAAGGCTAAAACCTGGTAGGTCCACCAGTGTTCTTTGGTAGAAACATGTAGAAGAGCCAGAATCTCAGGAGAAGACCAGGGTAGTTGATATTTTGCTTTCTCCATTTGACAAGACCCCAAAAGTCTTGAACTACAGGAGGGCAATTTCAATAGCTGCTCTGTGTGGCAACAGACATGTTGTTGTGCTCTGGGGATGTAGGTAGCTATTTATGTGTTGTAGGTAACTAGGCATATATGGTGTCGTGTGATATGAATCGTCTATACATAATTATCTCTGCATCTTGGCTTTATCCAAATAAATATTCTGTTTTGATTTTTGCTCAGACCAACTCCATTTTCACTTGTTCTTCTCTTGCTCCTCTTCCATCTCCTTGTTAAGGATGACATGGCATTTTGATAAAAATGAGAAGATTCAGTGGCTGGTGACTTGTGATAGGGACTGTGTTCTCTGTACCAAGTAACTATTAAATATCTGCCTATAATAGTTCATCTGGCTTGATCTCTTTCCTCTATGTTAAGTAGATAGTGTACTGGAACAGTTTCTCTGCTAGACTGCTAGGTACCTTTTATTTCGACTTTAGGAGTGTTTACATTTTTGCATTATGTAGGATAACTCCAAGGAAGCATGAATTATTTTTACTACCAAAACTATCAATGCTTAAGATCCTTTGAGGAGAACAGAGTTCTGATAGCAGTGTAGGCTAACTGAATTAATTTTTTTTGTTTTAATAGTGGAACTTTTTTTTCTGTTTTTATCCCTTTATCTTTTCAAATTAATGAAATGGATTGAAGAAGTGATTGTCAGAGACTTGCAGCTGTAGCTCTTCACAGCTGTAGCTGTGATCTGCGATGAAAGTGGGGGTTGATTCTCCAGTGGGATAAATGTTCTTCCAGTGGGATGAATGTTATTTTCAAGAAGGTGGTTTATACATTCATAGAGTAGCATCTAAGGACAAGTTGGTTTATTTGAAAAGCATTTTTTTGACCATTATTACTTTTGACATAGAAATCTATTAGACTTTTTTCATTAAATTTGAATAAAAATTCATTAAATTTGAATAAAATTTATGATATCCTTTGATAGTAAATGTATACATATATGTAACATATGTGTGATTCAACATATGTCATTTAACAATATTAGCTGGTAATATCTTAATTTAGAAAAGTGGTATTTGTGTTTTGGTTTCAGTTAGTATAAGACCATAAAGGTCTTTCAACAACCATCTTCCTTTGCATTTATACTGTTGTTTGATTTTATAAAATTTAAAATACTATTATCTTGACCAAGCATTTAATTTGGCATTGAAAAATCTTCTGGCAGAGGTAGGTTTAGTGGATAGGTACAACTACATCCTTGGACAAATCATATCTCCTAGGATGAGTGAAATTTGATTTGTTGATATAGAGCAGTGATCAGCAAAATTTTTCTGTTAAGACCTAGTTAGTAACTATTTTCGTTTTTATGGGCCATACTGACTGCAGTAGCCACTCAGTTCTAGAATGGTGACCTGAGAAGAAACATAGAGAACATGTGAATAAGTTTTGTGCCTATACAACTTTATTTTTTAATTTAATTTTTATTCTTTATGCATATAAGAGCTAGGGTGTAGGCCAGAGATGCAGGGGCAAGAGGACACATCAGAGACAGAGTGGGGAGCAGAACAGGCAGATAGACTAAAATATACTGCTGAGGGGAGCAATGGGTGAGACAGGAGAGGTCTGCTGCGCCATGTGCCCCTGGCTAGAGATTGAACTCATGATTCATGCTGTAGAGGCTGGCGACAGCCCAACAGTGCTACGACCTAACCCCTGTGCCCCAGGGAAGTCCACTTGATAAAGCTTTAGATGCAAAAACAGGCAGCTGACCAGAACTGGCCTGTGGGTCATCATTTGCTGAATCTTAGTTTAATGTGTGGAAAGGGAATGATGGTTTAGTTTTTAAATCTAAAGTTTTGATTACTCATTTTTTTTTGAGACTTTATTTGTTTATGCATACAAGAGCTGTGTCCAGAGTCCAGGAAGGTGAGAGGATTCACCAGAGACAGAGAGTGGGGAACAGAACAGGCAGATCAGCTGAAATACACTGCTGAGGGGAGCAGTGGGGTGGGCAAGGCAGGAGAGGTCTGCTGCGCCATGTGGTTCCCCTCCCTGGCCGGTGGGAGGGATCGAACTCATGCTTCAGTGGCTGCGGTTTGCTTCATAGTGCATTGCTTAATCCACTGCGCCTTGATTACTCCATTTTTATGGAAATCTTTGTACTTATGATATATGTTCTGAGAAAAATCAAAGCATATAAGACACAGTCTATAATGCCACAAAATTTAGAATTTACTTGGGAAGGCAAACTTGTTTGTTCTCATGATATGATTAGAGAGAAAATCAGGATAGGTAAATTGCTACTTTGTGATAAAGATAAGGAACTAATAGATGACTATAAGAAAAGAAACACTGTCAGTTATAAATGTGAAATTACTGAGTTTGAAGAGGGAACTGACCTTTATCCAAGGAACAATAGCTATATTCTCACAAGTTATTTTTGTCATGGTTGTTTAGCATTAAGGAATGTACGACATAACTTCTCATCAAACTTAGTATTGTTTCTAAGTATTTCAGCATCAGAATCAAAAACAAAGAAAAAAGATAAATACACTTATAATCATTGAAGGAAATATGAGCTTATAAAAACAAATATTGTTATTGGTATACCATTAGCTTAAATATTTAAAAATTCTGCATTCTCTTTGATAGTTAAAATGTGTATCTTATTTTCATCTTATATACATAGACTAAATAGTAGGATTTCATTGTGTATAATTTGTGCCATCTGAAATTGTGCTATAGAAATTGCATAGAAATAGAATCACTACCTGATTGCAGAAATCTTTTACTTATCATGATGTGAAGTCACTTAAGTAGTTTTTCTAATTAGATGAATTTTGAGTTCAAAGTTATGGAAGAAACCTAGAAATAAGGTAAAATTGTTAACCTTTATTTAGTTTTTGAAAATTTTATTTATTTGTACATAGAAGAACTAGGGTACAGGCCACAGGTGTGGGAATAAAAGGATTCACCAGAGTCAGTCGGGAGCAGAACAGGCAGATCAACTGAGATACACTGCCGAGGGGACCAGCCGGGAGGGAGACAGAAGAGGTCTGCTGCACCATGTGGGTCCCGTTCCTGGCTGGGGATCACACTCAGGCTGTAATGGTGTTAGTGCTGAGACTTAACCCCTAGATCACCAGGGAGGCACCTGTTTATGATTTGATTTAAGAAAAAATTTAAAGAAATCTTGTTCCTCTCAATCACAGATTCTAGTTGTTTTGGGCAGCAGTATATATATTTATGATATTAAAATTATTATTTTACTAATTCACATTATGAATATTTAATTTATGTAAAATTCCCCCCATGTTACTGCAGTGGTGATAGAACTGGCACTTAAAAGTCATTAACCTCTACACTACCAGGGAGGCCCCAGAATTGTTAACTTTTAGATTATAGGGAGGGACATTAAAAATTAAGTTCACTAATTCTTTCATTTATTCATTGATTGCCTTTTCTAAGGAAATCACTGTGAAAGGTCCTGGAGAAACAATTACGGGAAAGATGAGATTATCACCCACATAGAGCTTATCAGGTAGTGGGAGAGATGGACAGAGGAAGTTGCAGGGTGACAAGTGCCAGGATTAGGGTCATGCAGGGCTTATAGGAGCCCAGCTGCACTCATGTCTGAGGGCAGGTCAGGCTCTCAGTGAAGATTTTCTGATTTACAATTAAATAAGAAGGACAGACCAAGTGAGCAAAGTGAGCGGAGAGAGGATGAATATTCAGTTTTAGAAATGAGCACACAAAGACCCAAGGTGTAAGCTAGATTTGGAGTCTGTGAGGGAAATTAAATTAAACAAAGACATTGTTGAACCATGTATTTGTTCTTAGACTGTGTTAAAACAAAATAATCTATTTCCATTGTACTTTAATAGCACTTCCACAGATGTGATTTCTTTGTACATACAAAAGAGAAATACCAGAGCAAGTTTAATGGTTTCTAGGCCCATTTTCTCATCATAGCCTCTATAACTTGTAACTAAAAAGTTTTACTGAACTTGTGTGGCTCTTTAAAAATCATGTTGCCCCTCAAACCTATTTAAGGACAGTGAAGGGTCTCCCATGTAGGTAGGTAGAAAGATCTGAAGATGCTGTAGCTCTCCGTTTTTCTTGTTACTTAAGAAGAGAGCTAGGAATGAGTACCCATCAGATTACTCTAGTGTTCTAAGTGTTTTAGTTGAAGAGGTAAAGTGTTTCTCTTGAAAGTGTACAAATTTTCATCCACTACTTAGTGTATAAACTTGATTACTCAAGCAATTGAATAACAGCCTCTAGTTGAACATACTTTTTTTTAAAAACTAAAGTCAAGGACACTATTTAAGAGAGGGGTGAATTTGTATATTCTATGAATTTATTAATCACTGCAGGTGGCATTTAAGATGTGCTACAGGTGAAGACTTGAATGAGTTATATAAGCAGATTGGGTTATAGGTTCAGGTACTGCCGTTGAATATCATTCCAAAGAACAAGGACTTCACAGAGGTCTTCTATATTATTATATTTTGTGATCTGAGGCACACTGGAGGCCCAACATTATCTGGACAGCATTGGCTTTGTTGCCATTTCAGTTTCTCTGTATAAACTGTGTACAAAAGATACATAATGTTAGATCAAACATACATGACCTAGAAGGTTTTGGCTTAAAGGTCAGCTAAGACCAGGAGGACATGATGTCAGAGTAGAGTCCGGTTATGTTTCAACATGGTGAGGTTCTTAGGTCTAACAAGGGTATCTACCAGCAAGGCCCACCAGACATCAGAAAGCTCCTGGATGGGAGAGTCCAGCACCCTGGATAGCTCCTTCAATAGCCATTGAGGGTAAAAGCTGAGATTTATTTGCTGTAAAACCTGGGGTTCCTTAGCTAACTCCATCTGCTTCATGGAGCTCGGATTAAAGACAATTTACTTCTTTTATACTAAAGTCTTCACCCTTGCTCACCCAAGATAGCTTAGATTTTATGTTCAGTTTCAAATTTCTAGTCATTGTGGCTTGTGCCAGAAGATGTACCTGAAAAGATGTAGATAAAAATATGTACTAATTGTTTTCTGGGACACTTTCAGAGATGGTTCAAAGTTGAGATCCTGGAAATATATGCACACAAAATCAAAATTTTTGGTTTCCATATTTTCAACTTGCTCTTCTATAATCCAGTCTCCATGCAATAGCAAGAGAGATCTTTTAGAATTATTAATCAGATCTTATGGTCTTGTACTTAAAACAATCATGGAACACAGGAGTAAAATCCAGATTTCTTTCTATGGCTTCAACTACTCTCTATGTCCTTACTTTTGCTTACTTTGCTCCTCATTCACTGTAATGCGACCACACACCAAACAAGTTCTTTCTACAGGCTCTTTATCACCTGTGATTTCCTTTTTCCTTTTGCTTGAAACATCTACCTCGTTACCTAGCTGACTTTTTGTCATTCAGATCTCTTCTCAAGATCACTTTATCAGATAATCTTTGCTGATTACCCTACAGAAATAGGCAAAACCGTGGGATTATTTGTCATCTTTTCACTTTGCAGTCTTCGACCCCAATTCCTTCCAGAATTACTGAATGTATTGAGTCTCTTATATGTCTAGCAATACAATTCTCACTATGCTGAATGACCGTTAGCTTTCACCAATATGGTTGTAATAATTTCATTTTTCTTTCTGCTTCCACCTCCATTTAAGCCAGATGTTTCATTTGTCTTTCCTCCTTCCAAGTCATTCTGCCTATAGTCATTCAACCTGTCTCTTAACCATCTTAAAGCAAATCACTAAGCATGTCAACACCTTGTAAAGAATCCTTGAATGGCTTCCAGGTTTCATGGGAGAATCCTTAGATAACCATTAAAGGCTTCCCATAGTCTTGCTCTAACCTGTCTTTCTAGTTGTTTTAAAACCACTGTTTCTGCTTCTTAAGTAGACTCTCTAGACTGGATGACTTGCTATTACTCAAATATGGCCCTTCCATTTCTTTTCCTGGAATTTCTTCCCCAATTTACCTGTAAAATTTCTTCTCACCCTAGTCAGAAGTGTCAGGCATCAAACCTTCTCTGCAGAGGTTCTCTCTTTCATTATCCTCTACATTACTTTGTTCCAATTTTCTAGGATTGCAGATATTTGTATATATGTGCCTTTCTCTTACCAGTACCTACAAGGCAAGATCTCATTCAAGATTTCATATTATAAGAATCTCATTCAATGAATAAATGACAGATGAAAGGAAGGTTATCATTTTGTGAGCTTTAGACAACACAAAGCATTATATTTTTTTCAATCATGGGAGAAATAAGACAAAATAGTTTCTAATTATGAATAACCTGCCTTAGGAATATATGAGAGACCAAAGTAGGAAGAAAATTGAAACATGTAAAATAATCTTGCTGATAATCACGTAGCTTAGGCAGACTGAAGTCTAGTATTTGTGAAATGGGAGTAAAAGGGAATAAAATGAAGGATATAAAAAAACCCACGTCATAGAAAGATGATTTAATATGAGATATCTGGGAGAGAAAGGAGTTAAAGAGATGCAAAAGCAGAAGGAAATGATGGTATTACCTGAACTGGGAAAATCAAGAGAAAGGCCAATTAGAGAGCAGATTGGGTAAGTTCAATTCCAGACATACTGTGTTTGATATGATATCCGGATAGAATTATTCAGCAGCCACAGAGACAGAATCAGCGCTCTGTAGACAGTCCAAGGGTGGGGATTTGAATCAATTTCCTCAATTAATTTTAAAGAAACTTGGTGAAAAGTATGTTCTAAATAATTCCTAAAACTTGACCATTATTAATAATGGAGAAGTACCTACAGAAACTTCCTCTGGATTCTCATAATATGAGGGTCCCCTGGACCTTACCAAAACATTGTAGGAAACTCTTATTATTAAAAGTGTATGTTCAAGACCTTTTTGAACAGGGAAATCACAAATTAGTCTAACAGGATCAAATGCTGCTCTCCATGAACTTAGAATTTAAAAGAGAGCATGCTGGTTCCAATACATTAAGCTGTACAAATAGTAAACTGCAGGAATAAATATCAGTATTTTGATGATTTTCAAAAAAGAAGCAAGCTTTCTCCCTACCCCCCAAATTATTCATACTGTGGGAGTCTACACACATCATTTTTGATCTGGAGCTTTGCCTAATCCTTCCATTATTTCTACTGCTGTTTTTTTTTTCACTCTGCACCTTGCTGTAACATACATGTTGTTTAACAAGGCTCTCGAGTCTGATATGTACATATAAGAGCAATCATGTCACATTCAAATGAAAATTTTCATGATGAAACTTTTTATTTTATTTTAAAAATTTTTCAAAAAGATATCTATGTATTATGCATAATTATGTGTGCATACAAGAGCTGGGGTATAGGCCAGAGGTGGGGTGGGGGATGTTGGTGAGAGGATTCACCAGAGACAGAGCAGGGAGCAGAAGAAGCAGATTAACTACTGAAGCACAACTGCTGAGGGGAGCAGCGGCCCAAGGCAGGAGAGATCTGCTGCGCCATGTGGGTCCCCTCCCTGGCCTGGGATCGAACTTGCACTGCAGTGTCAGAGGAAGCTCTGCCCTGTGGCATGTCGATCAACCCCTTGTGCCACTAGGGAGGCCTGGGAAACTTTTTAAAAGAATGACCTTACTTCCAGCTATTGGAAGATCTGCTGAGTGTTTGGCTCCTGGAACTCATTAGGAAAAAAAAAAAAAAAAGGCATTGCCATGAAAATCCAGATTTAAACATCTTCTTCAGTGTAAGAGTCCCATCCTTATGTCCAGTGTTAAGGGCCAGTTACTCCTGACATGCAGTAGGACGATGAGCTGTGCGCACACATGTGCACCGCAGGCACATGAAGGACTCCAAAAAGCAATGTCTTAGTCCTCCTACCTGTGAAATGATAGTGTCTCTTCTCCCTCCCCCTTCCCCACCTCCTCTTTGGCCAAGTAATCTTTATCTTGGAGATAATTAAGACAAAATGGATCTGACAAATAAAATCAGTATAGAACCCCTATTTCTTGGCAGCTCTTCTGGACACAGCTGAAGCTTTCAGAGGTCTTTAAAAACCATGGCAACAAATGCCTTTGAAGGGTAAGCAAAGGTTCCAAATGTTTTTAATCGCTGGTGTTTTTTATGCTACCACTTCAAGCATTCTTCCTCATTTTTTGTTCATCTGATTGAAATTAAATTTCCAATTTCCCTACTAAGTGGCTCTGTCCTGGGCGTGCTGTTGACTATTTTCCATTAAAGCGGTAGAGTTTGTACCCATCTATAGTGGTTAAATGTATCAACCATTCCATTAGAAAGGGACATTTATGAGTGGCAATAATTTCACACAAAAAGTAGAGATAACCCTTAATGGGCATATTTTCGAAGGCCGACAACCAGTCCTGCGGATTATGTGCTGACACCATCCTCACAAAACCTCTCTGTGGTGGTCCACGACCTCATTCTGCCTCAGTTTCTCTCTTTCATATAAAGAAGCTGTCAGTACCTTCCAAGTGCTATATCCCTTGAAAGAGAAGAACCTGTTGCTCTAATATTTAGAGAAAGTGTATTTTCAGATGTAGGATGTTTATTTCGGAACTACACATTTTTATAAATACTTTGCTATTTCAGAACTGTGTGTGCAGGTTACACTGTATATCTAGACAGTATACTTACACCTATAGGGCACTCCCACACCCACACCTCCACCTTTGCTTGCTTGACACTTTGATTGAAAGATGACAACATGTAAGACAAATCTATTTTATAAATTAGCCATCTACTTGATAAAACTTTTTCTTGCTGTTATGTTCATTCTTTGCTCCTACATGATTTATAGAGCAGATTTAATATTTTTGAAAGAAAGGAATATTTTACTTAAGAAAGAAAGAACTGTAATGGGGAAAGTCTTCCTATTATTTCCCCTACGTTTTCACCTTTTAGCTGAAATAAAGAGGTTTTGTCTTTTCAGTTGCTAAGAAATAAAGAAACGGCAGAAAAAACAGCTTAATTATTAAACAGTAATTTCTCTCTGCAACAGGTGCTATTTTTTCTATTTTCTTTGAGAAAGAGGATGTGAATGTAAAACTATATAAATGAACATCATCTTTATGTGATTTACTTGGAAGTTTCAAAATGATGTATTGGGAAGTACAGAGTGAATGAGTGGAGAGATTTGAAATGATCACCTAGGGGTGAGTAGATTACATTGACAAATATAATTCCTTTTTGTGTGATGGAAATTTAAGCAGAATGATTTAAAAGAATGACTCCATTGCTTTACTGCTTTTCATTAAGTAATGTACATAGTATTTTCCTTATATAGAAATTTCCTTATTTTCGGAGGAGATAAATTAGAGTTTTAAAGAGAATCAAAATTCATAATTATTTCATTCCTTTGACACCTCAGAGTTACTCATAAAGGAATTCACTTGGAAATGATATAAAAGTGCCTTTGCTGCTGCTGTCCACCAGTGCCATGATGGTGTCTTCTAAGCACTGTGGAGAGGTTCTCCTCTTGATTTTGTTTCGCTGGATCTTGAGTGCATTGCTCCAGGTACATTCTTCCTACTACCCAGGTGCCTGCCCTAGTCCCGTCCTCACTGTGTTATTTTTTTAAGATTATATTTAAGGGAACCAAATAAGGATAAGGAAAGGAATAAGAACAATAATAAAAATAATGATAACAATAAAGACACAAAAACCAAAAATGAAAAGACAAGGACAAATTGGGGACACTTGGTGGGAGGAGGGAGGGGGAGGGTTGAGGGCAGATAGGAGCACGGGGGACTGAGGTGATGGTGCACTGGTGATATGGTGATGGGGAATCCATGGGGATTACCACTGATGTCAAATATATATAAATTTAAAAAAATAATTAAAATAGAAAAAAAAGATTATATTTATATATACAAGAACTGGAGTAAAGGCCAGAGGAGCGGGGGGTGGGGAAACAAGAGGACCCTCCAGAGACAGAGTGGAGAGCAGAAAAATTGGATCTACTGAAACACACTGCTGAGGGGAGCAGCAGGAGAGGCAGGAGAGGTCTGCTGCACCATGTGGGTCAGCTCCCTGGCTGGGCATCGAACTCAGGCCACTGTGGAGGGCCTTCGCTGTAATAGCACTGAGACAACCCCTAGGCCACCAGAGAGGCCCCATCCTCACCATCTTGACCCCTGTTCCCCTCTTCTGACCTCTGTTCTTATCAAACTGACTTGCTGTGCCCTCATCAGCCCCTTATGGGGTTCGTGTTCCTCTGCTTATGTTCTGGTGCTTTCTTTCCTCTCTGCTTCTTGCCATACACCCTGATTCTTTTACCAATTTCAAGCCTTGTTTCTCTCTACTGCACTCTTAACACATAGGTACAGGCCTAAGACCACCCTGCTTCTGTTCTTGCAGGTTCCTTCCCAAAGAGGGTGAACTTTTGAGCTCAGGGACTTACAACAAGCCTTAGCATACAATAGGTATTTACCAGATGACCTTTTTATATTAGCACTTGGAGAATAGCTAGTAATAATAATAATAATAATAGTAATAATAATAGCAGCTGGAATCTAATCAAGGACTCAGCTTGTACACAAATTGAAAGTTTGTGATAATACACATTAGGCCATAAAGGAATTAAATTTGGCTTTATAAGGGATGATGCCCAAAACAGAAAAAAAGGGCAATGGGGAGTTTTAGAAATAATGTAAGTTGAGTGAAGAGGGCAGATGTAGTAATCAGGAGTAACCTCGAAGATGTTGTGGAAGAGAAGGCAGTGAAATTCATATCTGTTCAGAGAAGCAGGCAGAGAATTCCTTCATTATAAGTGTCCTGTGATTTGTCGTCAGTTATAATAGAATAAGCTGTTAGTTTATGAGTTAGTATTGAGTTGTTCGTTTCAGTGAGAAAGCTCAGCCTGCCTGTTCAGCACTGTAGTGTGTTATGTAGTATTTTAGGAGACTGTGGGATTTTTACCACTTGTGACATATTTTAAAAATGTTTTCTATGTATTTGTGTCTGCACTGCTGTTATTAATATGTCTGTTATGCACCTGGAGGCTGATAATGCTTCATTCACTTCCAGGATGTGAGTGAGGTGCTTTTTCAATTTATGTTTGAAGTTTGACCAGGGAATGAGGTGAATAAAAGAGAAAGGTGTCCCCTGTACTCATATATAACTTAGCTGTCCTGGAAATAAACATATTTGATATTTGATGTGAAAGAAAACAGTTGGTCCCAAGCCAAAAAAAAATTATGGAGATCATGCTTAGTCACCATGATTTTTAAGTTTAGAACTTTCTTGATATTTTTCCTGGTTTTAATTTTATGAGATCTTTATGAAAGGATGTCTAAAAAAATGGCCAGAGGCTTTAGCTTCCAAGACTTGGCATGCGTAAAACTCCCCATAACATGGACAATTAGGAGGAGCTAAACTGAGATGCATCCTTTAATTTTTAAAATTACTGCAATAAAGTTGGTCTCAGGGAAGGAGGAAAATGATCTGGTCAACTTTGATCAATTATGTAGAGGGGTTTCGGGTTTCGGTCCCCTCTTCACCCCTATGCAGAACACTTGACCTTAAGATTGGTGCTATTGAGTGGGTGGGTGTGAACACAGAGGTCACAGCAGTGCATGAATCTAGATTCCAGAAATGAGCTTTTCTCATCCAAGTCACTTGTTAGGGCTGTGTTCCTTCCAGATGTTTTGTAAATCCAAGGGAGGGGCAAGGTATGCACTAGTTCTACTTTGGGCGAGGTGCCCGACTCCCTTCCCTGCTTTTGTTCTCACAGCTCCTTCCTGAGCTACATAAGAGCATCAGTTACACTCCCTGATTGTGGATCCATTTTGCATGGAAATACAGAACTCTTAGAGCTCTGAGTACCATTTATTGCTCGTAATACACCTCTTAGGTAACCACCTTCTCTGAATATGAGATTAGAGAGTGAGTCAGAGTTTCTTATGAACTTTTTCTTGTGTGTGCATGTGTACACATATGCACAGACATAGGTTCACACATAAATATTCACACACATGTAGAAGTATGTATAAAGTGTAGCAATATGTGCTATGTGAATGACTGAATGATAGAATTATGGCTAAATTTTATTCTTTTTGCTTAACTGTATTTTAATTTTTCTACAAAAAGTATTTTTGTCTTGTGCAATAAAAACATGATTTAAAAAACCCATGTTGTAATTAACAGCTAATTTTACACTAATTTTTTTTTACCCTTTCATCTGTAGAGAAAGATTTTTGTAGACCTAGCAAGTGCTCTCATACTTTATTTTCAAGCCGGCTTTGTTCTGTTTGCAAGTTTGCAGCTTTCATTTTATTATTCATGAGTTGAAGTGAAATTGCATCAGGTGGACATCAAGTAGCTGAGGTGAATAACAAATTATTCCTCCTGAGTTGTTGAGAAACTGCAGGAGAGGAGAGGAAGACTTGTGTTCGCAAAACTACCAGGATGGAGGTCTTTAGAATGGAGGTGCTGGCCGGCGGGGTGACACAGTTCAGTCATGTAGCCAGATGGGGTTGTTTGCCCTCCGGGTACAGGCAGGGAGCAGCCACTGGCCTTCCGGGAAGACGTGGCTGTTAGCGGTTGCTGGTGGCAATCGCACAATAACAGAGCTGAAACCGGTGGAAATGAGGCATTGCAGTGCCATGGGCGGCACTGGCAGGTCTCAACTTTTTCGTATTTCTCAATCCCACAACATACAAACATCTTATGTTCCCCAAACTCACCTCCAGTCAATCAAAGCCTTATGATTGAGTCATCCAAGAGGGTTAGTACTATTAATAAGCTATGCTCTTCCTTCCCCCCATTGGATTATTTTTATTTTATTTATTTATTTTTGTATTCTATTTTTTCCCTTTAATTTATATATATTTGACATCAATTGTAATCCCCATGTGTTCCCCATCACCATATCACCAGTGCACCATCACCTCAGTCCCCCGTGCTCTTGTCTTCCCTCAACCCTCCCCTGCCCCCTCCCCACCAAGTGTCCCCAGTTTGTCCTTGTCTTTTCATTTTTGGTTTTTGTGTCTTTATTGTTATTATTATTATTATTATTGTTCTTATTCCTTTCCTTGATCTTTATTTGGTTCCCTTATATTCCTCCTAGGGGAGGAACCATCTGGTATTTTTCTTTTTTCTTCTGACTTACTTCGCTGAGCATAATCCCTTCCAGTTCCTATGAATATGGCAGGGCAGCCACTTACATCTGAGAGGCTTTCAGTTGGAATGTGACTCTTTCCTTGGCATCTTAGTCTTTTGGTTGAATCACTGGACTCAACCTATCCAGAATAAGGGTCACTTTGGAAGAGGATAAAATTGGAGGATGTGCACGTCGCCGTGGGTGGTCGCCAGCGGCCCCTGATTGAGAAAGCACATCCTGATAACAGGCATTGGTGGAAGCCTTGGTGTTTTTGTGTGCATTTGCATCTTATGTTTGCCAGAGGGCTCCGCATGCATGAAGAGCCTGCTGTATCTGGATGAGACGTGGCGGAGCTGACAGTGTCTGCCTTGGCCGTGACTCTGGCATAATGCCACCAAAAGTGACTGACCACATAACCTCTGTCTGTTCATTCATTCTGCTCCTGCTTCTTCACTTCAACATTTTGTATTTTTCATTCTGAAAGCAGTTGGAGAAAGGGTAGGAAAGTCATCTTGATGTAACTGTAAAAATTAAAAATCAAGTGTTATCTTTGACAAATGGACTAACCACCATAATAATGATGTACATACTTAATACATATGTTTTATACAACACCTTGTTCATGTATATATACAGCACTAGATATTTATTGACATACATATGTCCTCTTCATTTTTTTAAAGATTTATTTATTTATGCATACAAGATCTGGGATATAGACCAGAGGTGTGTATGTGAGGGGGAGAGGATTCACCAGAGACAGAGTAGATTGACAGAAGTACACTGCTGAGGGGAGCAGTGGGTGAGGCAGGAGAGGTCTGCTGCGCCATGTGGGTCCCTTCCCTGGCCAGGGATTGAACTCTTACTACTGTGCCACAGATGCTTCATAGTACAGTGCTCAACCTGCTGTGCCACCAGGGAGGCCCCTCTGTGTATGTTTTATAAGAAGGTGAATCTATATCTTTAAGAAGATCTTGGGATAGAAGACTCCCCAGTGACAAGGAGCTGAAGTGTCCCAAGTCCCAGGGCTGCTGAGTCTGCAGGGGGCCCTGGACACCCAGGGCAGGGTGAGCCAACTGCTGGGCCCCTGGAGTGAACTGCTTCTTCTTGCCTCAGTAAAGACACAAGATACGTTGTTGTATTAACTCTTGACATCTCAAGAGTATCTTGTTGATTTTCTTTTTAGAGATACTTCATTTTCTCATAACGCTGGAGAGCCAAGTTTTTGAGATCATTCTTTCTTTTGGCCCTTTATTTTAATCTCTTTGAGAAGGAAACACTTTCGAAAATACTGCTACTGCTCCACTGCAGTATCACTCCTCCTCCATGGTGCTGCCGCCACCTCTTCTCTACCATGGCTGCCACGCAGGGACCTTTGCCCTGGGTGGTTTGTTTGCAAATGCCGAAGTAAAGTTGGAGCCAAGAAACCATTGAAATAGTGAAATGAGGGATGGAGACAGTTGAGTGAGTGTTACTGGTCATGGGATGTGCAGCCGCAGCTAATATGGGCCCTGCCCTCACTTGTGGAAAGGCTGCTTAGCCAAAGGGGTGTCAGCGCCTGGTTCTGGAATGAGAACAGCAGCACTCTCACCACAGGTTGGATTGTGAGAGGGAATAAACGGATGACTCTGAGATGTTGAGTTAGGGTGACTACAAGAACCCTGAGGCTGATGCTTGAAAAAAATTTTTTAATTGTTATTGGATTGTGAAGCTGGGAGTTGAATTGGAGGCATGTTTTGGTCCGCCTCCCAGCCGCTGGATCTGTTCTGTCTGTTTTAGAATCCTGTCTGTAAATTAATGCATTTCACTTTTTCTACAGAGGCAGGCTTTGTGTTTTAAGTAGAAACAAAACCGCAGCCACACCTTGTCTGGTGCTGTCTGGTTAAGGACCGATCCTTTGCTTAAGACCATTAAGTGGATGGAGGATTTCTGTCATCTATAGTTCATGGTATGAAGTCATTTAAATATTTAGTAGTATGCTTGAAATGAAGGGAATAGAAATTAAAGAATGAATCGTTTACCAAGAAATAACAGGTCAGATTGATTTATTTCTGCGAGACTTAGTTAACATTTATTTCTTTCTATAAAGTTAGCTTTGTTGCATTTATCCATTAAGTGGGGTGAACTGTTGTAAAGAGGTGTATGAGTCAGTTTCCAGTAGCATTCTTCTAGAAAACCTTTACAGGAGCAATCATCCTGGGGTTATCTTCTTTATACCTATCAATCTGTGAGTAGCTCCAGAAGGAGCCAGAAACTCCAGAAGCTTCTAGAAGTTTCCTGTTCAGTAGCTTTCCCTTTTTCCTTTCTTTATCTTTTTTCCAACTTTAATGGCTTATACAAATCAGCATGGCTGTTCTTTATCCTTAGTGCATTTTTGCATTTTGAATTTAGCTATTTTGTCATAATTTTGAAAATGTAGTAAATAAAAGTGATTACATGAGATCTTGCTGTACAAATTACAAATCAACATAGAAATATTAGTTAGCATTATTATGACTTAGGAAAATGACTTCTTGTTAGAACCTCAAGTTTCAAGTGACCAAAATGCAAATCAAACTAGCTTGGGGTTGGAGAAAGACTGAATTTTAGTAGGAGGAGATGTGAGTGTCCTGACTAATTGCAAACAGAGCAGGGGGACAGCCAGATCTCAGCGACCTTGACCCAGGGCCTAAGGACTCAGAGCTTGCCAGGGCCCTGTCTTGTGTTGCTTCTCTGAGCACCAGCTGCATGCCCTCTGCTTTCCTTAAGGTAGGAGCAAGGCTGGGAACAGCAGTCAAACCTCACTTCCTGTGACATCTTTCCAGTTACTAAATATTAGAGAAGGATACTGATTGGCTCTGCTCTGGATGGAAGATTCCATTGCGAAGTGAGTCCGGTTGCAGAGGTGACCCTGGTTTCTCCCTGGTAAGGGGCTGCTCCAGTGAATTGAATGTCATTGGGGGCCATACAGCCCCTGTGTCCACTTTTCCTGATGCCTCCAAACGCCCATTGCCTTGTTTATAAATGGTGTGGTATTTCTCACCATGCTGTGTTGATGTCATGACTGGAGATGATGCTTAACTTATTACAGGTGATTCTTAAAAAGTTGTGATCATTACCTCCAGTGCGCTCTAACAAGTTTCCTTGAGAATACCTTTCTGTTTTGAAGCAAAGTGAAGCCAATAACATTTCATATTTTTTTTTGTTTCTAAGTCAATTAAAGATAAAAGCAAACAAAAAAACTCAACAAGACCAAAAAGCCAAGATAAACCTAAGGGACCATGGGGGTGGGGGGCGAGGAGGGGAGGACAAAGATGGGGATGAGGGTAGAAAGTGCACAAGGGACTGAGGTGATGGTGCACAGGTGGAATGGTGGTGGGTACTCCCTGGGGAATACAAAAGATGTCAAATATAATTAATTGATTAAAAAAGGAAAGTCTTAAAAATTAATAAAAAATTTAAATATAAAATTTTTGAATTTTTAAAAATAAATTTAATGACTCTTTCCCCCCCTGGGTCTTTTAAATTGCCAAGTGTGTAGCTCTTGTGTATAGAAGACATTGAACATTCCTCAAGTGAATGAATTTTCATTTTCTTATTTCTGAAACATAATTTTCTTCCTCAGACCTAGCACTTAAGAATTAAGTGCTGTTTCTATTACAAGACAAAAAAAAAAAAAACAAAAAAAACAAAAGCAAAAACCAAGTCAGCATTTTTGAAAATTTCTCTATGGATTTCTATGTCTTAGGCTTCCTTCTTTGGGTGGTGTGGTGGTGGGAGGGGCTGTATGATCTTTATTTCTTAAAAGGACTGTTAAAGCACTAAGCCAGGCATTGTTCAAAACATTTGTGTCACCTGCACCTCTGCTTGTTCACCTTATTAAGAATGTCCCACTTTGGAGAAAGAAGTGCTGTACCTTGGGGTATCTCTTTTTAAAAATTATATATATATATATAAATTTATATATGCAATTTTTTTTACATTGTTTTTCATGGTTGTACAAAGTTTGACTTCTCCCTTCAAGTGTAATCCCCCGAAAATTCCCACTACCAAATCAGCCGTGAACCATCATCATAGTCTCTTGTGCTCTTTCCTCTCCTGCTTGGACTCCTCTCTCCCCCTCCCCTGCTGTGATTTATAGTTTGCCTGCTGGTTTAGTCTGAGTTCTTAAAATGTCAAGTGTGTGGCTCTTGCTTATAGAAAAGATTGAAAATTCCTTGGGTGAATGAATGTCTGTTTTCTTTTATTGCTATCATTTCTTTTCATGAAAATTCTGACTTGTTTTCTCTTAAAATATATTTAAAAAAAGAAACAACAAATGTAGTGTTTCACTCACATACTGTGGAGATGGAGGTAAACAGATTTAAAGTGAAAACCTGTTAGTTGGATACATTTTTGGAATAAACTTCGCGTTATGGTTGGGTGAATTTACACAGTCCACTCTCAGTCTTGCTGCTATGTTTTTGATAGTGACACTAAAGAATACATTCTCTTTCCCTGAGAGCAGTCCCAAAGTGTGGTATTTGTGTCCAAATTAGCCTAGCATTTTGTAGTAAATAATAAAAACAGTTTCATAATAATCTTTATAATTGCCACTTCAAAATGGGAATGGTACCAAATTATTAATCAGTAGAAAGAGAGTAGATTTCCAAAGAGTTAATTATACTGAATTTAACACTTCTTGAAATATATTCTGTTAAATAAAATATTGTTCCTCTTTGCTCTTCTCATTTGTAACTAATGAGGACAATTCAGGTAACTTGTATCAGGAATTGGAGTACAGATAGGCTCAATCGCTTTGGGCCAACTTCTTTTTCGCTTTATTGGATAACACTGGTTTACTATACTATGCATGATTTAGAGAAAAAGATCACACTTCCTCAGATGTATGTTTCCACACCATCCCAGCCATCAAAGCACCCATAGTCCTTTACCTTAGGCCATGGGGTCCCCTGTCCTCTTTGTTTCCACCCCCATATTCTCTCCTTATCTGGCAACCTCAATTCTTAAGCCATCTTTCTAGGGATTATTTTGGTTTAGTTTTGTCTTTTCCCTCTCTATCTTCCCCTTATGAATAAAGTCATCTGGTATTTGTTTTTCTCCTTCTGACTTATTTAACTTAGTGTTATCCCCTCCAGTTACACCCATGTTGTTGCAGACTACAAGAATTCATCTTTTTTATAGGTGAGTAGTTTTCCATTGTGTATATATAACAAATTTTCTTGATATACTTGTGTTTTTGGGCACTTAGTGTGTTTCCACAACTAGGGTATTGTAAATAGCACTGTAGTGAACATAGGAGTGCATGTACCCATTTAAATTAGTGATGTTGTATCTTTACGTAGCTGTGTAGGAACAGAATTACTGGATCATACGGTACATCTATTTTTAATATTTTCAGATACCTTCATACTGTTTTCCTTGGAAGCTGAGCCAGTCTACAGTCACATCAACAGTATACAGGTGTTCATTTATTTCTAATCTTTTTGCTATAAGCCATTCTCATAGATATGAGATGATATCTTATTGTGGTTTTCATTTGCATTTCCCTGATACTAGGTGATACTGAACATTTTTTCATGTGCCTCTTGGCTGTCTGTATGTTTTCTTTGGAGAAATATCTATTTAGCTCTTTTGTCTATTTTTTAAAAATTGGATTATTTGTTTTCTTTTGTTGAGCTGCATAAGTTCATTATAGATCTTGGATATCAGTCCCTTGTCAGATGTATGATGTTTTATTCATCCTTCCATGCCATAGGGCCTTTTTGTTTTAATGATAGTTTCTTTCACTGTTCAAATTTTTTTTAGCTTGATGTAATCCTATTATTTTATTTTTGCTTTTTTTTTTCTTGCCATTGGAGTTCCATTCCCAAAGTCACCCCTGAAACCAATGTTGGACATTTTATCATATTTTCTTCTATATATTTTATGCATTTGGTTCTTATATACAAGTCTTTAATCCATTTTGAGTTGATTTTTGTGTATAGTATAAATGAGTAATCTAGTTTTATTTTTCTGCTTCTAGTTGTCCAGTTTTTCCAGCACCATGTGTTGAAAGGACTTTTCCTTCTCATTGTACACTCTTGGTTTCTTTGTTGTAAATTGTCTATGCATATACATTTGGGTTTATTTCTGGACTTTCAACTCTATTCTATTGGTCTTTGTGCCTGTTTATTTCAGTATCATACAGCTTTTATTTTTGTAGCCTTGTAATATAGTTTGAGGTCTGGAAGTGTTCTTTGTTGTTAAGATTGCTTTGGCAGTCTTGTAGTTCCATATAAATTTTGTGGTTCCAAATATATTTCATTAATGTTGTTCTATCTCTGGAAGAAGTCCATTGAAGCTGTGATGGGATTGCATTGAATCTGTGCATTACTTTTGTCATTTTAACAATGGTAATTTTCCAATCCATGAGCAGGCAATATCTTTTCATTTCCTTGTACTTTCTGTTTCTTTTAACAACGTCTTCATTGAATAGTTTTTTCACCTCATTTGTTAGGTTTATTTGTAGGTATTTAATGTTTTGATGCTACTGTTAATGGACTGGTTTTCTTGATTTCTTTCTCTTCTAGTTTATTATTTGCATATAAGATTGCAACAGATTTTTGTATATTTATTTTGTATCCTTGCACCTTACTGTACAGATTTATTGTTTCTAATAATTTTTTTCAGTGGAGTCTTTAGGGTTTTCTATGTGTATTATCATATAGTCTACAAATACACTACTTTTCCAATTTGTATTCCATTTATATTGTTTTCTTACCTGGTTGCTCTAGATAGGGCTTCCAAAACTATGTTGAATAGTAGCGGTGAGAGTGAACATTCTTGTTGTACACCTAATCTTAAAGGAAAGGCTTTCAATTTCTTCCCTTGAATATAATGTTTTTTTTTTTTTATTAGTTATATTTGACATCATTTGTAGTCCCCAGGGGGTACCC
>JAGFMF010011864.1:1288296-1379364 GCA_019455555.1 Galemys pyrenaicus
TGCTGGTGGGCATGATTTCTGACCTCTTTTCCTGGTGTTTTAGGTATTTCTGCTTGATAACTGTTCCTCTGCAGCTGGGTACAAGTTCCAGTAGTAGTCAGAAGCATTTGGATTTACTGAAGTCATCACAGAATTGGCTTCTTGGAGGGCTTGCTCCCGAACAGCATTACTACAGCAACTTTAAAGTCCTCTCTGCTCACATAGCCTTTATTATCTTCATCGCACACTTTAAATACTCCCCAATTTAAAACTCAATCACGCATCAGGCAGGACTCGAAACTGTTTTTGGTCCTAATTTTAATTCTCAAGAAATCTTAACGATGAGCTAAAACTTAGCCCCCCAAAATATACAAACGACTTAACCGCTAGGCTGTCGCAAAGTAATTCCTTTGATCATTGGAATACTCGAGGTTTGAGCAGCCTACTCAAAACTCGGTCCTGGAATTAGGAAAGGAAGGCAAAGGCCTCCTGAGAGAATTCTAAGGCACATACCTGAATGTTACCTGTCCCTTGTGGAGGAGAAAAGTACATCACAGCCACTCTAGGGGAACTGACCCAGATCCAACAGCTAAGCATGAACACAGCAAGCCTGTATGCTGATGTGTCCGCTTTGGAAACTGAACCTGAGAAAGAGCCAAGCCTTACTCCTTTGCATTCCCTTTTCAAGGTTTTCTTCCTCGGGCAACATAAGACTAGAAAGTAATAGCTTAGCTGCGTGACCTTTGGGCTATGATCCCCTCTTGTAGTCAGTCTCTACATTGCTTTCTTGATGGCATCAGATATTTATCAACTTGTCTCTTCATTTTTTTCCCTCCATTTTATTTCTCTTTTTTCTTCTGCCTGGGTCCTTAATGCATTACTACCTTTGAGGTCACTGAGTCAGTCCTCCCCTAGGTCAATTCTTCTTCCGCAGCTTTCTCTACAGTTCTTTATCTCATTTATTGGACTCTTGACCTTCTGAATTTCCACCATTTTCTTACTTAAAGCTTCATACTTAAAGCGTCAGTGAACCTGCTCTTCACTCATGTTATTTCTGAGCTCATTGTTTGTTCCTCTGAATTTTGTTGTATCTTTTTGACTAGCTTTTCTGAGTTCTCTTGTATTTCTTTCAGTTGCCTTTCTGAGTTCTCGCCTGTCTTTGATTTTCTTTATTGTAGCAGTTCTGCGCTATCTAGCTGATGGGAGGTATACTATTCCATCTTTTTGTATTTGGATTCTGGAGAGTTGGTGTCGCCTTGGGATGCCATACTCTCTTGAAGTCCTGTATTTCCATGTGGGTTTTTTTTTTTTGGTTTGCCTACCTTGTTATTTATTTCATTATTATTTTAATATCTTTATCATTTATCTATGTAGTTACTTACCTACCAGTCTTCGCTGGCTTCTATATGCACTCAGCTCTGTTTTATAGTGGCTGAGTACACAGGGTTGGGAGGGGCTTGGAGAGTCCAGCTATTAGTGAGGATGCGTTGGGGTGATACTGACTCATGTTTGTGTTACCCTTGAAAACCCTCCTTTCTGGGATTTGGGATGAAGCACTTGGAGTCCTTGGGCTCGCAGTCTGCTTCATACAGTAATTAGCTACCCCAGAAGGTAGGAAGGGAGAGTGTAGGTTTGGATTCCTGCTCTGCTGCTGTCTTTATTTGGGGACCCAATCTGTCTGGAACTCTTCCAAAAGGTTTCCCTCTCATTCAAGGGAGTAAACCTTCACACAACCTTTGCTTCCCTCATCCTATGACCCAGGCCTACTTATTTTTTTAAAGATTTTTTTATTTATACAAATAAGAGCTGGGGTACAGGCCAGAGTCCAGGGCAGTGAGAGGATCCACCAGAGACAGAGTGGGGAGCAGAACAGGCAGACTGACTGAAACACACTGCTGAGGGCAGCAGCGGGCGAGGCAGGAGAGGTCTGCTGCACCGTGTGGGTCCCCTTCCTGGCCAGCGGCAGGAATTGAACTCATGCTGCAGTGGCTGCGGTTTGCTTCATAGTGCATTGCTTAACCCACTGCGCCACCAGGGAAGCCTGCCAGGCCTACTTCTGATTATAGATGATGTCACTCTTCATCTTAAACAGGAGAGGTGGTCACATTCACTTATAGCCCAGAAGTGAATCACTAACCATGCCTCTTTTTTTGAAGAGGCATGTTAAGACTTCTACATTCTTAGACATACTATGATTTTTAGTTGTTTAAAAGGTGTTGGAATGTATTTTGTTAAGAGGCTAGAATAAGTAGCTATTTTTCTTATATTTTTGCATGTTTTTGTGAACTTTAGTGTAGTTCCTAGCTCTGACAGCTAGCCTTTTGCTGACTGGACTGAATATATTGGACAGGATGATGTTTTCAATGATTTACAATTCACTGCATATGTGTAGCCTAGAAAGTTATATGATAGGAAGAGAATTACTTAAGTTAAAAAAAGGATTATTTTACTACAAAGAAAATGATAATTGGTTTGAGGGTGCTGTTAGATGCTATCCCTATAAATTTGAGCTCTGGTAGCCTGGACATTGATTTAATATCTAATAATAATGACTAATGTTTAATGAGTACTCACCATGCCCCAAACTCTATGTTACATTTTTATATTCATTATCTCATTTAATCCTACAGAACATTCTAGAAGCCAGCACTATAATCACTCTTATTTTATAGATAAGGAAATATAAGTGTGTAAAAATCAAAAGGAGGTAATGAATCCAACTACTGCAGAGCCCACTGCTTCAATTGTCTTCCACAAGGGAAAAATAGCTTCTAGAAGGGACACTGGAAAGTGAGGAAAGCCACTTGAGCAGAGCTGACTCACTGTCCTACTATGTTTATGGGCAAGAGAAGGAGTAGTCCTGAGTTAGCTGGGCTCGGTTCTGCTTGCCTAGGGATACCTTGATGCCTCCTTGTATCTCTCCAGGTGTAGCATTAACATTAATGATAGGTTCACCTTCATATAGAGAGGAAACCAACACCCTCAGGTATTAAAGTGTGGGTCACAGAAAGCAGGACGCTCCTAGCCCACAGCCAAGAGAACCACAGAAACACATGAGAGCTTTACGAAAGAAGCAGACCAAAGCCTTTGCCTGCAACTTGCATGTCTGATACTTTCTCTTTCCTGGAATATTAGAAGATTGAGAAACACAGCTAACACTAAATCCTTTTCTTCATAAGAGAAATGTAATTTTCTATTGCTTAACACGGTTATGATGCTTAAATTTATTGCTTAGTGTGTGGGTTGTAGATTAAAAGAAATAGCCACCAGATGGGATGATAATGGGATGAGAAAAGAAATGAAGATTGTTCATATCAGCTGGTATTGGTTATATATTTGTAAATTTTTCCCTTTTGATTGTTAAAAAGGACAAACAAATTATCAACTCTCCCCTCCCCCAAATATTAAGTGTTCTACAATGTTTATTGCAGCATTACTTGCAATAACTAGTACATGAAAACAATGTAAGTGCCCCTGATAAAGGATTGGATTAAGAAGATTGGAATAGCCACATAATAGAATACTATTCACCCATAACATAAGACAACACATTACCATTTACAGCAAAATGGAAGAGTGAGAGGAACTACTAAAGCAAGTCAAAATGCCAAAGACAAAAATATTGGATATTTACATATTGATTGGAGAAAATAAAGTCCTTATAAAAATTCATAGACACTAAAAAAATAACTGACATTTCTTTAATCAAAGGGGTGGAAAAAAGGGAAGAGTTAAGAGGGCAAAAGGAATGGTAATGAGAAAAACAAAACAACTAACTAATACACATGGTTATATATTAACCAGTACAAGATGGTACATAATAGTTAAGGTCTTTCTCTGGTCAGGAGTCAAAATTCACACTTCCTTTATTTTTAAAATATTTGATTTATTTATTTATGCATACAAGAGCTGGGGTACAGGCCAGAGTTGCGGGAGGTGAGAGGATTCACCAGAGATAGAGTGGGGAGCAGAACAGGCAGATGGACTGAAGTATATTGCTGAGGGGAGCAGCAGGCAAGACAGGAGAGGTCTGCTGAGCCATGTGGGTCCCCTCCCTGCCAGGGATCGAACTCATGCTGCTGTGCCGCAGATGCTTCACAGTGTGGTGCTCAACCTGCTCCAAAACCAGGGAGGCCCCACACTTCCTTATTTGATAAGTAAACACTACTAACTGTTTCTTTCAAAAATTAAACACATAAATATACATATACACTTACACACATATGTGTATTTTGGTAGCATGAGTGGCATATTCTCTACATACTCCATGCCTAGCTTTTCCCCGAATAATCTCTATTGGAGATTGTTTCCCCATCAGTATTTTAAAAAATGGCTATTAGTCCATAGTCAGACCTTCTGTGTCCACTGTTTCATGGTTGACTGCGTGTCTCCTCAGGTCATTGCTCAGGACTCACAGAAGGGCCACAGGGGCTGCCTGGGTCACCCAGGGTCTCATGGAAATGGGGACTGGGGTAGGAGTTCTGGGCTCCTGTGTGCTGCTGTACCCCAGTTATGCCTGTATTCCTTTCATTTTGTGCAGTAACCACACATGGAGGTCAAGCATCCAGAAGACACCTCTGCAGCCCCAGGAGGTCACACAAAAAGGAGCTTGATGAGAGAATAATGGAAGTTTAGACTAGAATGGGTCCCAGTGAATGAAGGATTCACCTTTTATGGATGATCACCTGGGGCCCAGACCTTGACTAGCTTGGATAGGCCATGCGGTTAGGTCATTTTGTAACATAGTGGTCCCCAGGAAAAGGGGAGGTTTCTGGTTCCCTGTCCCACCCACAGGACAGTGGAGCTAAGCCGGGAAGAGGGGTACCTAGAGAAGAGACTGGGAAAAAGGGAACATAAGGGAGAGCTAGAAAAAGACCTGGAGGAGGCACATGAAGCAGAGAGATATGTGAAAAACTGCACTTGCCTTTATGGTCCTGGACTGGTTAAAACAGATGTAGGTGAGAGATCTGTGGGGAGGTTGACAATGGCAGCTTTCATCTTGATTTTGATTTTGCTCTTTTCCTCCCTGACTTATCTGACTGTTTTTGACCTTTTTTTATGGGTCCCCTCCAGAAAGTGCTTGACACTTGTGACAAGTTTTCAGGTATTGCTTTGGGCCAATCCTGTTTGGCTGGAGTTACCCACGAGGGGACGGGTAACTTTAGGTGCTTGATTTAGCAACTATATTCTTTGTCTTTTCTGTATTGCACACTAATTGTATTCAAGTTTCTTTCCATTAAGGTCTATATGTTTTGTCTTGATATAGAGGATGGCAGAACCTATTTAGAGTAGGCAGGTTTTGGGGTGCTGGGGTGTCCCTTTCCCCACCCTGTAACAATTTTCTTTCCTGACACCAGTTCTGGGGATGGGAGGAAAATAAGATTCTTAGTTTTCCAGTCCCTCTTGTTTTCAACAGCTAGAGTAGGGTGTGGACAGGCAAAAAGACTAACAAGCCCAAACACTCTTGAGAAATGAAAAGGCTCCTCTGAGAAAGTTCTCCCCTCCAGGACATGATGAACACACAGACGTGAGCTGTCTGACTGCCCGGGCAGTGGAGGCTGGAGGCCACATCTGCTTCCTGCACCTCCATTTACTAAGCATCTAATTATTCACACAGTCCTTGGCCCGGCCCTTGGGGCTGCAGTGGCATGTGCTGAAGAAACTCTCCAGGACTATGGAAGGCACAAGATTATAGATGCCACTTTTGGTCAAACTTACCATGCAAACAGGTGCAACCAAGTACAAAACTAGTCTCCGTAGGCATAAACAGCCCCTCCTGTGAAGGTCCAGTGGTAACACTGTGAGCGGACAGCTCGTGCATTTATTTCTGCTTGCTGGAAGAAACCATTATTCAAGCTGAGAAAATAGACCAGTGGTTATTTCTAAGACTGACGGTTATTTCTAAGGTTGGCAGATGCTTGTTGGGTTATTTCCTTATTTTTGAAGTTGATTAACACAGGGCTGAAGTCATGGCTTAGGAATGTGCAGAATGTGCAGCATTCTGAGCCTTGAATCCTGATGCCCATGTCTTTTTTTTAAAAAAAATATTTATTTATGCATACAAGAGCTGGGGTACAGGCCAGGGTCACAGGAGGTGACAGGATTCAACAGAGACAAAGCGAGGAGCAGAACAGGCAGATGGATTGAAATACACTGCTGAGGGGAGCAGCGGGCAAGGCAGGAGAGGTCTGCTGCGCCATGTGGGTCCCCTCCCTGGCCAGGGATCGAACTCGCGCTGCTGTGCAGCAGTTAAACCCGCTGAGCCACCTGGAAGGCCCTGTGCCTCTTCTTATTTAGCTACTAGGTGTTTGAAAGTCTGCAAGGGACCGGTCAGAGGAGGCAGCGTGAGGGACTTGCATAGTAATGCCTTAGTAAACACCTTCTTTCCATTCTCTCTGGAAAGCCCCAAAATGACCCAGAAATGGGAAGCAGGGATGGCTACTCATTAGTAGCTTAGAAATGCAGGGCCGTTAGCATAGCTCTGCTCAAGTTGCTGGTGTTGACTCTTTTTCTCTGACCATTTTCCTCTTGTGTGCTTCTTCAACTTTGGACAAGAACAGTTTGAAATTATTTCTGTTGCTTTTGGACACCAGTTTTAGGATTTTAAATGGTTCCAGGTAGGAAGAAAGCCTGGTGAACTCTCTGGAACAGAGCAGAGGAGAAGAGTGTAGAGGAGAACAGAATGCTGCCTGGTGTTCTAATCCCACTATTGTCATATCGCCCTCCTCTTTTGTTTGATGCTTATCTATTTCACAGAGTCCTTTTTTGGGGGTGAGGAACAGCATTTGCTTATTTGTTGAGTCCTAAGAGGTATTATTGAAAGCTGTATATTGTACTACAATGAGATGGTGGCTGTAGATTTCATTATGCTTTCCTTTATTGCAGCTGTTGGTCTGATTCTGTGCCAGGTGCTTAACACAATTGTGGTTTTGCAGATATTAAGCAAGGCGGGACCAGGAGCAGGATTATGCCACTGCCCTGGGCAACATTTTTAATAGTCAGGGGTCTCACCAAGGCAAATTACTAGAGGATTTCCTCTTTACTTCATTTTCATTGAGAAAATACTTTCCAGGACAATTATCTTTTGTAGAATTCCTTTAAAACTTTTCATTAAAAATAGACTGAGAAATCATATTTTAATTTCACTTAAAAATAAAGGTGAAATGCCAATAGTGGTTGTTATTAATAAGATATACCAGACTTGACAAACTGTAAAAATAAAATTTGGGATGCATGATTAGTGCATGCTGTTTTTATTTGTGTGCTATTATGGCCATTTGTGCTTGTGAAATAGTTCAAATTGTTGCATGTCCACACTGGATTTTTAGGAATGTGTACACCGAGACAGCCAAATTATATTGTATTTTGCTTGGCTTCTTGTATTGGATTTAAATCAGAAAATATCCACTTTAATATCCAAGTCAAAATTTATTTCCAAACAATACTGCAGGTGTTTTTTCATGGAATATGAATGCCTTGTTTAATCCTTCGTACTTTGCTTTCTACTTTCTCTTTTTATCTTATGCTGAAGTGTATAGAAAGTTTTTCCAGCAAGACTTGTATAATACGTCATACTTTACTGATGAATACATTCCATGTGATTAATCTCACACCACTTTAACTGTGGAGTGTTAGGAATTGAGGCTTCTGGAACTGTATTGCTGCTTCTGAAATGCTCCCCCTCCCCCCAAATGACATAATACTTTAATTATGTTAGGAAATTAGGTTTTTGTTATAATTTAAAACATCTTTATTATTTTCAGGAGTGTATTTGTTATAGCTTAAAGTATATTTAGGTTGAATAATTGTTGAGTTGTTTCCATTTTACCAGCTCTACTTTGGTGGGATTTGGAGGAACAGGACTTGTACGTGAGACTTAAACTGTATTTTAATCATGACACTATCTTTTATTTGCTTGGTGACCTTGAGTGAGTCAGCCATTCTCTTAGGGGTTTGTTTCTGGTTCCGTAACATGGTAGCTAGTGACATAACTCAGCAGTTATGATGTATAGGTGAAATAGAACACTCACATCATCAGGCATGGCCCCTGGTCCAGGAGAAGCACATGGTCAGTACAGCTAGCCAGTCCATGGACCCAGTTTTCTGGAAGGAAATCTGAGCAGACCATATGAACAATATAGCTTTGCCTCAGTTTCCTGCCTTGTATGGATGCCTCCGTCATCTCCAACTTCATCTTTTAAAAATTTTGTAAAATATAAATAAAACTTACCATTTTAGTCACCGTAAGGTATACGGTTCACTCACACTAAATATATTTGCATTTTTTGTTCAACATCACCCTTGTCTGTGTTGAGAACATTTTTATCATTCCAAAGGGAAACTCCTAATTCATTGACTAATAACTCCCCATTCCCCTCCCCCAACTCTTGATCATGGCTTTTTTATTTTCTATATCTGTAAATTTGATGATTCTTGGTACTTCATATAAATGAACTCATACAGTGTTTTGTTTTAGTCACTTAACAATTCATTCAAGGTGTATCCATCTTTTAGTTTATACCTGAATTCCATTCCTTTTTTTAAGACTGAATTTACATTTTGTGTGTACACCATGTTTTGTTTATTCACTTATCTGTAGCAATGAACTTTGGGTTGCTTTTACCTGTTGGCTATTGTAATAATGTAGCTATTATGAACATGAGTGTACAAATATCTGTTTGAGTATTTGCTTTCAGTTCTTGGGGGCATATCCTCAGATGTGGAATTTCTGGATCATGTGGCTTCCAACTTTATTTAGATGTGACTCCCAAGAGTCAGTATTGATTTTGCACTAGTCTGTTGGGTAGTTGCTTATTGGTGTGCTATGGAAATATCAAAGACAACATGTTTAAAATCATGCCTCGCCTTCCACCCCACCCAAATAAGTTTCTTTTTATAATTAATGAGGAGGACAATTTTCAAGATGGCCGACATAAACTACCAGTATTTGATTTCCTTCTCTTCTTCCTTCTAGACCCAAACATTTGGTCAAGCTGTTCTAGCCTCCTTCAATTTTCTTTCTGTCTCACCTACTTTACTACTCAGAAATGATTAGTGTACATTTTAGTGTGCTTTTTTTCCCTTGGCTTAATTTTTAATGCTTTGTCTAATCCTTCATTTTAAGTGAAATTCATATACTTCCATTTTAATAAAAATCATTTGAATTCTCATTCATGCAACAAATTCCCTGCCAGTCTTCCTTTTCTTTTTGCTACATCTCTGTTTGGGCCACTCTTCATTTCTGCCCGAGAATTCCCAAACACTTTCCTTTGGCCACAATAAACAAATGTGTGTGATGCTATCAAGATAAAACATGTCTCATAAGTCAGGAATTGGTGTGGATGTAGATAAAGCAAGAAATCAACATCTTCTTCAGAGAATAAAGGAAAAGAAGACTTCCAGTCCTCTGCACGATCACCTCCAGTAGAGATGGAGCCTCTATTTCATCCTCCCTGTTATATGTCAAACTTTATTGCCCAAAGGTTTCAATATTGGTTTGATCTTAGTCAATATTTATCTCACAGGTATGTTCAAAAGAAGATAATAACGTTGGTTCTATTATTTTCTCCCTTTTTACTTTCTTATGCATGAGTTCTCTAAGAAGAAGAAAGCTTAGTGGTTAATCAGTTGCAGAGACTCCTTCAAATGTTGCCTCTGGAAAGTAGATAAGGTTCTTGGAAGGTCCTTTAAAAAAACTTGATCCTTCCATATATGAAGGTGCTAGAATGAGTGAGAGTTGTATCTCTGCAATGAAAGAGACCTTGCTTCAGACTCTACCCCTACTGCAAGCTGCAAGCTGCAAGCTGTCTCTTACAGTCTCCATCATTTCATATATCATGCCATATCCATATCATAGCTCTAGCTATAAAATAAAGATTAATGTAATTTCTTCCTCTTAGGTAACATTATGGAGAACTAAATAATATGCACGTATAACATAGTGCCTGGCACATCATGTTCAGTACTTAAAAGGTTCATTTTTCATAGTAGAGAGACTATTTGGTGAGATGATACATGCAATGGCCTTCCAGACAGGAATTAAGCACAAGTGAGAGATAAACAGAATGAGGAGGAACATCAATTGGACACTCCCACTCGGATTAAGGTAGTTGTTAGTTACCATAACAGTGCCTTGAAAATCCATGATCAGGGCCTCCCTTGTGGCCTATGGGTTAAGGCTCACTGCTACCACCTTAATAGCCCACTGCAATGGCCTGAGTTCAATCCCTTGCCAGGGAATTGACCCATATGGCACAGCAGACCTTTCTTGTCTCATCCCCTGCTCCCTTAGTAGTGTATTTCAGTAATCCACTGTTCTGCTCCCCACTATGTCTCTGGTGAACCCTTTCACTCCCCACACTGCTGGCCTATACCCTATTTCTTCTACACAAAAATAAATACAAAATCTAAAAAAAAATAAAGGGAAAATTCACAATCAGTTTCTAATTATTCCCTAATGGTAAACTTCAAAACTCTATTTTGACATGTTTTCTGTACCTTTACTTTTAAAGAAGATATAATATTTCGTTAACAAAACAAAAAAATCTATTTCCTTTTGGTCAAATATGTATGAAATTCTGTGATTACATTTTAAATTTAAAACTGTATTTAGCATGATAAATACATACCAATACACTGATGTAGAAAGAAGCATTGATGTTTGATATCTCATTTGGCACATCAAATTATTGGTGTACAGTTCCTGCATACTTCAAGTAATAAATGCTGGTTAATTCTATATAAATATTCAGTGAGACCCTTTAATAAAGAGATGGCAAAGCTAGTCAAGCTCTGCAGATGCTAGTTACATTTGTGAATCTATCAGGTATGAAAGAATAGGGCTTTGAAAATAAATGTTGTTCTGTTGGGACCTCCAATGATAGCTTTTAGATAGGATTAGCTAAAATTGGCTTTTATATTATTTGTGGGTGCTCAAACATTGGCAAGTTAATCTATCTTTAATTTAAAAATTCATTTTCATGTCTTAAAAATATGAAGTTAGCTAAATACTCAGATCTCTTGGTAAAACTGTGAAGTATTTATTTTCTACTGATGCGAAACTTCCTTTTTTTATACTTGACTTTTTGCCTAACTCCTTGATTTTAATGCATTTCCCTTTCAGAGTTCTGTGTATTTCTTTATTGAACTCATATATTAAAAAAATCATGAAATGTGGGTGGAGATAATACATACGAAGTTTTTCTGCTCATGACTTAAATCTCTGAGTGAGCTTCTGTATCTAGCAGGTTTCTGGAATGCTTTGCAATGCATCAAGCAGAGATAATAGTTAGGAAGCACAATTCAGGCACCAAGTCAGAAAACAGTAAAGAGAAAAAAAAAACCCCACAGTACATTTATACCAAAGAAGAATATTAGTGAGGCGAATTGCTGTTCAGATTTATGTGATTTTTATGGAAACAAATATTAACATCTTTATCTTCAAGTATTAAGCCCCTAGTCTTTCATTTGTACTTTTGCTTCATTTGCTAACGGTTCCTTTAATTTTTGTGTAGGAAACCCTTCGGTCAAGATGTGCTCTTCCTTTACTAACACTTGGTTGTTAATTCATTTATGAGACGTAACTTTCTATGGGCAATAATAAAATGGGCACATGATAGTTCTATTTAAGGCTATTCTTCTACTGTTGAAAAGGGAGAGGATGAATGGAAGAGCTTGTCAATGACCTTGTAGGCTTGAACTTCAGAAAAATCATAAAGTATAAATTCAATGGGTGTTGAAATTATGAAAAAACATCAGTTAGTAAAATGAGCCATATTAAAAATGTAGATATAACTAAACTGTTAGAGAAAAAAAATGAACATCGTATTCAGGAAAGTATTTCTATGAAACACAAGCTTTGAAATAATTAGAAAATGTGGATTTTTATTTGAAGATAATCATAATGTACACTTGCATTTGAAAACCAGCAAGGTAATAAAATAGGAATATAGTGGAGATAATTCATAGTTAATACAAGGTCTTGTCTCCCCTCCTGGCCCGTGGTCTGTGTGGGGCTCCTCCTTCCTCCTGATGTCCGGTCCCCCCAAGCTTCAGGGCTGACTTCGCTCTCCCTCTGCTGGTTGTGTGCTCCTCCAGCAACCCACAGGACCAAGCCTTGTTCTGAGAGACCTGAGTTTTGGGGTCTGGCAGGAAAGTGGCCATCACTTTGTTGGGGCCCTCAGCTTCTCAGCCACTGTTTTCTTATAGAACTCCAGTGTGGGCCTCTCTGGTGGCACAAGGGGTTAAGATGCAGCACCAGGAAGCTTTCCACAGCCACTGCAGTACGAGTTCAATCCCTGCCTCTGGCCAGGGAGGTGACCCACATGGTGCTGCAGATCTCTCCTGTCTTACCTGCTGCTCCCCTCAGCAGTATATTTCAGTAGGTCTACCTGTTCTGCTCCCCACTCTGTGTTTGGTGCAACCTCTCAACCCTTGCACCTCTGGCCTACACCCCAGTTCTTCTATGCAAAAGTAAATCTTTTTAAAAAGAAAACGAAACAAAACAAAAAGGACTCTGCCTGCCTCTTCAGGGGGTCTGGGTTCCACAGACAGGACTGGGGTACGAAAGAAGGGAGCAATCCTTCAACAGCTTCATGTTGTTCAAATAAGAGATAGTTGTGTTTTACGATATGCTTGAGAACGCACTGGGCACAGGATAAATGTGGATAAAGGAGATGGACATGGTTCATCCCTAGCCAAGTCCAGAGTGACCTGGGTTTGGAGACAAGCAATTAAAGTCCATGGAGCTTGCACTATGACTGGACAAAAACTAAGTCTCATTGGAGAGACAGGAAGGAATTTCCAGAGAAATTGATATTCTGATTGACACACCTGAAAGATGAGTAGGAGTCACTTGGGCCAAGAGTAGGGGAAGTATGCTTGCACAGGAAGGAAGTCATGTGCAAAGTCCCAGGGGTGAGAAGGCGATGCCGCGATTGAACAGAGGTGCGGCTGGGCTTGGTCAGGATTCAGAGTGGAGAGGCAAGGCAGGAAAGGAGCGAACAGATGATCTGTGGCAGCCTTATGAGCCATCTAAGGCATTTAGACTATTTCCTTAAAGCTTTGAGGAGTCTCAGACTACTTACTTCAGGTAGAGACCTGAAGGTAGAGGCTTTTAGAAAAGTCATGCTGTCCAACATAGTGGGGCATGATTGGCCGGGGAGTGAGGAAGAAAAGGGATTTCTCAGTGGACTTTTTGTAATCTGGGTGGGAGCTGGTGGAGATTATGGTAGTGCTGGTGTGCTCAGGAGAAATGGCTTTTGTTGTGAAAAAAATAACTGATTTAATGGGTGCATACTTGTGTGTGTGTTAGGGGTGGGGTTTAGGTGAGGAAGATTCTAGGGAGAACCATGTGTCAGGGGTGTGGTAGTGGATAAGAGCAGAGTGATGAGGCATGTTTGGGAGACATCCATCTTGAAGAGAGCCAAGTGTAGGTGGACCCTGGGCAGGTGGCTGTGCAAAAGTGAAGCTTAGTCACGAGAGCTGCTCTGAGGCAACAGCCAGAATGTACTGGGGAAAAACATGACAAAGGGAAGGACGTACAATAATAATTTCCTCTCATGCTACTGCTGGTTTCTATTTCTTCTGCTTTATTGAGATGTGATTGACAGGTGTGTCAGCTTTTTAAAGTGCACGTTTATGATGACTTGATGTACGTACACACTGTAAAAGATCCAGTTAACACATCCATCACCTCATGTTGATGTTGTCTGCTACCTTGGGAAGAGAGCATTTATGTTCTATTCCTTTTTTTAAAAAGATTTTATTTATTTATGCATACAAGAGCTGGGGTACGCACCAGAGTCACTGGGGAGGGGGTGAGAGGGTTCACCAGAAACAGTGGGGAGTGGGGAGTGGGGAGCAGAACAGGCAGATCAACTGCAATACACTGCTGAGGGGAGCAGCGGGCGAGGCTGGAGAGGTCTGCTGCTTAGGGATAGAACTTGCGCTTGTGCTGAAGTCACTGAGGAAGCTCCACAGTGTGGTGCTCAACCCCTGGTGTCATCAGGGAGGCTAAGTTCTATTCTTTTAGCAAATTGCAATGATATAAAGCAGCATTGTCAAGACGAGTCAACATGTCGCTCATCAGATACTCAGACCTCATTCATCTTATATTGGGAGCTGTGTACCCATTGCAAACCTCCTATTTCCCCCACTCTCTAGTCACTGGTACCCCTCTGTTTCTATGAGTTCGGCATTTTCTGTTTTAAAATTCCACATATAAGTGATACTTTATAGTATTTGTCTTTCTCGGTCTGACTTTTTCCTCTAAGCCTAATGTCTTTCATGTTCATCCGTGTTGTCTCAAATGACAGTCTTTCTTTCTTTTTAAAAGCTTAATAATATTCCATTGTGTATATTGTGTGTACACACATGCACATACGCCCTCCCGTCTACTTTATCCAGCCATCTGTCAATGACTACTTAGGTTGTTTCCATGCCTCAGCTGCTATGAAGATGGACGTGTAGATATCTCTTTGCATTTCCTTTGGATGATACCCAGGGTTGGAATTGATGGATTGTGTGGTAGTTGTAGTTGTAATTTCCCAGAGAGCCCCCATGCTATTTTCAGAGTGACTGCAGCAATTTACATCCCCAGCAACAGAACATGGATATTCCTGTTCTTCCCCATCATCACCTGGCCATTTTTATCTCTTCTCAATCTCTGACATAGCTTATTTTTGCAGCTGACAGAAATTTTCTGTGTGGTGATAATGAAAAAAAAAAAAGTTAATGAAAGAGAGTAAACAAGCCAAAAAGGGAAACAAGCCAAAAAAGGAAAAAAAAAAGGTAAATTGAAAGTAAGAGTCTCAGAGGAGTGTGGGGAAGAGCTGGGTGAGAGTCTGCCTTCTGTCGTGGAAATACGAACCACCTGTTGTTCCTGCACCAGTGTCCCCTAGTTTGCTGCTGTGTTTCCCTTGCTTACTCTTCTCTCTACTTCCTGTTACTCAAAGCCAATGTTAGCCCAAAGATTATTTTTTTACTCAAGTAGTAGGCATTATAACACTATATAAGTTTCAGGTATGCTTCAGCATAGAACATCTGTGTAGATGACATTAAGTTCATCACTTAGGGTCCAGTCTAGCCTTCTTCCCACAGTTGACCCTTTTACCCAGTTTTCCCACTCCCTCTCCCCTTCCCTGTGGTAACTACTAATTTGACCTCATAGTCCAAATGTTTAATTTTGTTTTATTTTGTCATTGATTTGTTTTGTTTCTTTATGTCTCATATGAGAGTGAAGTCATACTGTTTATGTTTTTCCACTTGATTTATTTCACTAGACATAACACACTCTAGATCTATCCATGTAGTTGCAAATGGTGTGATTTTGTCATTTTTACAACTGAGTAGTATTCCACTGGGCATATATACCATTTCTTCTTCTTTTTTTTTTAAAGATTTATTTATTTATGCATACAAGAGCTGGGGGTACAGGCCAGAATTGCAGGAGGTGAGAGGATTCACCAGACAAGAGTGGGGAGCAGAACAGGCAGATTGACTGAAACACATTGCTGAGGGCAGCAGTGGGCGAGGCAGGAGAGGTCTGCTGCGCCATGTGTGTCCCGCCCTGGCCGGTGGCAGGGATCGAACTTGTGCTGCAGTGGCTGCGGTTTGCTTCATAGTGCATTGCTCGACCCACTGCACCACCAGGAGGCCCCACACCATCTCTTCTTTATCTGAACTTCTGTTGATGGGCAATTATGTTGTGTCAAGTTCTTGATTATTGTCTATAATGTTGAAAGGAAAATGGGGTTACATTTATCTTTCTGATTTTTGGATCCTTTAGGTAAATACCCAGAAATAACCCAAAGACTTTTTGTTTTTATTCTTTTGGTAGGCACAGCATAGTGCTATTTCTCTTGAATCTCTCATCTCAGCTATAGTCTTTCATGCCTTATCCACACCTGGGCAAAGAGAACTTGGGGTGTCTTTGGTCACAGGTATACAGAGTTCTTCTGTCTCTTGGTGGGGAGAGGGAAGGGAGTGTGTTGAGAGAGAAAGAGCACAAGGAACTGAGGTGATGGAACACTGGTGAAATGGTGGTGGGAAACCCCTGGGAACCACAATTGATGTCAAATATATATATATAAACAAAGAAGAAGAGAAAAAACAAACAAGAAAGTAAAACCAGCACTGCGTGTTTCATTTACATAGTTGGTGTGTGTGCTTTTTCCAATTAACTCTACCTCAGTAGGATTTTCTCATGCACTGTTTTACAAGATCAAATAAAATTTAAAAGGAAGTTTCTTCTTGAAGAAAATTATCAACTGTTTCAATAACATACCTTTACCAAGTTATATTTATGAAGGGAAAAGTAAACTTCTTTATTGTTTACTTTCTGATATAAGTTGAATACTTACAATAAGTTGCTTAAGAAGAATTATTTTTGCTGCCTTCTTTATTATTTTTATGTACTTTTGCAGAAGTAACACTGCATTATAACTTTATATGCTTCAGGAGTCCATACTATGAATATACTATGTGTATACTCCATGAAGTTCCCCACTAAATTCCCAATCTAAGTTTTAGTTGTTTATATCATATATATACCTATTAAATTTTCTTGTCACCAATCTATCACTTCAAAATTTTAACATAATTTGGGCAAGAAAATGACCCAACTTTGTCACAAAAGGCTTATGGAATGAATGTGAGGTTGTGATGCATCTATTTTCATTCTTGCTTAGGGAAGAATTCAGTTGTACAAATACAACATGTTTTATGTGTTAAAAATGTTAGCTTAGAAATTTCACTTGGTTCTATAAAGATACAAATCTACAATGAATGGCCAATCCAAACATAAAATTTAGCCAATTGGCCTCTGACCCAGTTCAGTTCTCCCATCTTCTGGCTTTCAAAACAACTGGCTTTGGGGAGAGAAAGTGAATCAAAGTCATTTTTGGTTCAAACGATCATTGACTATTTCCCTCTGAGACTTAATGTAACCTCATTTTAAAACAAGAGTTAAAATATATCAACATGTATAACATAGACACTGTAGGAGATCCCAATCTAAAAGTTTGTGATGTCAGTAGAATGTTGTGTAGTGTTAACAGTTGCCTGGATAAATTTGATTGCTGGCTCTAATGTTTCCTCAATTCGACTGTATTAATAAGGACAATTCTAAAAATAATAACTTTGTCTAGATATTTGAGGCAGTGTGTGGTCTCTTACTGAAGTTATAGGCTTATAACTGTGCTGTCTGGTTTCTTGGTTCCTATTATTCAATAGAAGAATGCAGTTGTTAATTTGATCCGAAGCCTGTTTATACAGTGTGTTTTATAATGTATACTGAGAGATAGAGAACCAAGTTTTATGAGATCAACTTTTCTTGTCAAGTCCCCACTCCAGCCTATTCTAATTGGGACTGACCTTAAACTGAAGAAAGAACAAAGAGTTCTGTAGTTAAAACATTGCATTGCATGCTGCATCTTGCCATTAGTAAATAAGAAAATTGAGACAGAGAATCTGAATTAGGGGACAGATTCTATACTCCAAAAGCAGGCTTTTGGAAAATGGGGAATAAGTTTTAGAACATAACATATCATCTCATTAGTCTAAATTTAGAACCTTTCCTCAAGAGATGTAAGAATTTAGACATATAAATAGACTATAAAAACATGCCAATGTTGGGCCCTCCCTGGTGATACAAGGGGTTAAGGCACAGCACTATGAAGCTATCTGCAGCTACTGTAGCACAAGTTCAATCCCTGGTCAGGGAGGGGACCCACATGGCCACAGCAGACCTCTCCTGTCTCACCCACTGCTCTTTTCAGCAGTGTATTTCAGCCAGTCTGCCTGTTCTGCCCCCCACTCTGTCTCTTTTGAATCCTCTCATGCTCCAGCACCTCTGGCCTGTACCCCAGTTCTTGTATGCATAAATAAATCTTTTAAAAGATGCCAATCTTTATTAATTTCTGGATATTTTGTGCATTCAGCCAGACTTTTTTCAATGGATCAAGCAATGGAGACTACTTCTAAATCTTACAGCAGAAGCTAGTGTTGGGTCATTGGGTATATGTTCCTGATACTTAGAGAAGAGGGTTGGGCTTGGAGTATAATCTCTGTGTCATCCGCATTTAGTGGTCTTGAACAATATAGAATGTGGGTAGCTAGAAGATAAGGTGACCTGACATTGAACTCTATGCATCTGGCTACTCCTGGTTGTAGGTAAGGGAATCTACAGACAACTCTGAGAAACCACAGACTGAAAGATAAAGGAGCTGGGAGCATTTTGTGTTTTGGTTGCTGAGGGGAAAGCATGTGTGAAGAGGAAGGGAGGAATTGTTAGATAGGTCAAGTATGATGTGAACTGAGGGTATCTCCTGATGTCGGCAATGGGAGTCATTAGTGACATCAGAGATTCTGCTTTTGTGGGGCAGCTAAGATGGAAAACAGGTTGCTGTGGGTTGAGCCATGAAGGAGTGGTGAGGAAAAGGAGACCCCAAGTGAGACATCTCTGAGGGTTTGAGCTGAAAAAGAGTGTAGCATGTAAGGCAGAAGCTCAATAATGAGGTTTGGTCAAGTATGTGGAATAGGTTAGTATGTAGATACTAGTATGTAGGTATATTTAGTATGTAGATATAGTTAGTGTGCATATGTGGTGTTTTTATGGACAGACTTGCACTTGATAAAACTTTCTTGAGAAAGAAGCATTTGAATGGGAGAGATTTTATAAGCAAGGAACAAAAGAAAGAGAATTAAAATAAATAGCAGCAACAACTACCAATATCTATTGAGAACTTTTCTGTAGGACACTCTAGTCAACCCTCGGCACACGTTCTCACATTTAATTTTTAAAATGTTGTGTGGTGGGCACCATTACTTTCTGTTATAGAGAGGAGCTAAGTGAGACCTGAAGTTGTTAAGTCACTGTGAGGTGTCCTCTAGCTACTAAGTTATGGGCTCATTTAAGGACAGAACTTTGCTACCACCCAGCCCACCATCCCCAATTTGAATTGCAGTGTCCCGTGTTGTCTTCCAATGCTAACTTAAATATCTTTTGTATTATATTTTAAGAGAGGCTACTTTGAAACTCTGTCGGAGCAGGCTAATAGATCTATTTTGACAATAATCTTAGCAGGTGACCTGGGTCAAAAATAAAAGTCTTATCTGCTGAGAAAATTGTACCTTGTGAGTATATGTAAAACACAGTGTCTCAAATATAGGCTTATGAACTGAAGGTGATTTCTCAAACAACTCCCCAAGCAATTATGGAGACAGAAATTAAGTTTAGGAGAGGTTTGTTTCTTGTTTTTTAACACAAGAAGGACAGAAATGCTGACGGGCTGAGGAAGCAACACGGTGTTCTGAGTGAGCGTGGTGGTCAGAGGCCTCGTTCATGACGGGCAGGTGATGTGAAAACCCCCTGTAGAGTGACTGACTGGGTTTCCTGAAATGATATTAATTCTGTCCTCTTGCTTTTACTAGGGCATAATGACTACATGTGTCCTGCTACCAACCAGTGCACCATTGATAAGAACAGGAGGAAGAGCTGCCAGGCCTGCCGGCTACGCAAGTGCTATGAAGTGGGCATGATGAAAGGTGGTAGGTGCCATGACATGGGCCCCCGAAGTGGGTGTCCCCCCAAGTGGGTGTCCTGCCCACCACCGGTGCTGGCTTTCTCTAGTCTCATAACCAAGGGGGTTTTCCTATCCTTATTTTCCTTTGCCACAAAAATATTTTTATAATACATTTTACTAAAAAAGTAGGTAGCAGATAGAACTAAAAATTCGAACTTGCCATTTGTGTTTTATATTAGAAATGTAAATAATGGTTTTGAATTGAAGGTGTGTGGGAGATAGTGGTGGAAGGACAGGCCAACTGCTCCGTGAATTAGTCTAGAACTATTTTTTTGGTGACTGTGTGTTGCTAATGCTAGAAAACACTATCTGAGAGTCAACTTTATTTAAATTGAAACTTGTAAATTTGAGAGTTAAATAGCTAATTTATAATGTTTCGATCTTTTCGTATCCCTTGCGGAATTTGACTTTCAATAAAAAAGCAGCTCTCTCCTTTGCTAGTTGAAGAGACCAGCACTCCTGTGAGCTCAGCATCTAGCAGGGGTCTGACGGTAAGGGGCTTACTGTGCATTCATGGCCCCAAGTCATTCAGGGTCCTTGTGTGCGTGTGGGAGGGGGTGGGGGGGATGAGTAGCTGGCATCACTGTGACTTGGCTATTGGGCCTGTGGGCTTCTCTCCCCGCATGCATCCAGCCTTCCTGTTTTCCTGTATGAGGATCCAGTGTCTGTATCTGGTAGTATTTGATGCTTTGTGAATCTGGTGTCCTGATAGCTCAATCCCCTCATTTTCTTAGAACTTTGATCTCAAGGAACACTTCTAGTTTTGGACCACCTTCAAAATGCTGGGAGCGAACAAAGGAAACATGTGATTCAGGCAGAGGCCTAGGTATGTTCAAAGTCAGGACAAGACAAAGGGAGGGATGGTTGTTGGATGTGGCTGCCTGCTGCAGGCAGATGGTGGTAGGGGACAGGCTTTCTGAAGGAGGTGAGACTTGGGATGAGTCAAGGGAGAGCAAAGTTGTTACTAAACAGTCATGACTGTGCAGTGAGCTTTGACTGATTAATACTTGGATGGAGCGGGCCATAGGATAGGCAAGAATGGGGAGCAGACGTGGACAGGTCTATAGAGCAAGAGGAACAAGATGGCTCCGCTCTCTGGTCATCGCTAAGCCTTCCAGGTTGAGATTTTAAATGCAGCATTTGGAATAAATTCTCTTGATAAACAGATGAAATGTTGAATTTACGCATTGTGTGAGCTGTGACTATATGTCTTGAGTGTCTGAAAAGGCAGCTTTAATGCAAAGGGTAATTAATTCTAAGAATTTAACAGTCACATTCAGAAAATGACACTTTGAGTCAAATGGATTAAATATTTAAGGAATTCATCTCTCTTTGTACTGCTGGAGAATTAGTCAGGCTTAATTAAACTCACAAAAAGCTCCTGAAGGTACCTGAAAAGTGACACGATTGAGGACTATAACGGTGACATGTCAAAAGTTTAATTTAAAACAGTAGTGTTTGAATTTCATATTCTTTTTTGGTGATTGTAGGTAGATGCAGGCCAAACCCTCATATTCATTCTCTCACTGTGCTGAAATAATCTACATGCGCATATGCCCAAAGCATTTATTTTGAGCGTACCCAAACCTTGACCTCACTTCATAAAACAATGTTTTCTTTAAGTAATATTCAGATACAGTCTGGTTGCATAAATATAAATTATCATATGCATATTTAATCTAATAAAAATGTGACTAGGCAAAGACATCATAAAAGTTTCTCTACTGTTTTCAAATAGCAGTCTGGCTAATTTGCACAGAGCCAGTCTGTGTGCATCCATGCATACATACACATATATTCATGACTGAAAAGTACGTACCTATATCTGTATTAATTTGCTGCTGTGTTAGTCTGCTGACCTGCCACGTCAAGTACCATAGAGTGGGCCACTTCAACAACTGACGTTAGTTTGCTGGCTGAAAATTCAAGATCATGGTGCTGAAACGTTTGGTATCTGGTGAGGCCCTTCTAGGTTTTTAGGTGACTGCCTTCTCTCTCAGAGTGTCCTCATGCCTCTTCTTGATGGCCGCGGACAGAAAAGGAGAAGTTTCTGGGGGTGTGTCTCTTCTTCTGAAGACCCCAGTTCTAGCAAGAGGGCCCCCACTTTTGACCTCACTTAACCTTAACTTCCCCTGTAAAGATTCTGTCTTCAAATACAGTGAACCCATGAGTTAGAGCTATACAATATGAATTTTAGGTGAACAAAATTCAGTTGGTAACAACTGCTATCACAAAATTGCACAGATTGGATGGTTTCAACAATGGAAATTCCTTTTCTCACAGTTGTGGTGTCTAGAAGCCTGAGATCAAGGTGTCAGCAGCTTCCGTGTCTCCCGCGGCGTTTCTCCTTGGTTTGTGGCAGGCTGCCCTCCCTCGTGCCCTCACATAGCCTTTTCTTATCACACGTATTCCCAGTGGTTTTTCTCCTCTTCTGAGAATTAGGTTCCCACTGTATGACTTCATTTACTCTTTATGATCTCTTTAAAGACCCCGTGTCTGAGTACAGTCCTATCATAAGGTACTGAGGTATTAGAGAATTGCAGCATGAATTTTTAGGGGGAAGCTATGATTCAATTCATAAAAATGTTTTGAAGAGATTCCTCAGAGGTTGTTCAGAATCTGTCTATATAGCATGAAAACATGTGTTTTTCTGGCAGTTTATGTCTATGTATCTGTTTTATGCCAACTTTAAGTTGTAAAATCATAGGTTGTAAGAACATCTCACTTTAGTCTACAGTGTTTTCATAAAGTAATGTAGTTTATTGTCTTTTGCAATACTTCTTAAACCTCTGACACCTTGTATAATAACTACCAGAATCCCACTGGGTAAAGAGTTTACAACCAGAAGTATAATTATTACTAACTCAAACATTTGCAATTACTCGTAAAGAACAAATGTGACTGAATAAATTTTTACAACATTTTTTTACTGGTTTCACGAGAAACCAGTTTCTTAACCAGGCTAGATCTCAATTAGAATATTGAGTCTCTATATATTAAATAAATTGTTTAGTCAGATAAAGAAGAAAGAATCACACACCTGCTTCTTTTATAGCAAAATGGGATAAATTTATTAAAATGTAGTAAAGGTCAGAGAGAATATTTGATTTATCTATGTGAAAAAATTATTTATTTTTAGATTTATTTATGCATACAAGTACTGGGGTACAGGCCAGACGTGTGTGGGGGGGTGAGAAGATTCACCACAGAGAGCGGGGAGCAGAACAGGCAGATCAACAGAAGTACACTGCTGAGGGGAGCAGCAGGCACAGCAGAAGAGGTCTCCTGCGCCATGTGGGTCCCCTCCCTGGCCGGCAGCAGGGATTGAACTCGTGCTGCAGTGGCTGCGGTTTGCTTCATAGTGCGTTGCTTAACCCACTGCACCACCAAGGAGGCCCTGAAGAAATTATTTTAATCTTTTATAATGACTACTGTATGCTGAAATTCCACCCATCATAATAGGTTTGGTTCTGAACCAAGATTTAAGATTTAAGATGTGCTATAGAGAATACATTTTCTCAATGCAGTGCATTACAGGTCTCTCCGCCTAGGTTAGTTTTCTTCTCTTTATCTCTCTCCCTAATATTCCTTCTCTAGGGAGAATTTCCCTGTGCCTAACATGCAGTTAGTTCTGTGTGAAATAAACCCACACATATATGGTGATTTTATCCCTGACAAAGGTGCCAACAGTCTACGTTAGAGAAAGGAAAGTCTTTTCAACAAGTGGTGTTTGAAAATTGGGCAGCCACATGCAAAGGGATGAAATTCAATCACTTTCTCACACGATATACAAAAATTGACTCAAATGATAAAAGCGTTGAATATTAGAACTGGAACCATAAACTACATAGAAGAAAACATAGGCAAAACACTCCATGACAGTAGCTTCAGGGATTTCTTTGTGAATTTGTCTCCAATAGCAAGAGAAACAAAAGAGAAAATACACAATTGGGACTACATATAACTAAAACCTTGTTCACAGTGAAAGAAATGATTATTAAAATGACACCTTGCTAAAATAAGAATATACAAGGGGCTGATATCCAAGATGCAAAGAACTCATACAATGCAACAACAACAACAAAGAACCCAGTCAAATAATGGGTAGGACAGTAAAAACAGGTACATCTCCAACAAAGACATGCAGATGACCAACAGGCAGATGAAACAGACCTATCACTACTTATGATCAGGGGAATGCAAATCAAAACCACTATGAGATTATCACCTCACACCTGTGAGAAGGGACCATGTCAAAAAGACCAGAAACTAGTGTTGGCAAGAGTGAGAAAAACGAATACTTATATGCTTTTTGCAGCTTGTAGACAGTTCCAGCCCCTATGGAAAACTGGGTGGAGGTCAATAGTAAAACCAGGTGTATCATATGATCCAGCAACTCTACAACTCTACTCCTAGGTATCTTTCTAAAAAATGTAAAGACACTAGTTTAAAGGGATACATGCACTCCTATGTTCATTGCAAAACTATTTGTAACAACCAAGTTAGAGAAACAAAGTACCCAAAGACAGATGAGTGGATTAGGAAGATGTAGTACATATACAACATGGTGTTCTGCTCATTTATAAGAAAAGGTGAACTCTTACCATTTTGACCACATGGGTGGAACTAGAGGGGATTATGCTTAAGTGGGATAAATTCAAAAGAGAAAGACATACTGAATAGTGTCACTTATATGTGGAATATAAAGAAACAAAATCAAGAGTCAGATAAAACCAAATAAAAAACAAACTGAAATCTCACTGTAGAATTGAGGTTAGCAATGGAGAGAGAGGGCGGGGAGGGCAAAGTGTGGAGAGGGCCCAATGGACTATAGTGGAGGACTGTGGGTGCCTTGGTGATAGGTGTGTATTGGGAACAACACCTGAAGGGTATGATCTTATACCTTTCAATCACATACAGTGAAGGTTTCCTCAATGAGAGAGAGAGAGAGAGAGAGCGCCAGCAGACCAGTGGCCAGGGAAGTCTATTTGCGTTAGTTAACTGCTCTGAATTTGTTCAACCTAGAACATAACTCAACCCATCTGACTTCCAACCTGTATCTTGTTAGCCATGAATGTGTTATCCAGTTTGATTTGGTGGAAAGGGGAACACTTCAGTGCTGGAATTCCTGACCCAAATACCTACTCCTCCTCAGACATGCTGAGCAATCCTGTTATAGTCATTTTTATGAGCTTTTTTCTCCTCAGATGTAAAATGAAAATAAATAATTTCTACTTAAGTTTAATGTGAAGACACAATTTATCACATGTAGAAATTTAAAGTACCACACAAGCATTATCTTTTCTATCTTATATTAGTTAAATACTCAGCACTGCTTTTCTCTCTCTCTCTCTCTCTCTCTCTCTTCCAGTTGGAAGAAAGAGGATGGTAATTTTAAGTTTGTAGGCTTAACTTATCTAGTTCTTTCCTGGGAAGTAAAAATCTTACTGAAACACATCTGACTTTCCTCCCTTCTTTTTGATCTCATATGTGGATTGTAGCTTTATGGTTAGTGATATTTGTTGTTTGTCACTTTGTGATGCCAGAGATTTACAGAAATTTACTAAAATTTCCTTATAATAGACTGAGATGTGTGGTGGTTATGAGGTTTTAATTTTTCAGATGAGGAGATTTTTATACAGAAGAAAGTTGCTGTGAAGCCTCATATACCACTATCCTCATTGTTTCCTTGTAACATTCAGAAGATACTGGAGATAAAACAGTAGCTGCCCACTAAGTGTTTTGTTTTCAGTGTGGCAGCTTCATTTTGAAAAATATTCTGAAATAATAAATTTCAAATATTAATGTGATTTTAAAGTGTGGAAATAATAATCTAATCAGATAGATGGGGAAATGCAGATTATGTTTCCAGGAAACTCTGGAGAATTGGAAGATAAAATATTTTCTTGTATAATTTTGTTGCCTAAATTAAGTATTTATCAGTATAGTTTACTTGAATATGTTTTATGGATGAAATGAACCCTCAATCCAGAAAATAAGGTTAGCTTTAATCCTAATCCTACATTAGCTATCTTTTACCAAAATATAAGTGGTTTGCCATTGAATCAAATAAGTATTATTCATGAGTGTAGAACTTAATCAGGGAATGAATATATAAATGTCAGTTACTTTCCTGGGATTGTCAATTTGTGAAAGAATTGTAGTTGGATGTACACAATCTTTTTTGCAGGTCAGAATTGTGAGTTCTTGTTTATGGTTTGATTTAAGAAAAATGTTAAAAGAAATCTTGTTTCACTCAAAGAGAATCTAGTTGTTTTAGGCAGCATATATATATATATATACACACATATATAAACACACACAAATGCATATATTTATGATATTAATTTTATTTTACTAATTCATATTATAAATATTTAATTTGTGTAAAATTCCTCCATGTTATCATTTCTTATTTGCAAATAAAGAAATATACTGAATCAAATACACTTGAATTATATATGTGTATGTGCTGTCTTGTAAGATTTAAGACAACTACACTCTTCTTCCACAAGAAGCAGCAGATTCTTAATATAATACACATATAAAAGTTGACTTGGCATAATCTTTATTTTACATAGTATTCCTGAGAAACCTCCTCGGAACACCAAGGCTTCAGGGAACATAGTTTGCAAACCACTGATCTAGTCTAATCCCTTCATCTTGTAGAGAAGAAAACTAAGACTGAAAAGATGAAGTGACTGGATCAAAATCTCAGAACTACCTAGTAGAAGAATTGAGCCTAGAATTCTAGGTTATAAATGCAAAATTCTTTCTCTTTATACTCCATGCTACAACTTGCATGTGACACGAACAATAATTAATTAAAAGTATGTGTGGTTTGTAACTGAATTAATGCAAAAAAAATACGTACATCTATCCAGAGAAATGAAATGAAGAGAAAAGAGAGCATCTTCTAACCGTCCTGATGACATGATAGCAGCAACACTTCTTTGATGACTTGTTGACTTGGGGAGTGAAGGGGATTAGGCCCAGCAGAGTCATAGCTGAACTATGCATGGTGTTCTATCTCTTTAAGTAGTGATGACTGCAGTGCCCATAGAGGGAGTGAGAAACATGTCAGAACCAACTCTGGATTGCAGGATTTACAGATAAGAGGAGATAGAGAGTCCATGGTAAAGAGTAAGGACGCTTTGGCCACATCCATCTGAGGCGGTGTGAACCTGTCCCCCTAAATCACATATAATACTGTATATCAATGTCACCTCACTAATAAAAAAAAAAGAAGAAAATAGTAGATGGGTGATGACACTGCTGGGGTCAGGAAAACTGAGTAGGAAGAAACCAAGATGTAAGAATCATAATCACAAATTATAAGGATAAAAGAAATTAGATGCCCATTAAATTTCTTTCCATTTAGTAGGAAAGAAAAACAAATGAAATGACTAGTCGTTCTCTCCAAAATTCAGTAACAGCTGGAGACATCACGCTACATCATCCCCTCTGGTGCCTAATGGGTGAGGCAGGGTAGCACCTGTGGTTGTTAGCACAGGCGGGAGAAGCATGGCGGCAGGCTTCCAGTGCTTTGATGCTGCCAAGAAATGTGCTGTCTTCGAAACTTGCTGTAGACTGAGCAACTTTCTTACCAGTTTGGCAGAGTAGAGAGGGATCTGCTCAATTCAAAGGCTGATGCCCAACTGACCATTTTGCTAAGGCGGCTTTGTCCACGTTGCCAGTTTGGCTCTCAATTCTCAGACCTCCTCTGGACCAGTTGACAGCATTTGACGAAGCAGATAATCCTTTCTCAAGCATTTACATGTTTAAAATTTACTTTTTTTTCTCCCACCATCCCTAAGCTCATTTGACTCTTTCTTCATTTCTCTCCCTCTTAACCTCAGAAACCTCAGTTTATTAATGTCCACTGGCTTCTAATCGGTGTTTTGTTTTGTCAAATTGTCCACTATGCAAATGTCTAACATTGTCACTGTCGTTCTGATATGCTTCACTATCCATAATTCCCTCTAACTTCTTTTTCATTTAAATGGCAGCATATCATCTTTTCTAATGGCTTAAGAATATTCCATTGTATGGGTAGACCACATCTTCTTGATCCATTCCTGAATCACTGGGCACTTAGGTTTTTCCCATGTCCTAGTTCTTGTAAATCATGCTGCAATGAACATGGTGGAGCATATAATTTTTAAAAAAGATTTATTTATTTGTGCATACAAGAGCTGGGGTATAGGCCAGAGATATGGGGGTGGGGAGTGAGAGAGACAGAGTGGGGAGCAGAACAGACTGACCAAAGTACACTCCTGAGGGGAGCAGTGGGCAAGGCAGGAGAGGTCTGCTGTGCCAAGTGGGTCCCCTCCCTGGCCAGGGATGGAACTCATGCTGCAGTGGCTGTGGCTGCCACATAGCACGGTGTTCAATCAGCTGTGCCACCAAGGAGACCTGGAACATAAAATATTTTTAGTTGATCGTTTCATGTTTTTTTTTTATTTTTTGGATAGATGCCCAAGAGTGTTTTGGATAGATGCCCAAGAGTGGGATTGCTGGGTCATGCAGTATTCCTATTTTTAGATATTTAAAATCAACCCAGATTGCTTTAAAAAATGGCTGAACCAGTTTACACTCCCACCGACAGTAAAATAGGGTTCCTTTTCCTCCTCATCCATTCCAGTCCACGTTGTTGTGGGTCTTTTAAATGTGTGCCATTCTCGTGCTTGTGAGATGATACCTCTTCGTGGTTTTGACCTACATCTCCTGATTTAATGCAATGGTAAACATTTTTTCTCCTATCTACTTCTCTTCTGGATTGTCTCTTTGATGAATGTCTATTAAGACTGACATCCTGTATGTACTTCTTTACTTACCCCCCAGGAAAACACACTTAGTTTTCCTCCTACCCCATAGTCTTTCTTTGTAGGTCTCATGTTTCTTCTCCTCTGTCCAACCCTGACTGGCCCAGAGCTTAGCCCAGGGACCTGTTCTGTTCTCTTTCTGTACCTAACCCCTGTAATATTCTCTTGTCTCATGGATTTAAATGTTTTTCATATGCAGTTGACTCCCAACTTTGCACCGAGAACTGGAGAGCACACCCTCTGCCACATCCCTGACTTCTGATGCAACTGCTTTTCTTTACTTGGGTGTCTAATGAACATTTCAAGCTCAGTTTGTCCAAACCTGGATCCTTCTCTGATATGCTTTATCTGTCATCTTTATCATCTGAGCAAATGACTTCTTTTTTTTTCTTTTTTTAAAATTTACATATATTTGACATCAATTGTAATCCCCATGCATTCCCCATCACCGTAACACCAATGCACCATCACCTCAGTCCCCCATGCTCCCGTCTGCCCTCAACCCTACCCCTCTTCCCTCCCCACCAAGTGTCCTCAGTTTGTCTTTGTCTTTTCATTTTTGGTTTTTGTTTCTTTATTGTTGTTATTATTATTATTATTGTTCTTATTCCTCTCCTTGATCTTTATTTGGTTCCCTTATATTCCTCCTAGGGGAGGAACCATCTGGTATTTTTCTTTTGCCTTCTGACTTACTTCGCTGAGCATAATCCCTTCCAGTTCCATCCATGTGCCTATGAATGCATCTAGTTTTTCATTTTTGATTGCTGAGTAGTATTCCATCGTGTATATATACCACAGCTTCCTGATCCACTCATCTGTTTTTGGGCATTTATGTTGCTTCCAGGTCTTACCCATTGTAAAGAGTGCTGCTATAAACATAGGGGTGCAGGTATTCTTTTGAATCAATGTTTTTGTGAAATGACTTCTTCTTTTGAGTTACTTGGACTAAAGAACTTGTCTTTTACATCCCTCTTTCTCCCACACCTCATGTTCAGGAAATTATGTTGGTTCTACATTCAAATAATTTCAGAACCTGACCACTTCTTGCTACTTTTACTGTTGCCTCTGTGACCTGAGCTACCAGTATCTTTCCCAGGGTATGTCTGATGTCCCAGTATTTTTGCCCTACAGTCAATTCTGTATACATATATTTTAATGGATTCCTGCAGATATATTAAAAATGGAAAGCAAATTACAACATGTTTCTTCTCAACATCTTACATGCTTCCTGTCACTCACTCAATGTCATTACTGTGGCCATAAGATCCTATTTCACCCACCTCTGCCTCACTTTTAACTTTCAACTCAATCTTTTTTCTGTGTGTTTTCTTAAATAATTTAATTATTTATATAAACTTTACATCATTGTTTGATTTTTTTAATAATGTTTTCTTTCTTTTCTCAGGCATAGTCCCCATAGAATTTCCACCACAGATTCACCTGTGCACCATCACCACAGTCCCTTGTGCTCTTCCTGCCCTGGCTATGATCCATCTCCCTCCTCCTTCCCTGCAGAATGTCTCTGTTTTATAGTTATCTGTTCAATTTTGTTTTGTTATGTTGTGCTTTTTTATTATTATTTTTACCCTGACCCCTTGTTTGATTCCCCTATATTCCTCCTATAAGTGAAACCATCAATATTTTTCTTTTCCTTCTAACTTATTTCACTGAGCATAATCCCTTCTTGCTCCATCCATGATGCTGCGAATAGCATTAATTTATCTTTTTTGATTGCTGCTTAGTACTCCATGGCATATCTGTACCACATCTTCTTGATTCAGTCATCGATTTTTGGGCATTTGGGTTGTTTCCAGGGCTTACCTGTTATAAATAGTGCTACAATAAACATAAGGGTGCACATATTCTTTTGAATTAATGCTTTTGTGTCCTTTGGGTAGATCCCTAGGAGTGGAATTGCTGGGTCATATGGAGGCTCCATTTTTAGTAGACCGAGGAACCTCCATACTGCTTGGACCAGTTTGTGTTCTCACCAGCAGTGTAGGAGAGTTCCTTTTTCATCACACCCTCATTAACATTTGTGGTTGCTAGTGGTGTAAGGTGGTATCTCAATGTCGTTTTAATTTGCATTTCCCTGATGATGAGGGATGCTGAACATTTTTTTCCTATGCCTGTTAGCCACTTTCATTTCTTCTTTGGGGAAGTGTCTTTTAAGTTCTTCTGCCCATTATTGACTGAATTGTTTACTTTGTTTTTTTGAATCGTGTTTTCGCCTCTTTCTTATTTCTCTCTTGTCCCCTCCACTCTAACCCTGTGGACAGTCCTACCTATCAGGTACGTTCCTGCCTTGGAACATTTACTCTAGCAACTCCTTCTCCTTGGAGTGCCCTTATTATGGATACTTGTGTACCATCCCCCTTCCTTCCCTCAAGTTCTTTGCCCCGATATCAGTTCATCAGTGAGTTTTCCCTTGATGCGCCTATTTAATAGTGTCATTTGTTTCACCCACACATTCCACAGTACTTCTGGTCTCCTGATGTCCCCCTTTCTGCTCTTCCTTTTTTGTTTTTCTACTGTCTTTTCACCATCTAATGCAGCATATAATTAATGATTTTTATTGTTTGATGTCTGTCTCTTTTATTAGAATGTAATCTCCGGATGGGAGTTTACAAAACAAATAAAACATGTTGGAATATTTTGTTCACTAGTGTATTACAAACACTTAGACCTGTGCCTCCTTTAATATGCAGTCAATAAATAGTTGTAGCATGGATGAATAGAATGAATGAATATATCTCAAACTATATTATCAGTATATAGTTATGAATATATTGAACACTCAGAGTCCTGTTTTTCTAATTAAGGGAGACTATTTGTTTGGAAATTAAAACCTTATCTTTTACTTCTCAGGAGAGCCTGACCTTGCAATCTCAATGGCATACAACAAGAAGCAGCTATTACTCACTGTCAGGGAGAAAGGCTAGGAAACTGCTGACATTGGCAGGAGCTGTCTCTTGTCTGGGGGTCAACTGGCTGTTTTGACTAGAGCTAGAACAACTAGGATGACTCAGCTGTACTTACCTTGTCTTGTCCTCCCTCAGCTAGTCCAGTCATGATAATGGCACAGACACAAGGGACCACCCCCAGTCACAAGTCCTTTTTAAGCTTTTGTTGGCATTATCTGATGATGATCAGATAAATGACTAAAACAAGACACATGGCTGAGCCTTTGGGCTCCCTGCAGAGGGTCATTATGTGGCAAAGTTTGAAACGTTGGGGCCATTTTTGCAGTCTACTCCAGTGACAAATGTGAGCTTTTCAATTTGGTCTGAGAGGTAGCACAGAGGCATAGAATCTTAGACTTGGAAGGGATCTATGTATTCATTCACTCTCCTTTCCCACTCAGGGTAGGAAAAGCTTTGGTAGTATAAGTTGGAATGCTGAATATAGGTGCATGGCTTATTCACTCCTTTCTCATACCATGATAAGTGAGCAGAAAAACCTAGGAGTATCTGTGAACTTGAACTTGAGCTGAGCATCTGTGAACTTCTGGAAAATATAAGTTGGCTTCAGATATGCTGGATATCACTAATTTATTCATATACTAATTTATTCATATATTATATATACATATATGTGTATATTGTGCTCTAATTGCTTATGTATGGAAATTCAAAAGCAGTTAAATGTAAGGCTTTTTAATATTTCTGTAGAAGTACTCTGCAAATATAAAATTAATCATGAGATGCTGACAATTGTCCTTTTAATGTTATAGTGAGAATATGGATTTTATAAAAATAACATTTTGATTGTCTCTTTCGAGCTTATATTTAGGAAAAGGAACTTCACTTATCTTCCTAAGAAGGACCATGTCTCACCTCAAATGTTAGAAGAAATGCTGACAGTTTTTAAAGGTCAGGCAAAAAGTGCAGAAAGATCTCTCATTCCATAAATTTGCTCTTGCAAAAGTGAACTGTTTTTGTAATGATATTTGGATGCTTTCTGTGGATAAAACCTACATAATGTGAAGAACTTTGGGTGTAGTCCTTGAAGGGATGAATTGCTTTCTTTAAATTTAAAGCCAATACCTCACTAATTTTCATGATTGTGATTAGGATAATGAGTGGTATCTTGAGCTAAAAAAGAACTAAGATCACCTAGTCCACTTCTTTGTTATTAACTCATTGTTCTTGTTCTAGTAACACAGCGAGTTGCCTGCTCAGCCAAGAAAGCAGGACTCCTGACTCTTGGGTCAGTGCTCTTGTCATTGTACTGCGTTGCTAGCAGACCTATTGTATTTTGCTCACCATGCAGGAGACACATGCATAAGTGAGATGTTAGTATCACATAGACCAACATTATAACTCAGAACAATCACTATGGACACACATACTGTTCTTCATCATCAATAACATGAATCAATGCATTTGGTTTAATTGCACAGCAAAAGTACCCAAATATATGTGTATAGAGCATGTAATGGAAGTTTTTAAAAGAATCACTTCATGTTTAAATACTTAGCATAGCATTTAAGGTAATTTAAAAAGATCATTTTCTTCTTTCAGACCAAAGAGTCTCCCTCTTTTCAGATAATAATATTATTTGGGGTAAACCTGTTCATTTATTTGAAATGTTTAGACTATCCTGGTATAAAAGAAAGTAGCTTTGTCAAGGTAAAGGATACCTGGCTAAGGGTCGGCTGGATGAGACTGGCTCTTCTGAGGATTCTTGGGCAGTTCCCTTAGCTTATCTGAACTCAGTTTTCACTGCTGAAAACTTAACTCAGAGGTCTCTAAAGTATATTTATTTTTTATTTTCTCTCTCTCTCTCTCTTTTTTTATTAATTGGAATCTACTCATGGACTCAGTTTGTTGCAGGGCAGTGAGAGGGGCACCCCACCCAGAACCATCAAACCTGCCCTTTATTTATTTATTTGTTTGTTTGTTTGTTTGTTTATTTATTTATTTATATTTATTTGACATCAGTTGTAATCCCCATGTATTCCTAAAGTATTTTTAAAATGTAATATTTTATGTTTTGAAAGTTATGGCAAAGCTGTGGAGAAAAAGGACCTCTTGTGTACCCTTGTTGGGAATGTAGGCTGGTCCAGCCCCTGTGGAAAACAGTGTGGCATTTCCTCAAAATATTAAAGATAGATCTTCCATATGATGTAAGAATTCCACTCCTATGTAACTACCCCCAAAATCTAAAAATACTGATTGAGTGGGAACACATACTCCCAGTTTCCTTGCAGCATTGTTCATGTAGCCAAGCTGTGGAAGCCATCTTATGTGCCCCCAGGTGGATGTGCTGATAGGGAAGACGTGGATATAAACAAAATATAATACTATTCAGCTGTCAAAATGGGTAAAATCTTGGCATTAATGGCAACTTGGATGGAGCTGGATAGGCTTTTGCTAAGCAAAACAAGTCAGAAATAAATAACTGGATGGTGTTACTTAGGTGTGGAATATAGAGATATTAAACAAAGGGACAAGTAATTAACTGTTAACCCAGTACTACCTTAATGAAAATATGTTTCATGATTTAAATCAGATTTGTAATGGGAAAGTCAAAATCTAAACCTAAAGGTGGCATATATAAATTTCTGGATTTGTATTAGGAATTACATGAGAAATTAGCGAGCTAAATTTGCAGAAACTAACAACTGGAAAACCATGTTGGAGAGCACAAAGCTGTTTTCTTCATTACATGGAGAGTAGATCTATTCTGCATAGCGAGTGTCACAAAAATAAATTTGATGTTATTAATGATAGGAGTCGATGGTTATAATACTGGTACAGATTATGTGGTTTCATAAATGAAAAATTCAAGAACAAAATGTGCTAAGACTTTGAGAAGATAACTCAGTTCTTTTCTGTTACTAGAGATGTAGTAGTTAAGTCTAAGTCCCAGGTTCCATGATCAGGTAAAATTTTCTAGTTTCTGTCTTGTGAAACTGAGAAAGGAAGAGACAGTGAATTTTGAAATGTTCCTAATTAACTGTCACACAAGCAAGTACACAGTATGTTTGTTTGATCATGTATACAGCAGGTGCAAACCAATGCACAAACTTCTTGGTCATCGCAGAAAATATATGCCAGTCCCAAGAGAGATGCTAAGAAGTACAGACTTATTGATAAAGATACATTTGTCATGTTTGGAGACAACTACACACAGGTTTTAGTTTTACTTCGACTGAGCAAATAAACATTAGTGAAAAACACAGAAAACGATATTTAGGGATCCATATCTCAGATGCTTGTTTTAAAAGACTGGTTATTATTACATTTAATTTTTTATAAATACAAATGTATACAAAATTTGTATTGGCTGTTTTTTTAATAAATTTTATATAAGGAATGCCAGAAGAAGTCCAAACTTCTTAACCTAAATCACTTATTGGGCATGTGCTTTGTGACATGTTGGAGACACAAGGATTTTTAAAATGTGGTCACTGACTGATCTTAGAGTCTAGGCACCTTCATGGGGGAGAGATAACCAAAGCCCTTTATTCCCTGAAAGAACTCGATTAGAGTTGACCTAAGTATTCTTGGGGTCTGCTCATCCCAGTCCTGACCCCCTTGTTTTCAATGCTCTCAGGAATCAAACAAGCTCAAGTTCACTAGCTGGCCCTTTGTGCTCTGTAATTTTGACTTCTGGCTAACATTCTTGGGGATAAAGTCCTGTCCCCTCTTAGATTTGTGTTTCTCTTTGTGGACCCCAGTCCTATAAAAAACAACATCAACTATATGAAAACCCCAACTAACTCATCAGGCTGTTGTGACAAATATGTGAATTACATTTTGATAGTTATAAATTAACACACTGATAAAAAGTATTATTTTTCACCTGTGGTGCAGCATTATGGTTAAGTCTTGAACTTTTGGAATAAAATCACCTGGATTCAAATTTTAGCTCTACCTAGAAATGTGTGGCCTTGGGCAAGATACCTAGATAGTCTCCACACTCTAGTTTCTTTATGTGTCAAATGAGAATAATCACCCTGCCACGTTAGGTTGTGCATGACTTATTGTATACCTTTTAGAATTGAGTTTGACGTGTGAGGAATACTCCATAAGTGTTTGTTTATAATGCGTAACTGAGTACACTCAATTTTTACCTTATGTATTTAAGTTGATCTTCAAAGAAATTGTATTTCCATTATATTATCATTACATTTTATCACAGATTATTGAGTAGTTAATTATTATGTATTCAGTTCAGTTTGAATAATCAGTGGTACATAAAACTCAATACCCATCCCTGGGGAACCAGCGGTCATTCAGTATTCCCCATCTTCTCCATCACTCTTGTGTTTTCAAGCTCTGCCCTACTTTCTTAACAAACCTGTTTGCTCCAGCGCTCACACTTATTAGTAATAAATTTCCCTGTTTACTCCAGTCTTTCTCTGACTCATTTAGGACTCGCTGAGGTCCTTGCCTTCTCCCTCTGGATCCTTTAATATCATCTACCTTGCTTAATCAGAAAATCAGACCAGCCATTGTCAGGGCTTCTGTGTTAAGAACCTGCCAACTTGGGCGCCAGCTGGGTGCTGCTGCGTGCAGTCCGGGCCTGCCGAGAGAGTGACTGGCGCCATCTTCGCTTTGAGCTCCTGCTCGGCCTCAGCTTCCTGGATGTCTGCCCTCAGCCTCTCCTCCTTTTCTAATCTTTGGCATCATCCCCTGTCCAGAAAATATTGATCACCGACTTCTCGTCTTTTATCTGCTGCTCATTTTCTCTGGTTCTGTAAGTAACTGCACGCAGACATTGCTCCCCCATAGGTAGGCCAGCACTCAGTTCTGGCCTCAGCACTGCCACCGCTTCTCATTCCCTGGCTTCTCAGGGCCAGAGTGCCCATGCCTGTTCAATTCTGAACCTTTGATCGCCTGTTCTGCCAGCACCCAAGCAACCACTTGGCACTGCATTAATTATAAATATTTGTTGACTATGGAATTGAATGTGTCAGAGTTGAATCAAGCTAACAACTTACTGTTGAACTTTTAAAATAAGTTTATGTGATATTTATCCAGTTAGATTTTAAATTTGAAATATGTCTTCATACAGTCATATGTTGGTCTTATTCATAATTCAGTGATTTTTTTAGAAATATTTTTTATTGATGGTGAATGCATGATAACAGAAGAGGGATAAGTGGTTTATGTTGGTGTTTAGATAAACCACTCTCTTGGGGATAAGTCAGTTATTCAGATCATGTAAGCATGACTGGAGTAATACCACTATTATAATTATCTCTCTTAACCCTCTCTCTGCAGAGTGAATAGATGCCTGGAAAATTTATGATATAAATTTAGGCATGGGATGGAATGATACCAAATGCTGCAACTATCATAATACATAAATAAATAAGTAAATAAATAAATAAAAGGATACAATGAGGAAAAGCAACTTTTAGGGACTAAGAAAGTCATTTCCAAGATTATTAAAATAAAGAATTTCCTTATTATTCGATTATTTTAATAATCCTCAGTGCCAGAGGTAATGCGTGCTATTTTGTTGGTGGCTGAAACTTTTCATAGCTAATTGTTTTGAGGAGGTCTTATGTGATCTCTGTTGTTGATGAGAGTGCCTGTTTCATTTTTCCTTTAGCATGCACTTTTAGGTTTGTTATTTTGCTACCTAGAGGGTTCAGAACTGTGCATTTGGTGCTGCTCTGGGGTTTCCTATGAAGTACTAGCTGTGGTGGGACACTCTCTTCAGGACTTCCCAGGTGTTCCTTCTTTGGCTACCTTTGGATATCTTTGTGCTTTCTTTGTATTTTTCACACATAGTCTTATTCTTTTTTACTAAATATGGTTTTAATTCACTAAATGAAAGAATTGAGAAAACAACTTTTGTGTATTTTCTTTCATAATAATTGATTTTGAAATAAAATGACCACATTTGCTCCAGGGCGTTAGTTCTGCATCTACTCCGAGTCCTTCCTCCAATTCAGTGTTATACATGTGGGATTGATTCGCCTCACGTGGACGTGCTGTTTACTCCCAGAAACAGGGAGGATTCTGGCTTTTCATAGTGGTAACGGGACGGGAAGGTGCCATCCCTGTCTGTTACACAGTCACTGAGTGTATCCTTCAAGTTCATCCCCTGTGAAGGTGGTGGAGGGAGCGACAGATTCAGGTGACTTCTTTGACTTCAGTGCAACTCAATTAGAAAATGAGAGAATTGTCTGATGCAAAGGCAAGCAACAGAACAAAGCTGTTAAACAGCAGTACAAATCCTAGCAAGATAAGTTTAAAAATGCTGAGACTACTTAAGAAAGAAAATCCCACAAGAAAGCCTGTAGGTACAGCGAGAGGAGAGAAACAGGAAAGGTGGAGCCGGCTGGAGGCTCGCCAGGGCACAGCACGGGAACTCCTCTGGAGCCCCAGGCTGAACGGACTCTCCTTTAGAAGACAGATGAACTCATGCCAATCACAGCAACACGGATGGAGCTAGAAGGGATTATGCTCACTGAAATAAGTCAGAAGGAAAAAGAAAAACATTGGATGGTTTCACTTCTATGAGGTATATAGGGGAACCGAGATCAGGGGAAAAGAATAACTAAAAATTTATAGGCAGCTATAAATTAGACAGTCTACAGGGGCGGGGGAGGGAGAGGGAGAGGTATCAAAACAAGAGCACGAGGGACAATGGTGATGGACAATGTGGGAATTGGTGGTGGGAAGTCTATGGGGATTGCACCTGAGAGAAAACAAACATTGTACAAAAATGGACAATGATATAAAATGTAAATAAATAAATTATAGTAAAAAACAAAACAGGGAGGAGCCAGGAAGGTGAGACTGACAGCAGGAGAGAGGTGAGGTACTGAAGAGGACAGCCCAGACTGTTTGCGTGTGGGAAGCTAGAAGAAAAGCAGTGGAGGATGTGCAGTGAAAACCAAGGGCAGCTACAAATAAATGCTTGGCATGAAGCTTAATTACACAGAGGGCTGATGAAATGCAAGCAAGACTGCTGGACTGGTAACAGAAAACTTCAAGTAAAGCTTAAACTTCAAATAAACATTCAAATATATGGCGGCATCTTGAATAAGGGAACTATAACTAAGGGCTTACATTAGGGACATAATCCTCAAAACCAGACTAGGTTAGTAAAATGTGCCTTTTCACTATATATATTATTTTATCACATGTAATATGTACGTATTATGCAGTATATTGTAACATTAGATAGAGAGAGTGATATCTAGATAGAGATTGTGTGAAAGAGGCAGAAACAGAGAACAGAAGAAACTTTTGTATTTAAGTAAGATGTTAAATTGTTCCAAGGGTTTACTTCTCCATACTTGGGACATATGAGGATTTAAGGAAAAATAGAGAAATCTAAGGAAGATTTCATAAGCACAACAAATGTAACTTAAGGACAACCTAACTTTTTAAAATTGGAAAGTAGAAAGATTTTAACTCAGGATTTAGCTTTCACTGTCAAAATGAATCAGATATGGGATTGGGAATCTAAACCAGTTTGCACTGTTAGGACTCATACCCCCTTCTTAAGGATTATTGAGGACAGATGTAAAACATTTCAAGGTCAGTAGATGAGCACATTAACAAAAAGGTGTTGTTATAAAGTAAATGATAATATCAGATGTTATGTTCAAAAAGTACAACAGATTGAGAATTATGAGATATTTCAAAAGCTGCCTACAGAGGTCGTAAAACAAGTGGAGAAGGATGAAACCAAGCAATCTAGTCTATATCCTACCTGAGAATGACAGTGTTTAGTCACTTGAGGAAATTAAAATCACAACTTTTTAATAAAGCCAATCACTGTTTAAGATTTTCACTTCAGAAAGAAAGAACTTAAAATTCCAAAATGGAAATGAAAAATTTGTAGTTATTAAGATAAATTTTAATTCCATCTAGGATTTATAAAACATTTAAAGATACAGTGAAAATGCAGTAGATAAATGTTGAAAAGTGATGAACTGGATTTAAAAAATTATCCATTAAAGAGGCACATACAACAGCTTTTAATTCTTTTTTAAAAAATAAATTTATTTTTATACATTGTGGTGCCAGCAAGGGCAAGCTCTTGCGGATTCTGGGAAGATGGGTCAAAGAAGGAGTCTTGGAGCCCTTGGTGGCTTGGTGGCTCTTTTATGCTTATATTATCAGAGGCTACCAGGTGCACGGCAGGCAGGGGGCCAGTGAGGGGTGGTGGCCAGGAGGCTGGCAGGCCTCCCCCAGTGCATCTTCACTCTCTGGGCTCTCCAACCTCTCATCTAGGTCAAGGGGCTTTTAAGTTTCCATATCTTGGCTATTGTACATAGTGTTGGAATTAACATAGGAGTACACGTTTCCTTTTGAATTAGTGTTTTTGTGTCCTTTGGACAGATTCCTAGTAGTGGAAATCTGGATCACATGGTAGATCCATTTTTAGTGTTTTTGAGGAATCTGCACGCAACTTTCCAAAGTAGCTGCACCATTTTGCATCCCTACCACATGCTCACCGGCATTGGTGATTTCCAGTTTTTTAATATGGGCCCTATTCTCACTGTTGTGAGGTGTATCTTGTTGTGGTTTTGATTTGCATTTCCCTGATGATAAGTGAAGTTGAACACATTTACATATACCTGTTGATCATTTGCATTTCCTCTTTGGAGAAGTGTCTTTATAGTGGTTCTGCCATTTTTTTTTTTTTTTGACTGAGTTATTTGCTTTGTTTTTGTTGAGTTGTGTAAGCTCTTTGTAGATCTTTGTTATCAATTACTTCTCAGCTATATGGTGTGCAGACATTTCTCCCATCTAGTAGGCTGTCTCTTCATTTTGGTTACTGACTTTTTTGACTAACTTTTAATTCTTATGTCCAAATACTAGAGGCCAGAAAGAAAAATTACAGAAACACGATTATCTGTTCTTGTTGATATTTCTTTATAGAGTCTGAATTTTAATTTTAAATTATTTTTGAATTGTTAATGTAATAATCTAGTATATAGCTTGCCCTTGCTTTGTTTATGGTGCTGATTCATAGAAAATTTTAATATCAAATTGTGGAATTTATCATACTTTTTCTTCATAAAGCATAAAGTGCTTTGTGCTTTGAGTTTCATTTAATAAATCCTTCCCTGCTGGGCACCATAAAGTTATTTATCTATATTCCATTTTTAAAATGTTAAAGCATTTCTTTTTCACACTTTGTTGTTTATTCCACCTGAAAGAATTTTGTGAATGATATGAGGTAGGAATACAATTTTATTTTTTTCATCTGGTTATCCAAATTACTCCAGAGTTATTAATTAAATGATATGTTCTTTCCCCTTCGATCTGTAAAGCTAGCTCCATTCTTCATGAAGCTCTTCTACATCAGAATCTGGTTCTCAGTTTTCTATTTTCTGTTCTCTATTTGTCTATGTCTTCACTAAAGCCACAGTTTTAATTTCCATAACTTTGTAATTACTTTAACTTTATTTTCCTCCTTGAAAAAGACTTTGCTTTTCTTCAGAATTGTTTTGACTACTTATGGCTATTTTTGTTTGCAAAGGAATTTTTAAGCCAAATTTTAATGAAATTGCATTCAATTTATAAATAAATTTAGGCAAGATTAACATCCTATCCAAGATTAACATCCTACCCTCTAACATTCTATGATTCTCCATTTATCTTAGCTTTTATTTTTCCTCTTTTTAAAAGACTTTAAATAATATCTTTAATTTTTTTCCAAAAAGTCTTACATACTTTTAAAAATCACTGTAAGCTATATCATTTTACTGATATTTTAAAGAAATATCTTTTAAAAAAAGTTTATTATCTTACTGTTTCAAATATATCATATTTAACTAATCTTAAAAATATGGGATTACATTGCTTATTTGTTTGACATTTATCTATGCTACTGAGTATCCTTTAATGTAGGATTTTTAGGGTGGCTGCATTAATTTTCATTATAAAGATGATTGTTTAACTATTTTTTTAATTATTGGTATTTACATTGTGTCTAGATTTTTAAATTTTAAACATGTCATTGAAAAACTTTCTTGTTAAATCTTGGGATACCATGGTAATTATTTATTTAGCTTTCACTCCAACATTTTGAATCACTGCTAAAAGATACTCACTTTTCCCATGACTTGATATATTTTCAGAATCAATGATGGTTAGTCCAGAAATCATATATATATATATATACACACACACACTTATATAACACACACAAATACACATATACACAGATATGTAGGGTATTAACATGGAGAACAGTTTTCAAGTATTACAAATTATGACATATAACAATATATTTACTGACAATATTATCATGAAGAAAGTGGATTATAAATAGTATTTAAGTATTTTAATTTATATAGGCCTATACGGAGCAATGAAGAGATGTAGAATAAGGCAATGAATAAAGGATTCTGGGCAGATATGTAACAAAGAGATAACAGCAAAGGAATTATGGTAAAGGAATTATGTATGATTTTAATCCCTTCTTTCTCCCATAAATTTTCTATTTTCAACTCGGTAGATGAATTATTTATGAATAAAATGATAAAACCTAACTTTGGGATTCTTACATAGGTTCATGACAACTCTTTTTACTTGTTTCTTTCTCTCTTTTAGTACTAAGGTTGACCAGCTTTCTTTCACAATTGTAGACATTGCCATTAGTTTATTTAGCTGGTACATTTCACAGCTGTAACTATTTCATTCCCCATTTGGTATTTAAGTAGATTTTTAGGTGAGCTCGAAAATATGATGGAGTGGATTGATTCGATATCATCATCACAATGTGGCACTATCAATGTCAAGTACTGGTTTCTGGGTATGAAGATGCCTGCCAGTCACAGGTGTGCTTCTTGGTGAGGGACAAAGCCACTGTGGCCAATGGCAAGAATACGTGATAGCCCCTAGCTGCCTACTCTCCCCGCCTCTCCTGGTTTAAAACTGAAGCACAGTTGGTTTTAGTGTCATTCACTCAGGAGGTCCTTCATGAAGCTGCTGAGAAATGTTACCTTTTCTGTCCCTTATGAGCATGTTTTCAATTGCTCTTGTAAGCAAGTGGGGCAATGCTAAATAAGGAACAAAGAAATTTCCGGAACAATGACAGCTTTCCAAACAATGGAGAAAAAATTGTTCTGAAACAATAATTTACGCTCCATTCTCTTGTTTGAATGTTTTCTTAAGTCACTGACTGGCAAAGAGTGTGATGATTTTGTGTTTTCTTTTTTTTTTTCTCAGCCAGATTTCTTTTCAGGGGGATTTTGTAATCAATACACAGTACCTCATTCTGATTGCTAGCTTCACAGGTACAGAGAGTACACACTGTTCTGAAAATTCCCAAGTTGAGATATTTTTATTTGGGCAAACTTTGCAATCAAGATTGTCACCCTGTCTTCAGAAAATGAAATGGGAAAAAGGAAACCCAATCTCCATGATCTTTAACCTCCACTAAAACTTAGAGATGGGTTGGCTCAACTGGTCAGAGCTTTGTGCTCATGACACCAAGGTCATGGGTGCCCTCTCATTATAGGGCCGTGAAAATCAAAGGACAAGCTAACTGCATTCGGCCAGTCTTCCTGGGTAGCCTGCTCACCACCCACCATGAGAAGGGACTGTGGGTTTTTCAGTGATGTGGGAGTCTCCATCCCATGGCTGATCATGAACCAAGGGAAAGAGCCAGCTGAGGCTGGGAGAGAGGCCTGAGAGCATCTTACGGTCATGGTATGGTGGGTATGGTGCTCATTATGGCAGAAACTAGACAGAGAGCATGTTCCATTGGCCATAACATCCTTTTCACTTCCAACATAGTTCCAGAAGAATATACCTCTTATGTATGCAACGCTGTACATCAGAATTTCTGTAAAGATGGGAATGTTCTGTTCTGTTCCTTTCTGTCTTGTCCACTGTGGTATAGTCACCGGCCATACACCTCTTGATAGCTCCCACCATCTCTGAAAACCAGAGTCCTGGGAGCATCTCCCGTCCTTCAGCTCTGTCAGCAGCTGGGCCACTTCTAGTGCCCCTCCCCAGCCAAGCAGCTCGGGCCTCTGAAGGCGCTCCCAGGTTTCTTGGCACTCTCCAGCTGAGTCTAATGTGCTTGCAGAGCTGAGACCTGCTGAGATGGGTCTTTCTTATCCCTGAGCACTGCTCAGCATCACCTGCGTTCACCGAGCTCCATGTTTGTCTGCCGCATGGCCCTATGGGTAGCCACAGCCCCAGGTGGTCATCGCAGCTTAAGTGAATTAAAGTTAATTAATAGTATAAATCCAATTTCTCAGTTGTTCTGGTTGGGCATCCACAAGGTGCTGGTGGGCGCAGAACATTTGCATCACCACAGAGCGCTCCCCTGGGCGGTGCCAACAACTGAGAAATATGAGATGGGAGAAAGGAGGAGGGTGCCATGTAAGAGGAAACCCAAGGTATCCTGTGCTGCCGGTAGGTAGGTGCTGGTCTTACACTGGGGCTTTGGCTCACAAATCCCTTAATTTTTAAATTGAAGTGAATTTTGATGACACGAAAGACTGATTTAACTGCATCATTTGTGTAGCGGCAGGAAGGGAGCACTGGAGCAGGGTTCAGGATGGTTCTGGGCAGACGGGTCAAGGAAGGAGAGTCTTGGAGCCTTCGGTGGCTTTTCATACTTTATTTAGTAGAGGTGGCCAGGTACATGGCAGGCATAGGTGCTGGGGGGCCGGGAGGCTGGAAGGCCTCCCAGCCCCCAGTGCATCTCACCCTCTCTGCTGCTTTCTTCTCTTGCTGCTGCTGCTGCTCCTTCGTCCTGTCGGTTCTCTCGGTCGGTCCTCACCGTTCTGTCTGTTAGTCCTCGCAGTTCTCTCTGTTGGTCGATTCGGTCCTCGCAGTTCTGGTGTCCTCATGACGCCGCCCATTTATGCCCGTGTCCCAACTCAGGTGCGCCCACTTGTGCATGCCCACCTTGGAATGCTTGCAGCACCTCAGGTGTCCATCATCAGTGGTGGGAGGGTGGAAATACCTGATCAACTTTTACCCTACAATTTGCTTAGACTCTGCTTCACTTACCTCCCTTGTTAGAGGGTTTGCCGCAGCATTTCATTCGATCCTAATGTGGTTTTGGTGGCACGTGCCTTTAAAAAATAAACAGCAAAGTGGTCTCCTCTGAAACCTAAGTTGTTTCATAGAAGAGGCCAGCAGCTGGTGAAATAGCCCCGAGACTTTTGTTCCCACAGAAAACATGTTGTCAGTCAAGGCTTGTACCATGAAATTTGTGGGACCCAGGAGAGACTGTCCCTCCTCTGAACGTCATCAGTGTTAATATCCGGGCCACCCCCACAGCAGAGCTCACCTCTGGGACACCGCTGTGTCCCCTCACTGTAGGGACACAGGGTGAGAGGAGAGCCACCTTATGTCACTTTCAGGTAAGAAGTGACAAGTCACCGTTTTACTGGCTGAGAACTGACTGATTTTTAGTGAGAGTCACTTTCTCAACTTAAAACCGCCTTCATTCCATGGTGTCTGTGTTCACACCCTTGTTAGATTTTCACCTGTCCTGAGTATTTCACTTCAGTGGCCTCCTGCTATTTTGGACATTTTTATTAAGTCCTTCCCCCGCTGTAAACAGAACACATCAGTCCATTAATGGAATTCATTATGTTCATTTGTCTTTGCTAAGAACCATTGAAAATGATCACAAATGACTGTGTAATTATAATTAAGATTTCGTAGATGCAGGCACTTTATTTTTAACAAGTTCATTCTGTTAAGTTTCACCCTATTTTGAATAATGACATTCACTGGTACAAAGAAGAATCATTAAAATGACAGTTTAACTAATGTCCTTGGTAGATAAGCTAGTTACTGTATTCCATGATTGCAATTATTACCTCCTAATATACAGGCGGTAAATCTAGGAAGTGCAATCTGTTCGCCTACCTAGGAAGATTAAGTAGAACAGCTTATTCTAGTAACCAAAGTGATCTTTTCCCCATGTAAGTTCATGTAGCTTCAGTTTTAATTTTGCTCTCTCAAAGAAGGCTGGGTCTTTCTCAGTGTGATATTTCAGATTTCATAAAATTGTAATATCATCAAGAAAAATAACATATATTAGATCTTCTTTTCACTCACAGAGCTAAAAATTATAAGCATCACCAAATTGCCAGAGTATTCCTTTAACAATCAGGTCCTTAGTGAAAAAATGGTTTCTTTTAAAGAGTTGTGATAATCTCGTAATTTTCAAAGTAGTGTCTTTAGAATGTTATCCCCAGTGTCCCCCCCACCATGGTCCTCCCCTACCCTCCCAGATCCATTCTTCTTATTGTTTCCATTTCAGACATTTCATCAAAACTTAATTTTTTCCCCTTACTGCATATGGTCTTTATGTACTTTCTCTCTGAAAAAATAAAATCTTTAGTTTCAGGAGCTCTGTGTTCTACTCCTTCACTTTAAAATCATGGGGAAAAAAAAATAACTGTCATTTCCTTATCCCTCTCTCCAATTCCCTCATCATTTTCAGTGAGCCAATTTTCTCCTTTTTCTTCTGTCTACAGGAAGGAACTTTTTACTCTGCTCCATTCTCTGCAATTCAGAGCTCACAATTTCTTTGAGCTTCTCAGATTATCCTTTGTACTTGTGTCTACATTTTCATTAAAAAAGGACTTCGGTTTTCTTCTGACATTACCATTTATATATTGCCATACCTAAAACCCCTCTACTTAGTGATTGAACCTACCTTTCTATCCTGCTTAATCATAGTGGCTGCGTAACTTCAAATGAGTGAAAAATCATACTCTGTGAAAAAATTTTGTAGCATCTTTGGTGACTGCATTACATGCTTCATAAGTTGAAGTGAAATAGCTTGTAATGAACATAATATCAAGAAATAATGAGAATCTGCATAGGCTGTGCAGTGGGTCAACAAGTCCATAAGACAAATTCCCCTTTTTATTAGAATTTGGTGAATCCTCCTGTTACAAGAAGCAGGCACAGGGGTGTGCACATTGGCACAAGCAGTGTTGAGTTCTAATTTTTTGTCAGTCCCTAATTGTGTGCCTGTGAACTATGTTGTAACTACTTCCCTGAGTCTTCATTTATAAAATTGTAGTTAATAGCTCAGATGATTCAAAGAGGTGATACTTCAAGCATGGTTCACACAACAAGGTTCGGGGAAAACTTAGCCTTCCTTAATGTAGTTTTAGCTTTGGAAAATTGACTCTTCTGCTTCGAATTCAGGATTCGTGAACTTCAGCTGAGATATAACTATTTCAGTAAGAGAACATGTTTTTTAAAAATCATGGCATAAATGTGCTATATGGGTGGCTACACTCACTTTTCACCTACCACCTAAATCCTTGGTATTAGCTTGAAAGAAGTATGTGATCAAATCTCAGCAAAATATCCTTTCTAGCTTTGAAAATATCTCTAATTTGGTTACAAAGCAAGTCTGTGTCCTGGCTTGATGTGATTTTTTTCCCGCTTTCATTTACTTATTGATTACACAGGACATTTCTAGAAGGGTTGAAGCTTATGACAGTGAGGTGTCCTAAAATTCATAGGTTCAACTCTGATACCTTACTTCTTAATTGAATTGAAGCCCTATAATTTAAAGAGGATATTGTCAGATCACTTACTGGAAACGTATAATCACAATGAAAATGTATTTGATATGTCATAACCACTTCCAAAAATACAGTAAGCCTGAAAGTGGTATATACTTGCTAATTATCAAGAATAAGAAAAATTGACAAAGTTGATTATATATGTGGCATCAGCCCCGTGAAATAGGACAGAGTCCTCCTGTGTGTTGTCCAGAAGAGAAAATCTGCTGTTGGGGATGCCCTAGGAAACCTTGAAATCTACTTATTAACTTTCCATGCCTAGCACCCTTTGGAACATAAACTAATTATCTATAATTTCATGAGCTATGAATACAGTCAGAGAAGTTTTATCTGAAATTATAGGAGCATGTGTTCCTGTTGGGGCGGCAATCTATATATTCTCAGTCTTTTCTCCTGACTTGTGACTTCTGCTCTCCATGGGCAGAATGAATGACTTTTAGAAATGGATACAGGTGGAAGAGGACCAGCCCAGGGAGTTGCTTAATTATCTTTGCGAAGTTTTAAGACTTCAAAAAATGAAATGATTAAGTGTTCCTTGATCTGTCATTTCTGCTTATGATTGGACTGTTAATTATGCCTGATGAGTTTTAAACTTTTCACAGACTTTCTTTTTCAAGGTTATACATGCATCTTATTGTGGTTTAAGAGGGTTCTGGCCAGCTTATTTTGAACAGTTCTTCTGCTACTCTGTCACAGACATTGCTGACATCTGCTTTTGCATTTTTTCTGAAGGCTTCTTTCGCTTTCTCTCTTCCTCCACTTCAACAGTAAAATCTAGGTTTTATAGAAAACCAGTAGTTATGTCAGGTTGCTAAGTATCTTCCCCTGAAAGACAAGTATTCTGGAACAGTATATATTTAGCATCTGACATTTGATAAACAAGCTTGTTTAAGATATTTTCAATACAGTTTCAGCTTTGGCAATTGTAAGCAAAGGATCCAATAGGTGTTTGGTCAGGTAAACAGATGTGAACACGCTGCCTGCATTGAGATGCATTAATTTTTCTGAAAGTGGATAAGACTTGTGAGATTGAATAATGGAATTCAAATCAGCTGGGATGAGACATTTGCTACAGGAAATAAATCACAGTATAATAAATCTGCTCCTTTGTTTGGATCGAACGAGAAGTTGCCTGTACTGAAATACAGTCGGAGAAAAGGAAAAATGCAGATTCCATAAAGGAGAGGCAGGCCTGGGATAATATTATTGCCCTTTGTGGAATGTTGACTTCTTTGAAAGATACTGACTTAATTCAGTACATAAAACACTCATTGATTATTACTTGGGAAAGGGAATTTATTTTCAGTGCAGAATTAAGTCTAGTGGAGAATACAGAGAACTAGACTAAGTCTTTATGGTAAGAAACTTTTCAATATAGACAGAGAGAGGAATTTTCTCACTCGGGGTATTAGAGAACTACTTTGACATGAGTGTGGTAAGAAAGAATGACTGCTGATAAGTCAGTGATAAGAGTGGGATGTTGCCTTTTACTGAATTCTCTGTTAAAATAAGGGTGGGAGAGCTTTCTGGTTACTAAGACTCTTGATATTCTCAACTTCATCATCCTCACTACCACTAACAGTTCAGCTCAATATATAGGAGTCCCTGTGAACCTACTGTCCATCAGGATGACATAAATTTATCAACCAATGAGCTATGAGTCCTTAAGTCCCCAACATGGTCATTGGTACTATAGGGATTACCAAAGATCAAAGGTAGAAATGCGACTTTCTATAAAAGAATAACCCTCTTCATGCCTTTAGAAATAAAGCATGCACCTGCTTCAGGAATGGTTAACTTGCCGGCAAGGGTGGACCAGTTTGTGATCCAATTGTAGGGTTGTTGTCTGGTGACTGTCCCCCTGGCAGGCACTTCTTGTCCAAGACAATGCTTTTGGGTGTTGGTGACTCATGCAAGGCCATGCAAGAGACTCATGAGTCTCATGCAAGACCCATCTGTGACCAAATTAAAGACAACAGGGACTTTATCTGTATCCAGCTCTGACTGATGAGCCTGAGATGAAGATGAGACTCATGGGGAGGTGGGGAGACAGACTGTTTCTTTTACAAGTTGGAGTAGGCAAACTGCAGGTCTGAGTTACAGAACTGCTAAGGAATGGGAGAGGAGAGAGAGGACTTCACAGGCCGAACCTTGGAGTCTTATTTATTCCTCTTGGCTACAGAATGTTTGCCAGCAGGAGACTCATCACTAAGATATTACAGTGAAATGAAGCCAGGACCAAAAAAAAAAAAAAAGTATTGCTTTGCTCTTCACTCCATAAATTTTGTTATTAATAAATGAGATTCTTATAGGACAGCTAGCCACAGCTGTCTCTATAAACAAGGTTCTATTAGCAGAATTGTTATTAAAGTGCTGGGTAAGGGTGAACATTATATAGTTAAGTCAGGATGGATGTCAGTGAGAACACACGTGGCTAATGTGGACCTCTATTCTCAGTTTTGTTACTGGGATAAGGTAACATGATTTGACTTGCAATTAAAGGTGTGGAGGCCTGTGATTGATTTCCCATTCTTGGCATCCTCTGCCTAAACTTCTTGGGAGCGTTATGAAACAGTGCATTCTTACACGAGCGCTATCTCCTCGGTCGCTTCAGTTTCCACCAGGGATATTTTTGAAGCAATACAGCAACAGGTCAGAACAGGACTGACACTATGCCTCTTAAAATTAAATTTGGAAAAAATAAGATCCAAGTAAATCATGATGTTCCATTAGACTTAACAAAATGAGGCAATTGATACTCTATGCACTTGTGTTGCAGAAGAATTCATTTAAAAAACAAGCACATATATGGGCATTTTCCCTGGTTGTAAAGATTAATACATGCTAATTGCAGAGAAGAAGGCCATGCTTCTCTGCAGCTTGTGTTCGTCAAGTGCTTTCCGAGTTAGGTGACTCCAGCTCTATGGAGCAGAGACTCGGGCTGTTGTGAACGTGTAGGCACGTGCTCTGTGGTGGAATAGGCATGACTAGGAAAGACTTACATGGTAGTAAGTATGTTTCCATCACTCATACTGCTGCAGCTGCTCTCTTTCATTGTTGCTGAATAACTGTTGTCATAGCAAGCAGGAACCTGCTGCAGGGGCCTGGGCTGGATTTGGGTACCATGATGAACCATCTTGGGGGCGCTGGTTACTCCTTACACAAGTGGAACCACTAGAGAAGATATGATTATCTTTCTAGTTTGGGAGGGAAGGGGGAAAATCTACCCTTTCCATCCCCAGAAGGAAGTACTGCTCATCTGTACCCAAGCAGATACAACAAGAGCAGATGTTCACACTGGTAAATCACTCATAGGACCCTAGCATTAAGAGGACTTAGAGTTTATTTGAATTTGGGTGCTGGCAGATGACACCTTGGGCTACTATGGTTACTCATGGATACAACCACTTACTGAGAAGACAGTAGATGGGATACAGTTGGTAAACAACTCTTGGGACAGTTGAAGTTAGATGGTAGTGTATGGTGGGAAGTTGGTAATTCATTACTTTTAAAGAAAACTGAACTAACAACCTCATTCTCTTTGTATCAGGTATACTACATTGTACTAACAGATTTATAGTGGATCTAGAGAAGATAATGAAAACAAATTAACAATATCAGGAGGAGACAGGAATCAAATCACTCTCTGATATGAAGTCATATCAGACTAAATAGGCTCAATAGCTGGGTCAAGAGATTTAATGCCGAAAGTTTGATCTTAAACTTCTTTTATTTAGCAATGAAAGATTTCTTTCACTTGACTTGATTATGCAAATTGAAATGATTTACCAGAAAGACCTATTTCAAGGACTGCTATAATCAAATGTTAACAATTGATAGCGGTCAAGATACTTTGCACATATCATTTGTGTTTTCAGTCACTATTTCTATTGAAGTTTAGTAGATAAGTCTCATGGTAAGCAAAACAATTATATTTTCATGTGGTTTATAATTGTATGGTCTTTGATATTTTGTTGTCATTTTTTTCTTTAATGGGAGAAACTTATTTAAATATGTTATAGCTAATATTAAAGATGAAAATGTATTGTGCATTTCTGAGATTCAGTAATGTTTTTGGTTTTTCTTTTACATTTAAAGAAAAATGTGGTGCCCAATATAGTAAGTCTAGAATATAGACTCCTTAAATCTTGTAATATTTGAAATTGTGTAATTAAATGTCTGGGAGCCAATTATGTTGCAGTTTTTTTCAAAGTGGCCTTAGAAATTTGGGGAGGTGTTCACCATGAAAATGATACTAACCAGATGTTCAAACTTAATAAACATCCACATGAATGTTTCTTATTCTGACTAGAAGTTAGTCAATTTTATTCTCTTTTTCAAATAACCAATTTTGATTTTATTGATTCTTCTTTATTGTATTCCTGTTTTTTAGTTTTAATTGCTACTCTAAATTTTATTATTTTTCTGCTGCTTGCTCTAGGCTTTATCTTTTTCCTCTAATTTTCTAAGGTGATATCATAAATTGTTAATATATTTTTCTTCCTACTTACATGCATTTAGTTCTATAAATTTTCTTCGAAGCACTGGTTTTCCTACATTCCATAAATTTTAATAAAATTTTATTTTCATTTAAGTTAAAATATTTTTAAAAATTTCTAGAGAGATGTGTTTGACTCGTATGATATTTAGCAGTGTCTTGTCATCTTCCAGGGTCTGGAGGATTTCCCAGGCAGCTTCCTGTTCTTGATTTCTCAGTTATTTTCATTCTGATTTGAGAGCCCACTGCCTGTTATTTCTGTTTTTAAAATGTGTTGGCCTAGATGTGATCTCTCAGTGAGACCCATTAGAGTTTGAGAAGAAAGTATGTATTTGTGTTCTGAATGGACTCAGTAAATATCAATTAGATCAAATTGACTGATGTTGTTCTCGTCAGTTTTGTCCGAACTGATTTTCTGCCTGCTTGAATTATTCACTGAAAGAGAGATGATGAATTCTCCAAGTTATTAATAGTGGATTTTTTTCATGTCACTTTTCAGTTCTAACCATTTTGTCTTATTTTGATGCATTATTGTTAGAGATACATGCATTTATATTTTACTATTTTTACTGTTGTTATTGTTATTAATTGCCAACAAGACAAACTGGCACTCACTGAAGCAGAAAAAATAAATTATTACTGTGATTTTGGCTAGGTCACAGACTTTTCATATTAAATTTAGTTCTTTCATATTAAAGAACTAGACTTGGAAATATATGGAAACCAAGAAAAACAGTGACCAGCACCTTTTCCAGTCTGGTGTGTTGGAGCACCTTCCAGTGGCAGTCACTGCCTTGTCACTTGGGTGCCAGAGCTGCTGCTCGGAAGCAGATTGAATTCTCCTGTGTCCTGGCTTTAGAGTCTCAGGAGATGCAGTCACTGAGTGGATACCCATATTATACCCTTATAACCTAGGGTTCTAGAACAACAGAAAACAGTCATTACCTTTGTGGATCTCGTAGTGAAAGATGAGCCCTAACATCTACCAACTTGCATAATAGGAAGCCCCCCAAATGTAAGAAGGCAGTTGAGATGCCAAGATACCAAAAATTAGTAATAGTCTATTACAGTTAATAACAATTTAGCATCTTGGTACAGTGCAACCATTTCTGAACAATACCTATAAATAATAGTTAAAACTGAAGTACTTAACTTAACAAAATTATAAATTCTCATGTCTCTTAATCTTAAATTTTTTTTCAAATCTAGGTCTTTTTCTAAATGTCTCTTTAGGTTATAGGTTAGAAGCATTTTTAAAAAACTATATTGTTACTTTACTCACACCCTGGAATAATTTGTTTATGTTAGTGTCATCTATCACCTACTTAATGTATTGTTATTTATTGAGGTATATACAGCCCTCTATATGATTCAAGGGCATAGGTACATACCTGTTCAGGGGCATCGATCTAAACCATACTCACTATCAAAAACTTTTCTAACTTGCCTTGGGAATCTACTCCTACACATATGGCAAATTATCCCATTAAAAATGGGATGAGTTATGGTTATATAGTAAAACTTGGAGAACATGCAAAAGGTTGCTTTGTTGCAGAGAGACCCTTCATTTGGGGTCTCAGTATTGTTCTGCTTTCCTAAGTTCTCCTGTAAAGGAGCAGACAACAACCTTATTTCTAGGACATTGTAATCCAGATGGGAGAGGGTCAAATGAAGATGGAAATGGTTCATGTTTAGTAGGTAGAGAGGATAGGCATTGCAGCTGAGAAACAATGAGCCTTACTGTTAGGGAGTGGAGAGTAGACCCCTGAACTTGTTACCTGAGAGAAGGTTAGGAGGAGATGAAATGGCTATCCTTTATGGACAAACTGAAAGTAAACTTTACTTCTCGAGGGCCCCTGTTTTGTCTATAGTGTCTTGAGAGTTTCTTTGCTCCTTACACTATATAGGAGAAGAAAAGTAAATCCTAATAAGATCCATGCTGTCATGATTCTAGAAGAAAAAATGGAGGATTTCATATTTGCAGTGTGTTGGTAGAGAAAAGACAAAAATGAGGGATTTTATAAATATTAATGATCAAAATAATTTTTGGGAATTCCTGCTTCTGGCCACTATGGCATGCCAGGAACTGGATTTGCCCTCCCTTCTTCATCAATACCTAAAAAAACTGGATAAAATATTTGAGACAACTTTTTTTAAACCTCAGATACCAGGACTTGTGGGACAGTGTTTCTTGTGAAAAAATAAGTTCCAATGCTCTAGCTCTTTGCCTAGAAAGAGTTCTCCATCTCTCTCAGGATGGGAAAACTCAGGTGCAGTTAAATATAGCAGGTACAAATGATGGTTGACAAGTGAGTGACCTAGGAGAGAAAAGCTATAAGGAAGGAGGAAGCAAAGTGGGTAGACTAGGGTGGGGTCCCGTGGCTGGCATGAAATTTTACATAGACTCTGGGGATCGACATAAGAGGAATGGAAAGAGCACAAGGTGGTGATATTGGAAAATATCAAAAGTGATACAGGCCCAATTCTGTCTCACTCTGTATCTGGAGATTAAACAGTTGTTTATTAATTGGCTTGAAGGTAAGCAAGAAGACAGATTAGGAATTCCTACTTGATCTAGGCAAAAGGAGATATGAGTGTGAAGTTGGAGGTGACAGTGAATTGGAAATGAAAGGGATGAGATGTATGGGGAATACTAGGTTGTGCTGATTTGTTCAATGTGGAAGGAAGGAGGGAAAGAACACTGAATAGCTTTAAATGAACTGAATAATTCACAGTACAGTCTGTTGACCTTATACACTTAGAGACTAGGCCAATAATAATGTATAATTACATAACTTATCCAGGTTCACATCTTTGTGCTGCCTTGAGCATGATCATTAGTCGAATCTTCTTTCCTTTGCTGAATGAGGAACAGTAACAGTTTCAACTTTACAGCATTCACTTCTAGTTTTTGAAGGGAAAATATTATAACTGATGTAGAGGAACTTATCTGGAGCAAGTTTTATTAGTTCTTATCATTTTTTTTGTTAATTCTTAACTAATCTGTATTTCTGTTTCCTTCAACATGGAATTAAGAAGCTTTTAGAGTATTTCTTTGGCTTTTTAATCTCTCATGAATAATTTGGAATTATTGAGAAACAAAAGAAAAAGTGATTATGCAAAAGTTTGAAATATTTAATAATGCATTAAGTAGTTTTAGGAAATTAGAAAAATAACTTTTCTGAGATATATCATAGAGACAAAAGTATTAATAAAAGAGTTCACTGCAGAAAAAGAAAATTAAAAGAATAGATTGCATTAAAAGCAAAAAAATCCAGTGATTTCTATCATTAATGAATATTCAGATGACTATATTAACTTTTCCTGGGATACAATGGCCAAGTCAAAGAATTTAAAGAATGAAAAAAATAATGATGAAGTAAAACTAAAGTAGGTGGAAGTAGTCTTTCAAAATGACCAGTTTGACAGGTTAAGACTGATCTTTTTATTTTAGAGCCAGGACATAATTGTTTGGGCAGCTTATATGTCTTCAGCTTCTTTCTTCTTGCCAAGACTCACAGTCCCTTACTGCCTTCCAAATCCCACCTGCCCGAAAGCCAACCTGTGTACTTTTCCTCAACACCTTCCCTCTGCCCTTCATTTTCCTTCTAATTGCCAGTGTTTCATCAACTTAATAGATTCCATTCTGTTAACACCTACTAGGGGACTAGTAACACTCAAATTTACATTGAGTATGACGGAGTGGAGGATGGATAATTTGGTTTCTCCAAATCCTTGCTGAACTGTGATGCACGTATTTCAGAAAGCTTAGCCCATGGAGATAAACTTCAAACTGGTCAAGTTTGTCACTTGTGGATTACTTGGATGAGAGATGGTTGATTCTCCCAACCCCTCCTATAAAACTAGTGGATGATCCTTGAATTAGGATAATCTTAAACATCATAGAAGGGAGTGTAAAGAAACTTGCTTTGAGATAAATCTTGTCTTATGCCTGACACAGCTTGAGAGCTAATAGTATCTTAGCATCTCCAATGCTTGACATTTGTATTATGCTTTGAATATTTTGCACAAGCCATTTTGGAAATGACATCTAGGTGCACAGAAGGGCAATATATGTTGTCTAGAGGACATTACTCGCCAAAATGCTGTTTGTTACAAATAAAATTTTGACTGTCAAGAGATTGCCTGTTTAATATTGCTCTTCCCCTCTCTGTCTTGTATTTGGTCTTTTGATTATTTTTCCATTGATAGCTAAGAGAAGACAAAAGGAAATGAAAATTTTTTGGAAATTACCAATCTATATTGCTGATCTATAACACTGGAAAATGTCTTGATGAGATGCAGAGGTGATTTTAATTTTAGCTTTCATTTTTTAAAAATTTAATGTTTGGGTTTCAATTATCCGCTTCTACGCCCATCATTCTCTATAACTGAGAATTGGCTGTATATTCTGTAGTGACATGGCCTATAATCATTGGTTTTCATCTGCAATTCTCATTTATGAGAACCTAACTCTGTAGGTTAAAATAGAAGTTGGGTCATTTTTAATTTTCCTCTCAATTCCAGTTCAATTTATTGTGAACTACTGTAAAATATTTGTGCAATATTGTCACTTGTTTACTGCACAATTGTTACTTACATTTAGAAAAGGAGAATTTCTCTCTGAGCTCTGTCCTGGGAACCTACTCTGTGCACGTGACCACATAACATATGCAATTTTCTACTTTTGTTTGATTTATGCATTTTGTAGGGTCCTTGGCACTTGAAAACTAGAGTACAGTTCACGGTTCATTAGAGAAAATATCTATTAATGTAAACTGAATCTCTCTTTCCTTATTTGTTTGATGATTTTATAAATATTCAGCTCTCCCCTCCATCTCTCCAGTCATTCCTTATTGTTTTGCCTCCTAAACCTGTGGTCATATTTATCTTGTGTTCACCAACCTGAATGGAATATTCAGAGATTTATGGGGTGTGACACTAAAACTCACCACTGGGGCAGCACTACATCCAAACTGAGTGTTCCACTCCTAAACTTCTTCAAGAAAGGAAATTTCATGATTTGTCTCAAATGTGACTCAGTTCATACAAAAGTTTACTGTGTTTCTCCCCATGTATCCCTATGTATCTACTGAGATGATCTTGTAATTTTCATCATTCATTTTGTTGATGTGGTGTGTCACAGTATTTGATTTGCAGGTTTTGAACCATCCTTGTAGCTCTGTTATAAACCCCTCTTGTTCATAGTCAATGATCCATCTCCTCCCTTCTTTGGAGCAGTTTGTTACTTACTCATTCAACAAACACAGGCTCCATTTTAATTGTCTTTCTTCCCTCCAACCTAGAAACTTAAGGGAGGATAACCTTATCTGTCTTTGTTCACCACTGCCATCATCTGTTAATAGGCATTGTAAATAATAAATACATATTAATCAAAAGAAATATTTGACAATTTTTGATAACTGCCACCAATAGTACTTGAGTTGAATATAAGGTTATTCTAAAAATCATACGGCCTATCATATGATTACTGGGACCTTTAGAAGAGGGTGATAATGTTTTTGTTATGTTTTGCTAACCTTCTATCTACTCATCTCTATCTTTGCAATCTTTTTAAAATGAAGATAAATTACATTTATGATAGAAAGCATAAACTTTATTTTTAAAGTACTTCATTTTTAAAAAGTGAAATGCTTCTGTGTAGTTGTAATGACCTAACTTGATTTCACCTTAGGGAAAAGAGCCTTCTCTTTAACCATCTATTCTTTAGTCAAATCATTTGCTTTTATCTTCCCATGTCCATCTATTATTAAAGGCTAATTACTGCTGTGGCTGTCTTGTAAGATCTGTTCACATTCTAATTTGCTTCTAAAGTTGCAGACTATGGGGCATAAATAGTAGCTGGGCAAAACAGTGACAAATGCTGAAGAGTAATGCATTTTTTTTACCCCCCCCCAGGCTCTACACAAAGTAGATAAATACCAATCAATTTATCCTCTAAAAATTCGGACCTCAGAATTTCCTAAGAAAGATGAAACTGAAAGGATTTTTGCTTTTGCCTTTCCTTTCCTGTTTTTCATTCAGAAGCATTCTAAATGGTTTCGTATTCTAAATGGAAGACCAGAGTTGTGAATCTCATATTGAAAGGAACATTGACAGTTGCCCACTGCAGATGATTACTGTGCAATTGAATTATTTTAGTAACTTCACTGGAAAGTCTTCCAGCTTATTCTTGGAACCCTCCTGTGATCCATCTCTTCATTTCTATATAACAGCAGATTGTATCGTTGTTGTCAGTTGATTAGTATAATCACAAATACTTTGTACACATCATTTCATTTTACTGTATGGGCTCCTGAAGAGCAGGTTCAGCTCATCTTTCACAGTCCGTTTGGGCCACTGTGACAGAAGTACCAGAGACTGCATGGCTTTAAAAAAAACATCTATTTCTCACAGGTCTGGAGTTTGGTAAGTCCAAGATCAAGGTGTCAGCAGACCTTGAATCTGGCCAGACTCAGAGATGGTCATCTTGCTGTTTCGTCGTGTGGTGGACAGAGCAAGCCACGTCACTGATCCCATCCTAAAAAGGCTCCCCTTTCACGACCTTATTAGCTCCCACAGGCTGTCCCTCCAATACTACCACACTGGGGGTTAGATTTCAATGTGTACCTTTGGGGAGGCATGTATGTGTTCAGACTACAGCACCATTTTGAGTCAGACAGCTCATTTGAGGGTGACCTGTAGGTTCCCCATAGGTCTTCTTTTGTCTGAGTTAACTCCTCTTATTTGCTCAGTCACCCTCTGTATGACCAGATTTCCCGTGTCCTCATCATCCCGTGGTCTAGTCTGAGTAGATTTATTTTGCTGCTCTATTGAGCATCAGCAATTCATGTGATATTCCAGGTGTAGTCTAATGAGCTGCGAATAGAGTGTGACTATCACCACCCATAATTCAGATATGACCATCTCATTAGCTCCTCTGACAATGTAATATTTGAAATGACTGATGGTGAGCACCCCAGAGACCACTGTTCTCTCCTCTTACACTTCTAAGTGTCCTTATAGTTGCCAACTTTGTTGATAATGGATATAATTTAAAACTCTGTGAACTGAAAACAACAACAAACACTCATTTCAGAGTAGGATCTTGAATCATGCTTAATAGAGAATGGTCTTGGAGAAGTTCATGAACCTAAGTAACAGTTTCCAAAATTTAACTCACATTACCGTGAGGACTCAATTAGTTGTAAAGTACTTACTTGTAAAGTGGTATAGGTACTCAGTGTATATTACTGATGATGACTATAACTTTACTATTACTTGTTATTCTAGGAGTATAGGAAATACTTATTTTGAATTCTGAATATAATAATGTGTGGCTTCACTGTATTTTTAGTGTCTTCTAATAGAGCTAAACTGAGCCTTCAAGATAGAAATCATACAAAAAAACTTACAACCACATAATTGTCCAAATTCCTTGACAAATTAGAACAAAATAAAACAGTTCTGACAGTAGCTATTCATTTATTATGGAGTGATAGAGCAGGTAACATATCATAAAGAGTATTTATTTTTCCTTAATAATAAAAGTAACTGTATTAACTTTTCACCAAAATGATGATTTTGTACACATTTTGGATCTACTTTGGACAAACCATTCCTCTTTGGTGTCAGAGTCTATTTGGATGATAAAGCTGTTTTTCATTTTTCAGAATGCCTTTTCAATTTACTATTAAACTAATATCATAGCAGAAGCAGCTTTTTATGCTAAATCATATTTCAAGGATAATTATTATAATTCTGTTCTTAGTACAGCATCTGTTGCACATACACACACACAGAGTTTTCAAGGGCCAACTTGTATTAGCTCATAAAAGCTTATTTTAAATGACCAGGAGTTTTGTAAGTTATTTGATGCCAAATAATAAGCTTGAAATTTGCTGTGGTGGGATGATTTGCACCATGAAAAATGGTGATGCTATAAATTAAAACCATTTCCCCCTCTTGAACAGCTGGTTATTAGACACCAGCACATCTGTGCTGCAAAGTATTTTCTTAAGTAAAACAAAGCGCTATTTTCATTGAATTTGCTTTTAGTATGAATGTTTACATGGGAAAAATAAACAACCTGGTTTTAAAAACTTTTTCCCCTGTGTTCTCAGGGATACGCAAAGACCGAAGAGGAGGAAGAATGTTGAAGCATAAGCGCCAGAGAGATGATGCAGAGGGAAGGACTGAAGCGGGGCCCTCTGGAGACATGAGGGGTACCGACCTGTGGCCCAGCCCTCTCTTGATTAAGCACACGAAGAAGAACAGCCCAGCTTTGTCCCTGACAGCCGATCAGATGGTCAGTGCCTTGTTGGAGGCAGAGCCACCCATAATCTATTCTGACTACGACCCTACCAGACCCTTCAGTGAGGCGTCCATGATGGGCTTGCTGACCAACCTGGCAGACAGGGAGCTAGTTCACATGATCAACTGGGCAAAGAGGGTGCCAGGTAAGAACACCAAGCTCAACTTCTATTTTTATGTGTCTGTAATTACTCAAGAGCTGATTGCGACAGCATAGGTGAAAGGGCGGGAAACAATAACTTATTACCTAATTGGTTTCAAGGATTGTTCATTTTCAGTATGAATGTGCTGTCATTCCCCTAGAAACAAAGAAATGATGTTTTAAAAACAAAAATCCAGATGAAATTAAAGCCTTTAACTTGACATTTTTTGACCTGTCATGGTCACCACAGAATCTGAGGAAGATACCAAGTAATGTAATGAATGCATCTAAATGATATGATAATACTGAATGAGCTATGATCTACAGATTTTTAATATTCAGGAACTTTGTTCCAAACACTTCAGTTATTAGTAAATAGTTTTCTTTAGAATATCTTTTAAGATCTCTATGGACTAATTTTGATAATAGTGGGCTTCTTTACTAAATGCTGATTATTTACTCAACCAGGTTATTCTTTTTCTTTTAATTATTTGCTTATTTATTTCATTTATATGACCAAAAAACCCCAACACCATCCATTAGGCTTTCTCCACCCTTGCCAACAACCTTACTCTCTTCCCCTCTGTAACCTCAGTTCTGTTGCCATTGATTTATTTGTACTCCACTTTGTCTATTCATCTGTTTTTTTGTTTTTAATTTTTTAATTAGAATGTTCTTTATTTTAAAAATGACATCAACTGATTATTCTTGATATATTAGGATAAATACAACAGACAAATAATTTAGGTTCTCATTCTCTGAGAGGAAGTTGGAGGAAGATACAGTGGCCGAAGTGGCATTTGGTGTTTTTAGCTGATTCTCAGAACTGGTGTTCCTGTCAAACTAGACTGTTGCCCTGTAGTTCAGGGAGAAAAAAAGCTAGTTATTATGGAAACAAGACTAGAAAATAACCTCTTCTCTGCTCCAACAGGAGCTAATGTGAAGCAAGGCAAGAATAAGTTAAATCTTTGGGGGAGCTTACGGTCAAGTGAGTAATGAATTTAGACAGAGCTTTTCTTCTTTGGTTCCTTTTAATAGAGGAAGTTAATTATTACCTGTGAAGCATGGTATGTCATTTATTAACTAAGTAATAGTTAAATCAACAGTCTTACCTATGATCTGAGAATAAAGCCTGGCCTTAGTGAATATTTCATACAGTTGTATATATTACAGAAACATGTGCTCCTTTGGAAAAGGAGTCAAAGCATCATAAGATAGATAAGGGGCATTCAGGTCGTGGAGATTTGACTACATGGGGACTAACAGGTATATTTAGATTTTTGGAGTCAGTGCTACTGGCAAATAAAAACTGATAGACATTGTTGGGTTAAGAGTTTAATTAAGCATCTACTTACCTTCATTCTCATCTGAAGCAGATCTGTGATAAGCAGATATTAGAATAACTGTAGTCTGATTTTACCTTTATATCTGTTAGTGCCTTTTAAAAATAAATCTTAAATATTTTGGCATAAGAGAGGGAGAAAAAACAAACAAACAAAAAAACTAGTACCCATATTTCTGGGATACAACTCTTGGCTGTTAAATTTTGATGACACCAACAGACATATTTTTCTTTATGATGTCTTGGCAATATATATGAACTCAGTATAAATTTTCCATACCTACCAATAGAATTCCATCCTGACATTTTTTAGAATTATAAAAACTTGAAGGGATTTGAATAACTGGTATTAAGTTCAAATGTATTATCAGTAGATAAAGAATCATGAATATTTATGGATTAGGAGTAAAATGGAGATAGAAATAAGGGAAGGATAGTATTATATTCATGTTTAGGCATTCCGTTGTTAAAACCAGTACTAACCAACCTTAGGATAATGAATATAACAAAGTCACTTTATAAAATTAATTATGTTAGTTTAATTTGGTCCTTCAACCAAATTATATCTTGTAACATAACTTTATTTTTAAATCATAAAGATATAGTGAAATTATATATAGAAAGAGTATATATGTATATATATATTTAAATAACTATATGTTCACACACACTCTACACGTATACCATTGGAATACAGCTATGATTAATCAGAAGCCTTCTTGGCTGACCAAGCAGAATAAAAATAGTCAATGAATTTTAAAAGATGAAAAGTGAGAGAAGAAGAAAGCTATCTGAAAAAACTCTGAAGATGATAGTCAAGCTTTTCACAAAAATCGACAGTTATATTTTCACTAACTTTTGTCTATCCAAATATCTGTCATTAAAACATAACCCACACTGAAAACCTAGTATAAATATTGCACTTATATAGTAATGGTATGAGAAAGTAGTAATAATAATTTTGAAAACATGGAATAGGAGTCATCCATAGTAAGAGGAATAATAAGTAAGCCAGGTCCTGAAGGACATGCTATGTAGTAACCTGCATGGGTGGCTTATGTAATTCTTAGATGGTTATCAACATGACAGAAACTAAATTGATTTAATTTTTTTAAATTTCAATTTTATTGAGATGTAGTTACAAGTATAATTATGAGATATTTAAGATGTACTTTGTGGTGATATATACATTGTGAAAGGATCCCCTTCCACATGTCTATGTACACATATAACTCATACATGTGTAGGTGTAATGCATGACTCTGTATGGCCTTTGCTGTGTTGAGGTATATTCCTTCTATACCCAGTTTGTTGAGAGTTTTTATCAAGAGTAGATACTGAAATTTGTTGCATGCTTTTGTGTCTATTGAGATGATCTTGTAATTTTCATCATTCACTTTGTTGATGTGGTATATCAGTGTTTTGATTTGCAGGTTTTGAACTGTCCTTGTAGCTGTGTTATAAACCCCTCTTAATCATAATGAATGATACACTCATCTGTTGTTGGGCACTGTGGCTGATTCCATGGCTCAACTTTTGTGACTAATGTGGCACTGAATGCCTGTGTCCCTTCCAATTATTATGTTTTATTCTTTGGTAGATACCTAGGCATTGGAATACTGGAACACATGGTAGATCTATTATCAATGTTTTGAGAAATCTTCATGCTGCTTTCCATAGAGGTTGGAGTAGTCTATAGCCCCATCCAAAATGTGCAAGTGTTCCTTTCTCTTCACACCCTTGTTAGCACCTGATGTTTCTGACTTTTTTAACGTGGCCCATTTTCACAGGTGTGAATGGTATCTCATTGTGGTTTTGAGTTGCATTTACCTAGTAATAAATGATGATGATACCTCTAGAACCTATACAGTATTGTAAACCAACATTACTTCAATAAACATAACCTAGAAACACATTGGACCATTTTCACAGTTCTGGAAGTATTTTTAACCTAACAAAATATTGTTAGAATTTCCAAATGTTGGTGATTATAGGTTGAATTTTCCATTTTTATTAATGTCTGCGGCATTTCTTGTGACTTAACACCTCTCCTTCTCAGAATCAAGGTGAGAAGGACATTAGGAAAAACTACATCATAAAGGTTTAAGAGTTAAGTTCCAGTCTGTAAAGTAATTATAATAGACCTAGCTAGAGACCACATCCAGAAATTACTATTTTTCCCTTTACAATTTAGAAACAGCAGCTAGGAAATGATAAATCCTACCTATGTGTTTTGACAACAGATGGTTTTTATAGCATGTGTTAAATGTCTTCTTTTTGATGTCTACCTATAGAGAAAGATTTTCTCATTATTCTTGTACTGAAATTTGTTAATCTTTTTAAAATGTATTTCATATAATACATTCATGGAGATTTAGCTTTAAAAGAGTCTGGTTATTAAATCTTAGTTTACTGTTATCTTACACATGGTGTAATTTTTCAACAAATATTTCCTTTTTTAAAATTTTTAAATTATATATATGTATTACATCATTTTTTTGTTTTTGTACAGTGTATGCTTTCTCCTCTCAGGTGTAGTCTCTGTGAAATTCCCATCACCAGTTCACCCATGTTCTATCACCATAGTCCCTTGTGCTCTTCCTGCCCATTTTGTTCTTTCTCCCTCCTTCCCCTCTGGTAATGTCTCAGGTTTATAGTTGTTTGTTGATTTTGATTTTCAATTTGTTATAATTATTTTTTTCTTAATCCTTTATTTGTTTCCTCTACATTCCTCTTATAGGTGAAACACCTGATATTTTCCTTTTTCTTTCCAACTTATTTCTCTGAGCATCATCCTTCTAGCTCCATCCATGTTGCTGGGAATTGCATGAGCTTATCTTTTTTGATTGCAAATGTTTCATTCATCTAAAAGCCAAAAAAGGAAAAACATGTCTATAAGAGTTACATTTTATATTTCTGCATCACATTTAATTGACTGTTTTGAGTTCAGTGTTAATGACATATGTTTGACTTTCCCCCCAGAAGCTTGAATTATGTCACAGAACTATGACTTTGACTTATTAAAAAAATATGCCTTTTCTAAAATTCCCTACAATTTAATATACCACAAGAGCAACTTCTCACACGTTTCTGTTCTAGTTCTATATATTTAGTGAGTATTTGGATAAATAGGTATCTCTGGCCCTGGCTTGCCTTTTCAAAGCTAATGACTCTAAGCCAGGCAGCCTCACAGACCTGGGAGGGTGAGCTCAAGCTGCTGGTTCAGGAAGAGGAGTAAAGGGAAAATGACAGAAACACGGGAAACATCTTATCTGCTTCCTCATTCTTCTTGGCAAACAGGGCAACAGTTCTCCTTCCCCTTCCTGCCCAAGTCCCTCCCCACTCCACTCTAGAAGTTACCTTTTCCTTCCATCACTGTACTTTGGTCCCTTTCTTGCTCAGTTTTGGTCTCAGTGGGGGAGAATCCACTTTCAGGACACACCTCTCACTCAGCGCAAGCTCAGGTTACACAGACGTTTCCTGCGTTGTCTCTGGGATGTGTGATCATCTTAGTCATTCCAGGGCTGCTTCTGGGGCTGTGTCTGTTGGGTACCCCATAATTCACTTCCACGACATGAATATCCATCCTCATTGCTCAAGTCAGGAATGAACTGAACTCAGGAAATTCCTGTTGACTGACTGAATGAATGGAATGAATGAATGAAGGTAATTTTTGAAATGTTTGACTTTAGGAAGTCTCTGAGTCCTGTGAACTCCCCACTGTCCCATAAAATAGGCATGATCTGTGGGGCTGTGGGGTTATTCTTTTTTTCCTGTCTTCAGAACCACTGGCTGTTCTCACTTGTCTCTAATAGATGAGGTCTAAATCAGCCTCATCTCCAGCCTCTCTCTTCTAAGGGGCAGAGCCCCACCATACAGAGCTTCAATAGCAAGTCAGTTTCACTTAGTGTAATTTAAATTTTAAATGGGTAAGGCCAAAGGGGCAGTGAGAAGACACAATGCCTCAAGCTGGGAATTAGATCTTCATGGAACTCATTCTTTTCTAGGTGGTTCCTTGGATTCAGGGAGTTGGTAAGCTGCCCATTGCTTGCTTCTCAACCTGTCATCAGACCAGCAGACCTTGGTCTCAGGCTGTCGTGGTGGTGCAGTGTGTTATTTAGCACAGCTTGGTGAGGAAAGACAATGTCATGACGTGCGGTGACATGTTGGAAAGTTGACAAATGACGATGTTTTTAGGGTAAGATTTGCATAACCATTTTATTAGCCTGGAGGTGGGGGTGAGGTAGGTTAGAATTACCTTAGCATGAACGGTGTTAGCAACCCTTTGACCATACACAGCTGTCTTTGAGTGTTCCATTCCCGGGTCTTCCCTGATTCTGTAGAAACTCTGGTTGAACCCAAGGAAAGCAGTTATTTACATGATTTTTCCTTTATGGGAAACTTGGAAACCAGTAGATGCTTGGTAGCATAGATGTAATTAAATTGTTAAAATCCTTGACACATTTTGAGAGTATTCAGGAACAATTCCCCATGGGGCCTTTTGTTCCTCCCTCATCAGGTTCTGTTTCAGTGAGTCTGGGTCAGGGCCCTGACTCTTCAGCTTTGTTCTTGAGTGCAGCAGGCCACCTGTGGTGCTGGCATCCCCAGGCCACCCAGGGAAAGAGTGTCGGACTGTGACTGTCACTTCTTGGGAGAATTTGGTATGAAGAATGACAATATTTTGTAACGATGTGCCAGGTGGATCTATTACTATTAAGAAGTGGGTTAAATTGTGTCTCCTCTCAAAGGATGTGCTGAAATCCTGACCCCCGCCTAGCTTCTCAGATGGGGCCTTATTATTTGGAGGAAGGGTGAAGTTCAGGTAAGGTCATTAGGGTAGATCCTAATGCTTTTTAAAAGGGGAAATTGGACACAGAGATAGAGACCCACAGACAGCAGTGAAGGTGCTGGGAGAGAAGATGGCCATTGGCTGGGCAGATGGGTCAACTAGCCAAGGAATGTCCAACATTGCTAGCAGCCTCCAGGAGCTAGGAGAGGGGAAGGAGGATCCTCCCCTCCAGCCTTCAGCGAGAGAGAGCATGACCCACTGAGTTCTTCATTGCAGGCTTGTAACTTCCAGAGCCGTGAGGCAATGCATTTCTTTTGCTTTAAGGCATCCAGGAAATAAATGTATGGCACCCTTAGGAAACAAGTGAAATTGTATTAAACACACAAAATGCTTGTATTTTTGAGGCAAATGAAGTAAGGACCTTTTGATCAAAAGAGGAGTGTGTGGCTCATCTGATGCAGACCTGTCTAATCATTTACTTTTGTATATTCTCGCCTTTACCCTCTCAGTAGCTTACTGGACATGTGCTTTGAAGTTGATTTAGGATTTTAATAGTTCCATGCATCCACCTGGCAAATAGCTGTAAAAAAATATTAACTTACAAAATGACATTTTATCTGGTACTTTAATAGTTTTCCTTTTCACATTTATACCTTTGATCCCTTTGAATTCATCCTGGTTAGGTATGAGGTGTGGCTACAATGTCCCCTTTATGCACGTGGCTGCACACTTGTTGACATCCCTTTTATAGAATTGCCTCCTACTCAAGTATTTTTAAGACTTCCTTTAGAGCTGACCTTTCCAGTTCACTCTTTTGTTAAGAGTGATTTTTTTGTTAAGTCTGACCCATTGGTTTGCATGTTTGGCTATTTTTTCCCAGTTCTGAAATCCAAAAGATAGAGAAGTGATTGATTCACAGTATAGTTTTTGCCTAATTTGTAGGAACTGGGTAGGTAGTGGGATTCGCCTGTCATGTGTCGCTATGGTTCACAGCATTCCATTCATCTTAGAAATAAGAGGCAAAGGTTCGTGAAACTTGCTCCATTTAGGAAAGACCAGTGCGGAGAAGAAACAATTGAGTGAATTACCATTTAATATTAAATAAAGCAGCAGTGCTGTTCCCCAAGAAAGAAAAAGGAGGCGGCACCAGACTTCCCTTTCCCAGTCTGGTGTAGGTCAGCCCCAACGCGCCCCACGTAGCTGCTGCTTTTAACCATCCTGAGAAGTGGTTCTCTCAGAGAGCTTCAGTAGCTCATTTTTAAGCTTATGATTTCCAGACTGTTTTTCTGTAAGTCACAACACCTAAATACTCAGTTCCCACTTCCAGGTGCCCACTGAGCACAGGAAAATGTCACATCTCCACCCAAATATCTGAAACCAAAGTAGCTGTTCTGCCGCCCCCCTCAGCAAAATCACTCGCTTCACTGCAAGGGCTTCACCCTCTTCTTTTGCCAAAGTTGGACTCATCTTCTGGTCTGGCTCTTCTTTACCTTGTGCATCATTTTTCTTTTTCCCAGCAGTGCTAGATTCGGGCTTTCCTTCTGTTTCACTCTCCCCAGTTTGGGCGACGCTCTAAGTTTTTCACAGGACTGAATTCTAACTGATCTTTTTGTTTCCAACCTCTCCTCCCTTCACTTCATCCTACTCCCTAGTGCCAGAATAATTTCTGTAAATCATTTCAGAAGCTTATACTCCCTGTATTAAGTTCTCAGGACTTCCATAAACTTGTTTCATAAGCCAGGTTGCTTCAAACAACAGGAATCTTTTTTCTCCCTTTTCTAGAGGCTGGAAGTCTGCAATGGAGGCATTAACAGAGCATGTTTTCTCTGAAGACTCCTCAGGAGGACCCTTCTTGCATCTTCCTAGCTTCTGGAGATGCTGGCAGGCCTTGCTATTCCTTGACTCGCAGATATTAACTCCCCAAATCCTGCCTGTTATCACACGGTGTTCTCCTGAAGTGCCTGTGTCCAAATTTCCCTCTTCTAATAAGGGCACCATTAGGAGACTTTCTGTATGTAAATGATACTGCATTCTGGGTGGAAGTGAACTTTAGGAGAGACAGCTATTGAACTCAATGCTTGACAGGAGACTTTATTATTGAACTTTGTAATGGCTTTACCAGATAAATGACAGTGTCCTTCCAGGCCTGAGATGCAGTATTAGACCATCCCTCAGGGGCGTCTCATGCTAGACGACCCTATTTTAGGGAACTTTTTCGGGGAAGGGCCTTCGTAGAAAAGTTCTCCAATGTGTACTCTCTTACCTTGTTTGATTTCTACTTTCCAACATGATTTCTTGCCCCCGCACCCTTCCCCATCAGTCCATTCTTTCCTTCACATAATGTTGTCATGTTTGTTTGAGGTTTTTTTGCTGAAATCCTTGACGCTCTCTCTCTCCATTTTAACTCAGTGCTCAACTTCTACTTTTCTTTTATACATCAAGCTACTCTAACCAATGTAGTTTTAGAGTGAACTTCCCATCACAGGACAACAAGAGTACCTTGTCAGGTGGCATTCTGAATCAAATCAGCACGGGTCTACATCCCAACTCTTAAACTCTCTTCTTATTTCACTAGTGATGCGTTCATTGTTGTACAATCCATTTATATTATGTTTGAATTTCTTCTTTTAAGTAAAAAGATGAGTAGTTTTTGTTTACTGGGTATCTGTTTTTGTCTAGGGGACATTGTCAAAAGCAAAATATTTCTACAATTTGAATTTGACTGTATTGTCATGAACTTATTAGTTTACAATATGCAAGATGAATTTATGTCAGTGAATCATACTTTAATTATAGTAAGGGTAGTTTTCATTTAAGCAAGTAAGATGTTCAGTGGTGTCTGCATTCCTTTGATAAAACTAGTTTCTTCTTTTTACTGAGATATGTTTGTTCAGAAATTGAGATTTCTTAATACCACGACCATTTGGACTAGCTATGGTGTAGTTGCGTTCCTAGGATGGCCTTGACAGTGTGTGGCTTCTCTAAGATTCAGGTAACTGACTTTCTGGGGTCATCGTACTTGACCATTCTGATTAACCTACACTGGGAGGATTCTTGGAATCCATTTACCTTAATGGAGGCAATCTTTTAAATCCACTATGGGTTCAGCCTCCATGTGTACTAAGCATCAGTATGGACGGCTGAAGTTTCAGCTTCCCTGGAGTTAGTGGAAGTTACACCTCAGTGATGTGATATGTTAACTTTATCTGTGGGATTGAAGACCATGGAATTGTAAAAAGGATAGAAGCTGGTATTGTCCCTAGTGAGATCTAAGTAAGTAGAACCATGAAAGACAATGGCAACCAGAAGTAGTATTCTCAGTGGAAGAGAATTAAGAAGAATTTACCTATTTCGTATGTACTGCCCTATTAATCAATAATTCCTAGATTTTTGAGAAAGCTCACTTACTAGATCTGAAATTTGGTTTTTTATGGTACTGCTTTCTTTCACAGGAACAAGAGAATGTGAATCAATAGATTTTTACTGTAGCCTTTACATTTCACTGTAATCTCAACTGACTGTTTAGTTTGGGAACATTTACAACTTCTTTCCTCTTCCCCCACTCTCGCCACAGTTCTGAAATACTCACTTTAAATATAAGTTTCATGCTCATATGAAAATAAATATACTTCCTCAAGTAAGTGATTAAAAATAGAAGCAGATTGGAAATATTAATATTACCAGTTATAATAGAGTTATACGCTCCTTTTCACTAAATCAAATATTTTGTTCCACAGAAAAGCCAGTGTAGTTGTTTTCTCAAGATGACTCATAGCTGAAAAGGTAGCCATCGTTAGGTAAATAAATACCCCTTCTGCACCTCCGTAGCTGCACAGAGGGCTGAGAATTAGAAAAAGTGCAGAGGTGAAGTCCTCTTCCTGCTCATGGTGTTTTAACACTAACAATCAAGTAGACACAACCTGGGCTTGTTTATGTTTAATTTTTAAACTCACCCGAGTCCCTGCACACTGCTTGGTGTTCAATTCATCTTTTTCACAAGGATAAATGACAGAATTAACTGTTCCTGGTTGGGAACCCCTAATTCTAGGGAATCTTGGGGTTTCAATCCTGTTGCCTTGGTTACTGAAATGTGGCACTGCAGTTTGCACAACTCTGAGTGGAAATTTCTCTTAGGACTATCCTCCCTTGTAAGTAAATAACCTGCTTGATGTATTAAAGTCTAAGTTCTGTTTTAAAATTTTTTGAGTCATGTTCACTGCGATTAGTTTAAAAAACAAATGGCCTTGACCTTTTGGTCTAGGAGCAGCATTTCTAACATCATAATTGGAAAAATTAGAAGTGTTTTACTAAGTAAAGTGGAAATTTAATAAAATCCTGGAGATGCCCTTCTCCAGCGGGAAGCAGAGTTTTTCTTGGTAGTATAGCATGTGTTTATTATGTGACTGTTTCATAAACATAAAATGTAATAAAAGGATGACTAATTCCCTTCTGCCTAGGATGGGGTGTCATAATGATATTTAGTTCTTTTTACCTGGTCAAGGTATTTGCCTAAATTCACTTAGGACATTTGAAAACTAGCAGGTAAATGCTGTGAATTTAAAAGCTTATTCAGGGACTTGCGTTGGGGAAGCAGGTTCACCGGAGCACACACTCAAGTTGTATCTGAAAGTGCTTTTCTCCTTCTATCAACGAGGCAGAAATGGGGTGTAATCAGATTCGGCTTTTCTTTATTGCTGTGCACAATGCAGAGATACAAACTGAAAAGTGTATTATCCCTTCCAGAGTCATTCCTGAAATCTCCTAAATGCTGATCTGAAAAATGCTGCCTTTGGGGATGGAGGCACCACGGGGACTGGTTATAAACCATTTCATTGAAAAGGTTGGCAAACACAGGTGTAGAACCAACTCATGAATTAGTATCTAAAGCCCAACTCCCAGTCTCATGAAATCAGGGAGATCAACTTAAATACCTCTAATTTTCTGGCCTAACAAATAGCAAAATACTGAGACAGAAACCTCGGTGTAGAAGTGACTGTCAACATTTGGAAAAGGGTATTATCAGACCAGTTAACCACTTTCTCTTTTGTCTTGATTTCTTCCAATGAATGGTATTTAAGGTTATAGTCTCGAAGTCACATGTTTAAAAAGGGGCTATATTCTGGAGCTGTATCTGGAAGGGTGGTGAGGAGGGATGGGACCCTGTCAACGTGCTTAGCGATCCTGAACTGGATACTAAATGGGTACTTGCGGTTAAAATTCTATGTTGTGTCTATTTTACCACAGTAGTTCATGTAAGATTTGTGGAAAGGAAAGAGGCATCCAATGGCAAAAAAGTAATAGATAGAAATGATACAACAATTCAGATTTAAAGTTTAAATTTGATTTTTGATAAAAAAATATTTCAAGAAGATTAGTTGATAAGCCAATGAAGTGGGATGGAATAGTGAAAAAAAGCTGGTCAGACCTTTAACTCCTAGAGAGACTTGCTTTTATAATAAGCCAAAGAACGGTTCATTCATTTAACTAATAATAGAGTTCCTCCAGCGTGTTGTGGGGATGGACTGGAGAACAAAACTGTCAAAATCCTTGCCTTCAAGGAATGTCTGCTGTACTCTGTAGTAATCACACAAGGACTGTGAATGCAGCTATTATGGTTCACCTATTCTGCACATAAAAAAATAGAAGTGGGGCTGAAATTAGCAATTTCTTGCTTGTAAACAATTGTCCACTAAGTGTGAAATCCTTCTCTAGGATTTTGACCTAGATTAACTCAGCAGAGTGTTTTTATTTGGTCCCTATTTTATGGATGAGGAAATTGAGGCACAGAGAGAATAATAGTTTAATATTAGGGAGACAATTTGACTTCTGAAAGTTTCTTAGAGGAAGCGCTTAGAATAGGCTAAAAATGTGATAGCACATTTAAAAAGACTTGAGCTATATTTTCATCATTGGATTTTTTAAAATACCTTCTCCCGCTCTTCAGCTAAATGAGACTAACATCATCAAGAAGATATTTACAATGATCTAACAACATCACTCTATCTTTGGAAATCCCTGTCCATAGTAAGCACTCAATAAATTTTAGCTGTTATTACAGTTCTGGGCTTTGAAGTTGTTGATATAATTAATTGTAAGTCTAATTTAAGACTATTATGTAACTATACAATAAAATCATGAGATAGGCAGGCATTTTTGCAAAGCCAGGCTAGAAGCCAATATTTTAAATGCATTTTAGGCTTTTCAATAAATGTATTTCATTTTACTTATGTTCTGTGATCTCTTTGGTGCTTTTATACCCATTTTTCCAAAATAATCTTATTGCCATTAGCCGAGCCTAGTTGAGATTTGATTGTTGTTTCTTTGCCTTTATTTTGTTTTTACATGCTGTTACAGTTAAGAAAAAAAAAATCTCTGAGGTATATCGGCTCCAGTTTTCTGAATTTATGTTAACCAGAGGTTTTGACTAAATTTAAGTTCTTTAAGCTACACTAAAGGCTTAATGTATTTATGCATATAGGTATTTAAATGAAATAGAAAAGAATATATAAGTAAAAATAGTATCTATTATAGAAGAGACCCTATTTCAATATAACTTTTATTATGAGAACCAATCACATATAACTGAAAACCCCCAAGCAGAGTAGTGGCTCAAGCAAGACAAAGCTCACTTTTCTCTCACATAAAATCTGGGCTTCTTTATCAGTAAAATGGCACCTTCATAGTCAAAACGAACCAAGCTCTCTCTGACTTTGTGTTCCCTAGCCTGGCTCAAGGCTTTCATCCTCAAGGTCACATCCTGGTTCAGTGTAGCAGTTGGGGCTTTGGCCCACAGCTACATTACAGGCTGGAGGGAGGTGGAAAAGAAAAGAGTCAGGTCACTTAGAACACACTTCTCTGAAACAGCTTTCTGTCAGGAGCCTTCCCAGAAGTCTGACTCAGCACTTCCTCATATCTTGCTGGTGAGAACTTAGGCTACATCAGTCTGTAAGGGACACTGGGAAATGAAGTCTTTAAGCAAAACACACTGTGCCTGGCATAAAACCTGAGTTCTGGTAATGAGAAAAAGTGTTTAATGGCTAGCTGGTAGGCAAGTAGCATTCTCTGCCATGATTGTAAGCATCAAAGGATACTTTAGAATTGGACAACCTCTTCAGTGACATTCTACTATCATACGTCATCATTTGAAAAAGAATCAGAACACAGTAAAATAAAATCCACACAGAAGCCAGATTGTAACTGACCACTTACTGAGTGTTTGTGATCAAGCATGTAGGAAGTGTCTTTACAACACCCCGTGATGGAGGTCTCATCACCTGGGCATTTTATAGATAAAGAAATAGTGTCCACATGTGGAGAGCACTGGACAGCCTGGCCCCTGACCCTGTGCCCACCAGGCCATTGCACACACTGCTGATTTGATAATTTAGAAAGTATTATGGGACTTGCAGTTGGCCACCATAAACTTGCAATTGTCATTTTATGGCCTTTTGAAAAAGTCTGGCCATTCAAACTGTTGGATCATTGAGACTCTGGTCCGTACCAATGTAATTGAATCGTGTATATATTTTTAAAAATATACACTGTAGATCAGAATACACTCACATTTATCTTTGAGAACAGTTCTTGCATTGAAGGGAATGGCACATGTGTGAACAAATATTACACAAATATTACACTTGTCTTCGGAAAGTACTGGAACCCAAGAACTGCAACCCAGCCTCAGTACAATAGAATGCCAACGTCTTTTGTGACCAAAATTTTTGCATCACTTCTATATTGTCTCTATTTGTGATTCAAAGGTGAGAGATTTGGAGTGCAAGAGACAAAGTTTCAGTAAGAGGGCATGGGTGTGTGTGGGTGTTTAAAAAGAGAAACTCCACATGCAGTGAGGGCGGCTATCAGGTAGGACAGTGAGTGCACTGGGAAGATCTGGCGTCTCACAGGAGTTCCAGAATCACTCACCTAAATTTGCATCTTAAGTGCCCCACAATGTATGAGCTGGTCAGGCTCAAGACTGAAATGTTTTACAGGAAATGTCCCTCTTCAACCTCACCGTTTCAGGTGTACAGCTTGACTTGTTTCCTCCATTTTTGTTTGAATCATTCCATTACTCAACCTTAGTGAAAGATCAATTAGTCATCTGTGAAGGCACAGACTCTCGATTGTTAGGGGTTACTGGTGCGGCACACAGCTTTTTCTACTTGTGAACATACTCAGATGCTGATTAGTGCATGAGTTTTTCCTTTTCTTGAAAAAAAAAATGTTTCTTAGGCTTATCTTTCCCTTCCCTTCTAGAATTATTTTTTAAAGATTTTATTTATTTATGCATACAAGAGCTGGGGTACAGGCCAGAGGCACAGACAGGGGGGTGTGAGAAGATTCACCAGAGACAGAGTGGGAGCAGAACAGGCAGATAGACTGAAATACACTGCTGAGGGGAGCAGTGGGCAAGGAGGTGAGGTCTGCTGTGCCAGGTGGATCCCCTCCCTGGTCAAGGATCGAACTTGCACTGCAGTGGCTGTGGAAGCCCCACAGTGTGGCGCTCACCCCTTGTGCCACCAGGGAGGTCCTCCCTCCTAGAATTTCTATGTCTCCATATTCCAGGCTGTCTCAGAAGTGTCCCTCTGCTGTGCTGTGGGTGGCTCCTGTCTAGTGACCAGCTTCTGAGGCACTTGTGACTCTCAGGAGCTGCAAATTTGGACTGGGAGAATTTTTCAGAGCATGGAGGGGAATCTGAGGTCTGTAACCACAGGGAACTGGACACAGTATCACTAGTTGTGTTTCAGGTGTTTTTTTTTTTTTTTTAATTATTGCGTCTCCAGCAGAAAATATTTAAATAAGATTTTGTCAAGTAGCTTGAGCTTTGGAAAACCACAAAATATCTAGGATTTTTTTGATCCTTCAGAACTAGGAATTGCCCCTCAGAGGTAGTAATGGCCCCTGATGAGAATGCAGGCATTGATATAAGTGATTTATACTCTGTATGAGTACAGGACCTCTTACGCATGTATGAACTGTGTTTGCAAAGTTTCTAAGCCCATGGAGCAAGTGGGTTGTAAATTCTATGAGGGCAGTTTTATCATTGTGTTTACTGTTATAGCTCTAGTTTCTAGACCAGTACCTGGACTATAGTAGGTGCTTATTAAATATTCATGGAAAGTTGCTTAATGAATAAAATATGGATTCATCCCATGTATTACTGATTTCAGTTATTTTTTGGTTTTCATATATTTTTTACAAATAACACTGAACAAATTTCACTAATGTGTGTGTTCACAGGTGGGGCAGGGGCTCAAGTCCTTAGACTTCACTGATTTCAAATGGAGCCTTTGCACTTAAAATATGAGAAATATCAGCCTAATGAGTTAACAGTGTGGCAGGACATGTTACATATCTGTTTATCCATTGCTTTGTTTCCTTAGTAGTTATCTTTGAGCTACCAGCTTACTGCTGTCATGAGTGCTTGGGATGCTTTTAAGAAACCTGGCCTCCCAGGTACTTACATTCTGGTGGAGGAGACAGAGAAGCACAAGCATCATGAGCAAGTTAGTTATCTATATTTGGAAGACAACAGGTACTGTGGACAAAGGGACACAAGAGCTAGAGACCAAACACCGGAGCCCTGGAAGAGCTGGAGCAACGTGAAATGGAGGCGGGAATAAGCGCAAGTCTCCTGGCGATGTATTTGAGCAACACTAGCAGTGAAGAGTTAGCCATGTGGAGAGAACAGCATTCCAGAAAGCACAGAGTCCTGGTAGCAAGAGAAGTTATAGAATATTCCAGGAACAGGGAGGAGGCCCGTGTGACTGAAGCAGGAGACAGGAGTGAGTCAGGAGTGGGAGAAGACGTGGCCAGAGAGGTGAGAGGAGGGGAGATCATCTGGGTTTATGTGGCAACAGAGATTTTGACTTTTATTCCGGGAAAATGGGGAGCTCATGTAGGACTCTGAGAGACCATGTGACTATACAGTGCTCACTTTTGTTTGTTAAATGAGAAGACATCCAGAGGGGATTGAAAGTTGAGACAGGGAAAGAAGTTTGGAAAATATTACAGCAATACAGGCGAGAATCGTAATGGAGTGGCAGTGAGGGGTGATAGCGTGGGCGGAGTATGTTAAGGTGGAGTTGACAGGAGTTTTGATTGTCTGGGTGTAAGAATATGAAAGAATGGAGAAATGATGACTGTGTCAAGAAAAATTTCTTTTTCACAGATTTAAGTCTAAGTCTTTTATTCAATAGTCTGTTCTTTTCTCATAATAAGAATTATTTAATTAATCTCAAAAGGTGATCCCAATTATTTTGATCTAAGCAATTAGAAGGTGGAGTTGTCAGCAGCTGAAATAGGAAGGTCTATAGGCAGAAGACTTTTTTGAGGGGGAGGGACTAAAGTTAGTTCAGTTGTGGCCATGTTGAATTTGTGGTGTTTTCATACAATCCACTGGAGGTTGTCTGAGATTTAAACGGGCCTAGACTTGATATAGTATCATGAGTCTTCATCACAGAGATGCAAATGAGATCACCTAGAGAGAGTACAGAGAGACAAGAGACCAGTGTTTTCATATTACAACTCCTTTATTTTATATATTTATTATGTCACTTTTTCTTGATATGTAGAATATTTTAAAATATCTGGAAAAAACAGAGTATGGAATAATCCCCTCCAACACCATATGTGTGATTATATGTATATGCATACACATATACATATTTTAAAGGAAACCATAGACATTACATTTTGTACCCATAAATATTAATACCTTAGTAGGTATCTCTACCAGAGAAGGTCTGGTAGTCCTTCTAGTTATACTACAACTATATTTCACAGGAAAATGAATGCCACTGCATTATTTTAAACTCCTACTTTTCCCTAATCATCTCAAAAATGTTTCTCTATAGTTGGTTTGTTCTAGCGAGGATCCAAACAAGGTCTAAATGATGCATTTGGTTGATACGACTCTCCCTTTTTTCTTGTCGTTACTGAATATGTCATTACATATGTCCTATTCTGCAATTTTGAGTTGGCCAAATGAATCTTTATGATGATGGTGTTCAGTATCATCTCCTATACCCCTTCCACTCATGCTTATTAATTGTCGCTTAAGTCTTAGTTAGATTCCTGTTCAGTATTATTCATAAGACAAATATGAGCAACTGGGAGGCAATGAATTTGGAAATACCACTTTCAGTGATGTTAAGATTAATAATGACTCCAATTTTAGCAGTGGTCCATTTATTAACTTTCTGTCAGCTCTTTGTCTTAATTGTTTTAGTTACCACTAATTACCTAGATACATTATTTTATCAAGGGTGAACAACAACAACAACAAAAAAGAATACAACCAAAGACTAAACCTTGCAACACTCATTCATTCATTCAATGAGAAGAGGTAAAACTGGCAAAGGAGATTGGGATGGAGTTCCTCTCTCTGTGGCTTCTTGAAAGACAAATGAAGGAAATGAGGAAGGAACAGTGACCTGTTATGCCAAATAGCACTGTCAGCTTAGGAACACTGAGAATTGATAACCAGTTGTAGTACTTCGCAAGTTAGAGGACACTGGTCATCTTGTCCAGAGCAGTTTGATGGAGTAACCAAAGTGACAACCTAGTTGGAGCAACTATCATCTCCTATACCCCTTCCACTCATGCTTATTAATTGTCACTTAAGTCTTAGTTAGATTCCTGTTCAGTATTATTCATAAGACAAATATGAGCAACTGGGAGGCAATGAATGAGAGATTGGGAGGAAAGACTTGGAAACAAGTATGAGCAACTCTTGCAAAGAGGGAGAAGGAAGAACCCTGGAGTAGAAAGGGGTGATACCCTGGTGCCCTTGAGGAAGGGATGTTTTCATCAAGAAGGACAGGCAGGACAGCAGGCTGTGGATGCTCTGTCCATAGGCGGGCAGGTGTGGTCCTGTGGCTCTTCAACTCTTATTGCCTCTGTCCTTAGGGAATTAGGAGCCATATCATCCTCTTAGAGTGAGTGTGGGCACAAAGCGTGAGAGAGAGGATCAGTGTGAAGCCCGATGTTGATGCGTTGAATGGGGACCTGGTAGTCTAACCTAGAGCAGTGGGTGGTGAGAGGAGAGGGCCACTGCGCCATGGGGTCCCCTCCTTGGCGGGGGATTGAACTCACACTGCAGTGGCTGCAAAAGCTCCACAGCTCGGTGCTCAACCCCTTGAGCCACCGGGGAGGCCCTGCTTTGCTTCTCAAGGATGTTCTTTCCTGCCCTCTACTCCTGTGCTCTCTCTAAAAAGACGGAACTACTAGGTGCTGAGTTTTAGATTTTTCCCTAAAGCAGGAAAGAAACAATTTTCTTTCTATTGGAAAGTCCCCTCACTGGGAGAGGCTGACTGCCTGCCACTTTCTTCTGGAAGTTATCTTATGACTGGCCACTGACCATAGGTTTTGTAAATCCAGTTGAAAGTTTAAAAAGTGCTAACATTCAAAGTATTAAAATGCTGCTATGTGCCAGAGGTACCTCTGCCTGATCTTATTTTTTACATATGTGGGTATTTGTTATAAAATAATATAAAGCAAAAAATAATTCGGTGATACAATTCATGTAAATTTTTATTATTTTATTTTTTACCGAGGTAACTTTGGTTTACAATACTGTCTGGTTTAAAAGTATATGATCACACCACTGACTTGATTAAATTTTTTTATTATTAAATTAATTCACTTATATATATTTGACATCAATTACATTTTTATTGGCACAGTGAATTTTTAAGTTATAGATATTCTTTTTCATACATTAATCTTTACAATAATGTGAAGAAACTTATATGCTAAAATGTTAAAACTTATGATTCCCAAGGAATATTTTGTACTTGAACTCTATTTGAGCAATTATACTTGAGCCCAAAATGCTGGATTTCTGAAAGTGTTGCAAAAATATTTTAAAATTTCTTTTATAGCCAACTTGTGAACCTCACACATCATATTGCTGTTTGTCTGATCCCCAAAATGGTGTGAGGAATCTAATTCACCAGATTTCCATTTGAATAACAATTGCGATTAAATATTCCTTTCATTTTTTGCTCTACAGGATAAAAACTTATTTTCCTAACCATTAAAAGTTTAAACAATATGGGGTTTATTACAATATGTCTTAGTAACCAATAACCAAAATGAGTTTTAGTAAATAGAATCTATGTGGAATTCTGATCTTTGGAAAATACAGATAATCCTTTTGTCTTGAGTGATTTTTTAGTAAAACAACTATGCCGAGTGATATTTAGAATAATTTCTTGTGCTTATTTGACCAAGGTCTTTTTGAAGTATTCTTGGCTTCTGTTCTTTCTACCCTTTCCCCACCAACCAATTTGCATAAGCCTGAGCATAAAACTTGATAATTACTTTTGTTCAAGACAAAATTTGAAAGCAGCACATTTTTTGTTATTTCTTTTTAGGCAAATCCTTGAGTTTTCATCTTTAGAAATTCAAGTGCTATTTGACAATGCCATCCTGATAGTCTCATGGCCAGTCATCTCTTGATTATACTTGTTGTAGAGAGAAGACTGCTGTGGATCTCAAAGTGGACAGGATCCTCAAGTCATTTATGACTCTAGATCAAAGAGTATAACTGAATTAGAAACATCTCATTTAAGCCCTACCACATTGAACCACTGGGTTTCAGATTAGGCTAGGAATCTTAGTTGTCAGCTCAAGACATGTGTAAATAATCAGCAAATATAATTACTTTTCAGACACAGTTTAGATTTGCTTCCTGCAGTAAACAGAATAGCTCATTAATCATGAAATTGGTAAGGCTCTTGACAGTGTGTGATCAATGCTATCCATTCACAAGTACAGGCTGCTTTGCCAAAAACTAAGTTAAAGTTAATTTAATAATCCATTATATCATACACTGTTGTAGACCTTTTCATATCGACATGAAGAACATTGCCTAGCAGTCATAGATCATATTATCTATTTTCTTAAATATGTGGTATATACAGGCTTGTTGGAAAAGTCTAAATGATATAGTTTATAAATTAAGAAACTTGGCCAAAGCTGTGTTCTTTGCTTTTCTCATACCTCTCCCCAGTAGATAAACATTGTTGAATAGTTTTATGCATCTCTTTTGTTATATCCGAAGTATGCTTCCACACATGAATACACATAATTTATTTTTGTGCACTTGGGGTGCTATATCATCTGATCTGCAACTTGCTGCTTCTTACTTACAGTGTGACTCAGATATGACTTTCTAAGGTAGAGTAGATATGACATATATCTATCTCTAAGAATTTTTATAGACTACTATTGTTTTGCAATATTTTAATTTCTATACATAAGCATATATAATTGATTACTTATTTAGTTTTTCCACCTCCCAGTTTTGTGGCTATATTATAACTTTAAGATTGTTATAATGTGTAATTATGACTTGTAGTTATAAAATATATTCATGTTTTATATGAAAGTGGACTGCACAGCTAGCATTCATATTATTGTGTAATTAGTTACTATTGTATAGTGTAGCTCAAAGAGGAAACTAGCCATAGTGGTTATTTATTATGTATTAATGTTTTTTGTATTCCTTTTGTTTTGATTGGTGTGTATTCTTGAGTCATTTTTTAGAACGAACTTTCTGCTTCCCATATATCTTAGAAGTTTACCGTCATCGTTTCCAAGATACTGCCTTATTGTGTTTTAGGATCCCTGCTACTAATTGGATATTCTGGTATCAGAGTAGTCTAAATTCTTTGAGTTCACTTGACATCTTCTGGGAAACTCTTATTTCTCTATCATGTCTGTAAGTTTCTGTGCTTTTCATTGTTAATTTTATAGGTCTTTGATAGGCCTTTCAATTAGTGATTTGTAATTTGGCAAACTTTTTTTCTATTATGTTTTGCTTTTCTTTTTCCCCTTTATTGTCCAACTCTTTGATCTTCAGTCATGTCAATTTTATTATTAAATCTGTCTCTACATTTTTTTCATTTTCACTTTTGCAACCATAATTGTTTTTCCTTCTTCTTTATTTATATATATTTGACATCAATTGTAGTTCCCATGGATTTCCCACCACCATTTCACCAGTGCACCATCACCTCAATCCCTGTGCTCTTTCTGCCCTCAACCCACTCCCTCCCCCCTCCCCACTAGGTGTCTCCAATTTGTCCTTGTTTTTTTGTTTTTGTTGTGTTTTTATTATTATTATTATTATTTTATTATTTTCCTTGATTGCTTATTTGATTCCCTCATATCACCCTGAATGCACCTGATCTCCTCTCCAACCACAAATTTAAATTCTAAAGATGTGTCATTTATATTCTGTTTTTTCCTGAAACTGTACTCTCATATCCTACTACACCAGGCAGAACTCACCCTTATCTATAGAGGATTGTGAGGATACTCTGAATGCTCAATGTGATGGGTCAGATAGTTGATTCTGACCTCCTCAAGTATTCTTAATCCCAGAAGTTATCACCTCCCTACCCTCTTTTACTTTTCTCATCAACATCACCTTAAGTTCCAACTCCATTTTGCTATCATTGTGGTGGGACCAGCAAACCCCTATTTTATCTTGTCATCAGCATTCAATTTGTGTTCCCTTGTTTAGAGCAAACTGATGAAAGTAAAGCTGTGTAGTGGGAAGAATTCAATCCCACTAGACCTCTTTCTTCCCCTTAATTGTATTATTTATTGAGCTATTGTTACATACACACAACATTGTTTATGATTTGGGGGTACAAGCTCATAACTTCTCATGTATGTATTTCAACACAGCACCCACCACCAAAATAACCCCCCACTATAGTCCATTATTAGATGCCTTCCCCTTTGCTCTCCTCTGGTCACCTCAATTCTGGAGTCAGAGTTTCAAGGATTCTTTTGGTTTTGGTTTTCTGTTCTTTTGTTTAGTTTCTTTATATTCTACACATTAGTGAAATCAGCCACTGTTTGTCTTTCTTCTTCTGACTTATTTCCCTTAACAGATAACCACATCCAGTTTCATCCACGTTGTGCAAATGACAAGATTTCATCTTTTCTTACAGCCAGTAGTATTCCCTTGTGTATATATAACACATCTTAATCTGCTGATCGTTTTTTGGACTCATAGGTGTTTTCATAAATTGACAATTGTAAATAGTGCTGTAATGAACATGGGAGTGCATGTATCCTTTTGAATTAGTGTTGTTGCATTCTTGGAGTAGATACTTAAGAGTGGGTTTGCTGTCAAACCCACTTTTTTTCATCGTAATTTTCCTTTTATGGGTGTAACAACCTGCTATAGATCTCTCCAAGGATGGGAAAGTGAATTTTAAAAGTAACTCTTCCATTCCCCAAATGATTTCTATTTTATTTTTTTCTAATGGCTTTAATTTGTTTATCTTCTGCCCTTTCTTTCTTGCTCTTGATTTTCCTTAAACATCCACTGATTTATAGATGTCTGTTTGTATGTTCACATGTGTTAGAGTTCAGATTGGTAAAAGCAAATAATTTCACTAAGGTTGTGGGAAATTGTTTCCTTGGCATGCCTCTTCCCGCATTGGGCAAGTTGCTCTGGTTATGGGTGAATGGATAGGGCATTTCCTTTTGCAGGTAACCTTCAGGCTGATGGATGTGAGCATGCAGGGAGACAAGCTAGAACAATGTCAAGGTAGCAAGGACTTCCTCTGGGAACGGCCTTGGTCAGAGCTGCCGTCTGGATTAAGTTTTCCTCATTCTGTCTCCAGTTGAGATCTAGACTTTCTTAATCTTCCTCTGACATCAAAACCCTCACCAGAAAGTTCTCTTCTCAGAAAACCCACATTTTTATTCAGCATTGCTCAGGCTTTAGATGAAGGCTTATGAGCTGAAATTCACTGGATGGAAGGGAGAAGAGGAGTTCTCTAAGTCTTTCCTAATACAGTCTTTAATGAACTGCCCTGCTATCTCTCCAAGTGCTTTGCCTTTGTGAATGTCTGAATTGGAGCAAGAGCCCAGTCACCTCTGGCATATTGGGCTCTGCTCTAACTTCTACACCAGTCCATTGCATCTGTCTTCTCCCATCAGGAGAGAAGGGGGTCAAGTGGGAATGTGCCATCCCTTCTCTTGGGCCAGAATCCTCTCTGATTTATTTTCAATAAGATTTTTTATCTCTAGCAATCCACAAACTTAATTACTGTAGATTGCTAGTGTTTGGGTCCAGAGTCTTTATAAACTTGTAGCCAAAAATCAGCCTTTATTTTCATGTGGCAGGAAGTAGATTAAAATAAAGTTTTTTTTGTATTCCAGAATGCTTTGAAATGTTTTTCTAAATGAACCATTCAGGTAGACAGCAGGCAAGGACTTTGCAACATAATGTGCCCTCAAGTGCACCAGCGTGTCCCCAACATTTCTCCATGACCTCCTCATCTAACTAGTCCTGCACACACAGGCAGGTGAGTAGTGGGTGGTGGCAGTACTTTTGTCATTGGCAGTGCCGCTGGCTGTGGCAGGACTCTCCTCAGGAGCCAGCCCTGTGAACAACAGGAGTAAAATGTTTAGTCAGCAGGAAATGATTTTCCTTCCCACTTCCCTCTTCCTTACAGCAGATAGCTCCCCAACAGCGGTGGGGGAAGCTCTGGGTGACTGGCTTAGCCTGTTTCTCTGTGAGTCACAAACACCTTAGGTGTTTTGTCACGTCAGGATGCTGAAGCCCAAAGAAATGAAGCCTGACTCAAGTCCCACGCCCTCCTCCTCCAGTCCTGCTCTTTGCTTCTTCGCCGCTCTCCTCTTCCCACTTAGTTTCTTTGTAGAGCATACTAACTGCTTACTCCCACTCTCCTGGAGGTCCCCTCCTTTCCTGGTGGCATTGCTGTGCTTCAGTACCCATTGTCAGGGATTCTTGCACTAGTCTCTGCTGCCTCCTGCCTTCTAGATGTTTCTTCTACCATGATTTCGACTCTGTGCCTCCAGTGAAGTCCATCCAACAGGTGGCTCTTAAGGATGACTAGATTAGACAGGCTTCAAAAGTGGAACCCCTGCAAGCTTCCCACTCTGCACTCCAGCTCACAATGCTCATGTTGGGTAACTGAAGTCGGTGGAGTCAGAGGGATGGAGCTGTTAGAAAAAGGCGTTAGCAGAGGCTTGTGCCCATGTCCCTGCCTCCTCCATGGGCCTCTGGCATGTCCCAGTCTTGCTGTCGTGACAGCCTGGCCAAGGACACGTGTGTGTGAGAAGCCCTTCCATGAGGGCTTATGAAAAGAGGCCAGAACTCAGAAAGAGGGAAATCCTTTTAGGGATTTTTCCCCTTTGGGCTCCCTACAGCTTAACTTGGCAATGGGCAGCCACACCCCCAGTACTTCCAGAAAGTTGGCTCCTTTCTCTCCTACAGATCCGAGTTTGTGAGACAAATTTTTATGACAGCATGCCTGGACTCTCTTCTCCCCTCTCTTCTCACTTCTATTTCATTTATTTTTTAAAGATTTATTTATACAAGAGCTAGGGCCCAGGCCAGAGGTGTGGGGGTGAGAGGATTCACCAGAGACAGAGACAGAGTGGGATGCAGAACAGGTGGATCCACTGAAATACTGCTGAGGGGAGCAGCAGGTGAGATAGGAAAGGTATGCTGTGCCATCTGGGTCAGCTCTCTGTCCCGGGATCGAACTCGTGTTGCATTGGCTGCGAATAGCTTCATAGTGCTGAGCCTTAACCCCTTGTGCCACCAGGGAGACCCTCACTTCTGTTTTAAAGGGAATTATTCACAGATCACCTAGCACTACACTGATCACTGATCAGGAAGGGGTGCACTTGGAGAAATGAAGTCTCTGCTCTTCAGCTTGGTCTGGGGTCAGCAGCACTTTGTCTGCTTAGAAGGCTTTCTGGTCCATTGAACTCACTTTCTTCCTCTCCTGTGTCTTTTCTCATACCACGCTGCCCCCCTTGAGTGCCCATCTCTGCTCTTCAAATCCTGCAAGACTAAATTTCAATGATACTTTTCCCTCTACCTCACTCTGCTGTGGTTCCTTCCAGTGTTTGCATTTTTGCTCTTATGTGCCCAGGTATCAGAGCATTGTGTGGGTATGTCTTACTTCCTCCAACGCAGGATATTTCATTTATTTTTTGTGCTGCTTGTAGTACTGAACATAGCACCCTGTGCACCCCAGGTAATCAGTGGGTGCTTAGTGACTAGGTTTTTATTAAGTTGGCATCACTTACAGGTCATGGTTAGAGGCTCTGATCTGGGGAAACAAGGTTGACAACTGATTGTTACATGTGGCTGTTCTCTCGGAAAAACAGATATTGCGATTATCTCTTAATCCTTACAAGAACTCTGAGGTGGGTGTTTATTTTCATTTTACCGAAGAAGAGGAAACCGGCTTAGAGCAAAGGAATGATTTGACAAGAAGACACAGCTGGTACAAAACAGCAGTACCATTGTATTCTGCATGCACCCAGAGCCTCTGCTGACTCCCTAGTCCTTGAATTGCAAAGGAGCTAAAGAGTCAAATGGGACTTTGGTCTAGTCTCTTTGCAGCCTTTCCATCCTGCGCGGTCAATGGGGGTGAATGATCTTGCTCTGAGGGCCTCCCTGGAATCCCTCTGAGGGGTTTCCCAGGCAGAGTGTTCAGGGTACACACAGCTGTTAGCAGGGTTTCCAGGTCGGGTCTTCACTTCCCAAGTGCCTACCAGCCCCGGACACCAGCCTTCTGGCCGGGGTCTCCTTCCCTCCTCTGCTGTGTTGGAAGCGAGGGCTGAGATAGTCACACCAATGTGAAATGCAGAACAAAACAAAGGGTCAGAAAAAAACAAAACAAATATAAACCCTGGAAATCTGATTGTAAAATCGAGGCTGTCAGAGTGGGACTGTGGAGGCCCAAGTATGAAGGGAGCACAGTGGATTGTGGTGGAGGACTGTGGGTTTCCATAACTTTCCACATGGCTGCGGAAACAAAACACGATTTCATAGGCTGGCCAATTAGTGCATCTTGTTCAGAGAAGGGAAGCTTTACACCCAGTAAGCACCCAGTGGATAGATGCCTGTATCCACCCAGTGGATAAATACAGGCCTGGAAAAACAGCTCCCTTCCTGTTCTTCCATCTCCTTTCCCTCCTGTCAGATACCTGGCAGTTGTTTTGTTTCAATGTTCATCACTGGTGTAAAGCAGAGATTGGCCAATGCTTTCTCTCAAGAGTCACATGGTCACTCTTTGACCATCCCGTCCCTGTGGTACATCTCAGCTCTGCCATGGCCAGGAAGTGCAGAGGTGAATGAATTGTAGGACTGTGTTCAAATAAAACTTTATTGAAAAGATGGGGGGTCTGCCCGGGCTGTCACCTTCTGTCCTCAGATTGAAAGCAAGGATAAAATGTGCCATGCTATTAGGTGGGACTGTATTTTGATTCTCTTTTCTATATTTTTCTCAAACTTACCAGATGGGAAATGACTAAATGGATGACACAGCCATCTAATTTAATCATGGAAATAAAGGGACCAGGCACTTTGCCGAGCATATTACATGCTTTATGGTATTTATAAGTAAATACTGTTATTATCTCCATCATCAGCTGAAGACACTAGTCACAGAGAGCTTCTGCCAGAGCTCATATGTTCCCAAAATATTGATAAAGAGATATTGATTATGGTTCATGATCATCTACAGTTTTTCATATGCTTGTAAGTCACTGAAAGATCTTCTTTTGTAAAGTGTCTCTTTAGTTCTTGGGCCCATTTTTTGATTGGGTTGTTGATTTTTTGTTGTTGTTGAATGGTGTAAATACTTTGTGTATTTTGGAAATTGGTCACTTGTCAGATGTGTGATGTGCAAATATCTCCTCCCAGTCTGTGCATTGCCTTTCTGCTTTCTGTTATTGTGATTTTTTTTCTTTTTTTTGCAGTACAAAGGTTTTGGTGATGGATGAGGGAAACATGTGCACATATGGAGAAGTAAAAATATACCCCAAAAATGATATAGACAAATTCAAAACACTACTAAAAATGAATAAAAGTGGGATGGATATAACTGTCTAATTAAACAAAGTCAATATTTAATGGAGAGAGGAAAGCATGGGCTCCTAATCAGAAATGTGGGTTCACATCCCAGATCTATTCCATGGCCAAAGATGACACTGAACCTCAGTTTGCCCTGCAAGAAAAGGGGGAAATTAACGGGATGTGTCCCACCAACCTTTGAGACCACTGAGGATAAAAAGTTCTATGACTGTGCTTTACAAACTGCAAACACCATATAATTTTAGTTATTGGTCTGTCATTTGGATACACTTGAGGCTTTTCCCCATATGAAATTAAAAAATTTTCAGAAGTGTAATCATCCTTGACATTACGAAGTTTGCGTGCTCACAACGAAAGTCATTTTTCAGGACTTTTCTCCTTGATGCCCTGGCGCTAATAACCTTCTCTTGGAGTTTGTTGCTACTGCATCTGGGCCCGTCTCTGCTGTAAAGGAAAGATGCAGCTTTCATTTCCTTTTTCCTTTGCTCTGCTGAGCAAGGTTAAACTTCTTAAGAAAAGACTTTTCAAGGTCTCTGGTGGCCTTGAGGCTAAGTCTCAGTGCTATCGCTACTGTGGCCTGATTTGATCCTCGGCCAGGGAGCTGACCCACATGGCACAGCAGACCTCTCCTGCCTTGCCCACTGCTCCCTTCAGCAGTGTATTTCAGATCTGCCTGTTCTGTACCCCACTGTATCTCTGGTGAATCCTCTCACCCCCACATCTCTGTAGTATTTTTTTTTACGATGTCTCTCTCTTTTTGGTAATGCTGATTTTGAAAATGACTTTGGGAGTGTTCCCTTTTGTTCAAACTTTTAGAATTTATTCAAATTTGTTAGAATTTATCAGTGAAGCTATTTAGTTTGTCAGGAGGTTTTGACTACTGATTTAATATCCTTGCTTATTACTGGTACCTAGTGAAGCTTTTTGGTTTTATATGCCCATTCAAATTGGGGAGGACAGTGAAGTATCTCATGGGAATACTTTCTTATGATGTTTCATTCTGTCCTGATTAGTTTAATTGAAGTATATCACAAAATAAGTACTTCTTTTACATTTAGTTTTATTTCCTATTCATCAACAACATACAACTAATAAAATTAAAAAAAAATAAGATGTTAGCAATTGCTGGAAATTAAATTATCCTTATATTTGCCATCTTCATCTAGTACCTTAAATATTTGACCTTTTATAGTGCTCTTATTTAGATATTCCATTAGCTATATAAATTTTATAAAGTTTTGGGAATTCTTTCCTTTTAACAAAAATTCCAACATCTTTATGTGTGTCTATGTTTAAATATATGTAGCTATGGAAATCTGTAATTATGTGTCCCACTCAGAATATTAAGGATTCTCTGAAAGGAGATTCTTTGAAATCTTGAAGATTTATTGTTGGTCCTATGGTGACTAAATAACTTTAAATGTTGGATTACATGTTAACTAAATCTTACTTGTACCACTGACCTAGCTAAAAAGTATGATATTATAGAGACAAAAGAACATGAGAGCAGGAATCCTGAGGCATCAGAGAACTTGAATGTATTTATGAAGCCCAGTGGCCTTGAGTTTCTATTTTGACCTGCCTCCCCCCATCCCATGGACTATTTCTACATAAATCGAAGTTCTAAAAGCTACGCCTTTGATATCAGAATGAATGAGAAATCAACTCAGTGAAGAACAGAACAGTAACAAACTTCCCTGACACAACTTTGGGTCTGGTGAAATGATAGCCACCATCCAACCCTTGTGTGAGCTTGCAGCTAGGGTTGCCTTCTGGAGAACCTTAGTCAGGTGTGCTTTAATGTGGAACCAGGTTGGTAGTGACTACAGGGCATGGGGAAAAGGAAACATAAGTCATCACTAAAGAATGGAATTTCAAGTTGGGACTCAAAGAGTTCCCACCAAAGAAGTTTCAATGAATGGGGACCCATAGTCAGAAATCAGCAAACATCCACTCTGCCAATAACAAACCACCACAGGTCAGCCAGCAGGAAAAGGGTTATAGAATCTGTCCTACTGGCTTCAGGTAGTGGAGGGTTATTTTGACTCATACTATAAAAGATGTGTGTTAAATATTCTGAAGAACTCAAAGAGGGATTGAAAATATCAGCCAGTGATAGGAAGCTATAAAAAATGATGAGACAGATTTGAAGACAGAACTATTTGGAGATTCTGAACTATTATAATTAGGTGGGATAAGTATTAGAATGGAGAGAGCAGAAGACAGTGACTGGAAAGTATGTTTTGTTTTGATAGTCATCAGGAGTGAAGCTAAACAGAGATAAATAGATGGCCAGCATGAGCTTCTATTTAAGAAGAAGCTTTTTTATGGAGAAAGAACTTTAAGAGGAGTTGAAGAGGAGCAAGTAAGAGAATGGGAAAAATACAACATTCAAAGAATATAATGGCTGAGAATTATCCAGAAAGACACCAATACTTAGATTGAGAAGCCTGCAATTTGTAAACAGAGAAAGCAAAGAGAAATCGACACCAAAACCCACCTTAGTTTTTGGCAGAGAATCAAAGATGAAGAACTTATTTTAAATTGAAATAGGTAGAAAACGCAGATCACCATTAGAGGAAAATGCAATTGGATGTTTGATTTTCTCAATAGTAGCACTGAAAATAATAGGTTAATTGATATTTTAAGTAGATTCATTTTTAACATAAGTTGTGTGCATATTAAAATCATATTAAGAATGAAAGTAATACATTATTAGGCAAAAACCAAGTTTCCTACAAAAAACCCTCAGTATAAAAGAAGTTTGGAGAAAGTATTTTAGATCTAAGAAATAAGATTTTAGAAAGAACATTTGATATGTGAGAGGGAATGGGTGAATCAAATATTGAGACACACGAGTAAGTCTGACAAATTGGCAAATGAAATGAGACCTCGTCTGAAGGTTGGGTAGTAGATAGAAGTTATACATGTGCTAGATAAAATTAAGTTGGAGGGGCCTCCCTGGTGGGGCAAGGGTAAGTCTCAGCACTATGAGTTCAATCCCTGGCCAGGGAGGTGACCCACATGACGCAGCAGACCTCTCCTGCTTCCCAGCTGCTCTCCTCAGCAGTGTGTTTTATTAGATCCGCCTGTTCTGCTCCCCACTCTGTCTCTGGTGAATTCTCTCACCCTGACACCTCTGACCTGTATCCCAGTTCTTGTATGCATAGATAAATCAATCTTTAAAATAAAATTAAGCTGGAAGTGTTCTGTGAACTTTGAGTCCCTGGTTTGTGTGTGTGTGTGTGTGTGTGTGTGTGTTCGAATTTCCTCTAATAAGGACACCAATAAGACCACTGTGGTACCATTATTTTAGGTGAATCAATATCTTAAAGGTCTTAACAAGAAATGTAGTCATATTCTGAGGCACTGGGCGTCAAACTTAAGGGTATTGAGACCTTTATTTTGGTCTCTTGACGTAAGATGATGTTGGGAGAATATGGGCATTAAATATATCAAGTTTTCTCCTTTATGATTTTATTAGTGATCTGTTTTTAAAAACTCAATAAAAAAGCAAAAACTCAATAAAATAAGCATTGTGTTCATAATAACTCAATTTTCTGCTCCTTTAGTGTTATAAAACTATCATTTTTAGAGAAGTAAAATTAGAAAGTGTATATTTTAATTTATTTTCAAGAATGGATGATGAATCAAGAAAGCAGAGTGTGAAAGATTCTTTAATGAATAGATAAGAATGATTGATAATTAAAAATTAATTAGTTCTTGTAAGTATCTTGAAAATAATTTATTTCAACCCTGGTGAATATTCCCTCTCTTTAGTATTGTTTGCAATATTGCTTTTCTTAATCTATTTTTTTCTAGATAATGGAATATAAATCTTGGATGGATTTACTTTTTATATATCAAATTGGACTTGAAATTAAAATTTAATGAGTTTTTTGTGCTGTAATCTCAATAAGCACAATCTTTGTTGATTTTTCATTAGGAATATTTTATTGTGTTTTAAAGTGGATTCTATAAGAACTTTAAAAATCATCAGAGGGACAGTAGTCCTGAGGTGCATAATGCTATGGCCTAGTTAATCGCATATGCTTTTTATTTTTTTTAATTACAACCATTTTATTTTATTTTATTTTATTTATTATTAGTTATATTTGACATCATTTGTAGTCCCCAGGGGGTACCCACCACCATTTCACCCGTGCACCATCACCTCAGTCCCTTGTGCACCC
>JAGFMF010011864.1:1379414-1426779 GCA_019455555.1 Galemys pyrenaicus
TGCCCCTAATTTCTCATTTCTGATTGCTGAATAATATTCCATCGTGTATATGTACCACATCTTCTTGATCCAGTCCTCTACTTTTGGGCTTTTGGGTTTAATTACAACCATTTTATCCAGTATTTGCTTCCCTAAGTTTGAAGGATTCAGGCAAACAACTCAGTTTAAGTTGTCACAGTTTGAAAAGGGTACTTTGGGGAAAAAAATAGCCCTTTGTTTGGCAAGTGATGGGTTTTCTTGGATTACTAATTTTACTAGGCAAGAAAATAAATTCAAATGGCAGTTACATTCCAATTTGTATTCTTCCTCTAAAGTCCTCCCCTTTTGCATTCTTGGGTTCCAGCACTCCTACATACCGGTTAAAGCCTTGCTGGAGTGTTCAAAAGAAATTGTTGCAATTAATTCCCTGCTCTCTTCTCTCTTTGATGTGTCACTGTAAGTCTGAGTAATTTTCAGTGGCTGGCATCTGTTCAAGGACATTTTCTTGACTTTGAGGAAGGGGAGAAGCAATGAAAGAAAGAACAATTTTTTTTTCTTAAATAAGAGACAAAAACTACTTTGGTCTAAATAGTTCAAAAACACTTTTTTTAGAGACGTGGTAAAAAAAAAAAGGCTCAAAATTGGCACAGTTAACTACTAGTGAGATTTTTTTTTTTCTTTTTAGGCTGACCATTAGGGACAGAAGTAAATAACAGTCTACCACCAGCACATCTAAGTTATCTTGCCAAAAAGAAATTCAGCTAGGTGCAAAGATAACTTTGCAAACTGAAGCCATCTGTAGTTTTAAAATGGCTACAGGTGTCTTAGGAAGAGACTGATTTTATTTTCTAGTGATTAGAAAAAATGACCAGACTGTGAACTCTAGGGTTATGTTTTGTTTCTTAGGTCCTGTAAGGTATATTCTAAGCAGTGTCTATTTGTAGCATGTACGGTGGCTATAGTTTTCTTGCTCATTCAATAGTTGTATTTTAAGGTGTGGAGTTATTTTATCTTGCCTCGCCTCTTACAAACATGTTTTCTACTTCCCCATATTGTGATTCCTAAAGTAATGACTCATTTTCAGGAGTGGGTCATATGGGAAAGAAATGATAAAACCAGTGATTTGGAGGAGTGTCTTATTCAGTTATAATTATCAGCATGTAACACACCACAGAGCACACAGCAGGAAGTGGCCAGTTTTTATGGAAAGGAGTTGAAATTCTTTTTAGAGTGAATGAGAATAAAAAAACATAGTATTGCAGAAACTTTTAACCAAAGAGAAAGGTCAAGGTTGAAATTTCTATATTCTTCTTCTTATGGAGCCCGAGTTTTTTCTTTGTAAAAGAAATCCTTATTTAAATATAAGACACTTCTTAGTCAGAGACCAATAGAATGGACTTGCAAAATAAATGTGGGATATCTACCAGAAAGTCAGCTGTGAAATGTAAACCCACGAGTATGGTATTCCTACAAAAGTATTGTTCTAATTGGAGCATTATCAGCTATACTGAGCAGTCAGATTCAGATGTGTGCATCTTTTAATACTCTTTACTCCCTGGGGGGCAGGGACCATGTTCTCTGCCATGCTTGGTTTCTATCTGTCTGTCCGTCCTTCAGCTAAGTTTTTGATATCTGTAATGAACATATTTTCCTCAAAAAGGGTCATATGTCTTTGGTTAAATGTAAACACCAAAAAAAAAAAAAAGTGTTCCACAACGTTTCTGAAAGGTCACACAGGCCCCTCACTCAGGCTCCTCACCCAAACCCCCAGGGCAGCAGTTCTGAGAAGCCAGCAGTAACCAAGATAAGATGGCAACAGCAAGTCGCTCTCCATGTGGAACAGGATGACATGTGACTCACGTAGCTCAATCCCAGTGGAATGTGGCCCGGGAACCTGAATGCAACCTGGGGGGCTTCGATATAGATCACCACCGAGGGACAACTTCCCGCCACAACCTTCCCACCAGAAGAAACTTCAAAATTTTCCACTCCAAAATACCCCGCCTATAAAAAACCCAGCAGCCTGTAACCTGGGTGCGACTTCCCTGACCCCCCCTCTCGGGATCAGAGAACCTCGCCTGGGAGCACAATAAAAGTTCCTGCTGGTCATAAACATGGCCTGGCTCTTTCTTCCTCTCTCCCTCTCTCCCTCTCTCCCTCTCTCCCTCTCTCCCTCTCTCCCTCTCTCTCCCTCTCTCCCTCTCTCTCTCTCTCTCTCTCTCTCTCTCTCCCTCTCTCTCTCTCTCTCTCTCTCTCTCTCTCTCTCCCTCTCCCTCTCTCCCTTGCTCTCTCATCCAACTGCGCTGAAACCTTTCAGTTTCCAGATAAGTCAGATGTGTTTGCATCTTCTGTACATTATTAAACTTGAGTTTAATATTATTTAGATGCCTTGATATGTTACAACGGTATTTATATAGATAATTCCATTTGATTCACTGACTCTGTGTTTCATTCAATAAGAGTTCATGAGCTGCCTGCAGTATTCTAGAAGGTGCAGATAGCAGTGTGATTAAGGTGGATCTGAGTCCTAGAGGCCATCACAGTTGGGGGGGGGGGGGGCGGTCAGGCTCTTCTGTAAACACCAGGGAAGTAGAGAGGAAGAGAGCTGGGACTTGGNGGGGGGGGGGGGGGGGGCGGTCAGGCTCTTCTGTAAACACCAGGGAAGTAGAGAGGAAGAGAGCTGGGACTTGGAGTGGCTCTGGAGACTTGGTTCAAATTCTGTTGAGTTGTGGTCCTTTCCTTTGGAGTATTTGTTTCATTAGGAGTGAGTAGCATTTAGAAAGTGTTCACAGAATTTTCCAGGGCAATGTTTGCCCAATAGAAATATAATTCAGGTCATATCTATCAATGAAAATGTTCTAGTTGATACATGACAACATATTAAAGAAATAGGTGAAAGTAATTTTAGGGATAGCATTTATTTCATCTAAGAATTTCCAAATATTAACATTTCCATACATAGTAAACAAAATGTTATTAATCATTATTTTACATTCTTGACTATGTACTGGCTTCAAATCTGGTTTGTATTTTACACTTGCAGTATCTCAATTGGGACATTAAATTTTCATTAAGGATATTTTTGATGTGTCTTCAGATTTGATAAAATTTTAGTGACGAAAAGGTAGATTTGAGTTGGTCCAATATACTAAAAATGTTTTGGTAAATTAATTATCTATCAGCTTTTAAATTCAATATAATTAAAATTAAGTAAAATTTAAAGTTCTACTTTCCTTAAGTCAATAGCGTAAGTCGCCCACAGCTGTCACACTGGATAGTGCGATTCCAGAGTGACACCTCAGCATAACACATGCTCCACTAGGAGACTGGAGAGTTAAGGAAGGACTCATGAAATGGATCTTAAAAAAGCAGTAGGAATTTTCCAGGTAGAGAAGAAGAGGGAGAATATGCTCACAGCATCCCTGAAAGTAGAACATTCACTTAACAGTAACTTATTGGATGCCCATTATGTGAGATATGTCAGCAGCAGGGAGTTGTGGCTTCCGTTAGCATCACAAAGGTCAAGTAGCTTGGAGTCTAAATGTCATTTATGGGCCAGCTTTTCAGAGTGGTAGATGGCGATAGCATATGATCTTGTGTTTGTCAATATTTGGTTGCTTCTCTAGTTCAGAATCTAGTTTGTTGCCTTCAAGACTTTCATGTGGATTGACTTTTTAAAACTTTAGGCAGATCTACTTTGCTTCTTCATTTTCAGTGAAAAAACAAACAAACAAACACAAAGCATGTTGCTTTTACTTGTTGTTTATTGTGGCAGGAAAAGATGCCCATACTGGAGATCTGTGCCATTTAAGGTCTACTAGTCATTTGCTTACTGGTATTTCAGATGTGAACCAGGATTGGGCCAAATTTCATTGCTGCCTTTGGCACTTTTACTTGAATTCTTGGGGTGATGGTGGGAGTGGCTGTTAGCCTGTCACCTATTTGGAATGTTAGACTTGTCCCTAAGACAAAAAGATGACTTAGACACAGATGACTCACATCCACTGCCAGCTAGGACCTTCATAGTGTTCTCAGCATGTTGTGTATTTTGCACCATGAATTTAGGAAGGATCAAATTTGCAAATTTATTCACAAGTTTGTAGTTTTCTATTCAGTTGGCTTTGTAAATTTTGCCTATTGTTTTGTTTTCACCAACTCTCCCTAAAGATGAGCCAAATCAGACCAAACCAAAACAAACCCATTCAACCCAACCCATCCCAAACTAACACAGCCCAACCCAAATGAAAGCAAAATGCAGGCAACAAATAGTCTGGTATATTTAGAAAGATTCTCTTTTTTTACAAGAAAATTGTCTACTCTTTTTTTTTAAGATTTATTTATTTATGCATACAAGAGCTGGGGTATAGGCCAGAGTCATGGGAGGTGAGAGGATTCAGTAGAGACAGAACGGGGAGCAGAACAGTCAGACTGACTGAAACACACTGCTGAGGGGAGCAGTGGGCGAGGCAGGAGAGGTCTGCCACACCATGTGGGTCCCCTTCCCGGTCGGGGGCAGGGATCGAACTCGTGCTGCAGTGGCTGTAGTTTGCTCCATAGTGCGTTGCTTAACCCACCGCACCACCGGGGAGGCCCAGAAAATTGTCTACTCTTTAAAAAATTCAGGAAAAGGGATTTTTGCTACCATCTTTAATTATGTTTATTAGTTTGTCATACTCTTGTAGGCATAGAAATCCTTTCCTAAAGTCTAACCTGTTTTTTCATTATATATTTTTTATAAGTTTATGTCCCTTGAGTCATAAAATCCTCTTACCTTCTGAGAAATATGGACTTATATAAAATCAGGGACTTCATAGAAAACCATTTAAACCAGCTGTGAGGAAATAACATACCTAAGCAGGATTAAATCGAAAACTCAAACACTAGGAATAGCAAAATTGATAATCTGTTTTGGCTCTAGACTCTAGGCTAAAATCAACAGTTAAGACTCTTATATGTACTAGTGCAGTATTTTTTTTACACACTGTGATTTTTACCTCTATTATTATAGTTTCTTTTGCTTGAGTGACAGTCTGTCCTGTACTATAGTACGCCTTGCTGGTATACTCTGAGCTCTGGTGGGTTACTATTTTCAGGTGTCATTTCTATGCCTATAAAAGTGAATTTAAATAGGCATAATGCATATTTTGAGAACATAGTAGGTTTTTTATTTTTTTAAAGAAGGCCTACTTGTGAAAGCCTCTTCAGGTGTATATGTACACAGGGGAAAAAAATTAAAGGGGTGATAGATCTTATGGAAAAATATATGTAAGGATTCCTTTTTGTCACCTTCCCTTTAATCTCCTTTTTAATGGAGACCAACTTTACAGTCTCCTGGTGTCCATAGTCATATTTTATTTATTTTAAAAAAGATTTATTTATTTATGCATACGAGCACTGTGGTACAGGCGAGAGGTGCAAGGGGTGAGAAGAGGTCTCAACAAAGACAGCGTGGGGAGCAGAACAGGCAGACTGAAACACACTGCTGAGGGGAGCAGCGGGCAAGACAGGAGAGGTCTGCTGTGCCATGTGGGTCCCCTCCCTGGTTGGAGGGAGGGATAGAACTTGTGTTGCAGTGGCTGCATTTTGCCTCATAGTGCAGTGCTTAACCCTTTGTGCCACCAGGGAGGTCCATATAGTCATATTTTAAATGATTTGGCTTTGTCTCTCATTCTTGGTTTACCTATGGAAAGCGGGATGTCTTCCTACTGCAGAAGAGAAAGCATACAGATCATTTGCCCATTCCCTTCTCCCTTCCCTTTTCTCTGTTTTAGCTTCTGTTTCATGTCTACCCTGCCCATCACTCCTCAAAGGAAGAATTTACTCTTAGCAAGCCTTGACCTTTTCCCAGTAAATCACTTCCACTGCCTCGGAGATAGTTTCTCATCCTTTAGCCTGGATGCCAGTGGGTTTTGTTGTCAGTGGAGAGTCTAACCCTCAGATCTCAGCTGTGCCTCAGCTTCTCAGCTCTCTCACTCTCATCCTTTCCACTCATCATCTCTTGTAAGAATTGACCAAAGTCTTTGGTTGGTGGATAATATAGCCTTGCAGTTGACAGAGCTCTTGAGAACTTGTCCCTTTTGTGCATTGCTATGAGTAATAGACTTTGAGCTATTAGTATTAGTCACAAAAAAGACTGTATCTACCTTTTAAGCATTTATGGTGTTATGCTTGGGTATCTCATAAATATGTATAATTCCTTCATCAAATAAGACAGAGCACGTATTAGTTATCGCCTTTTCCTTTTGTTGGGTTTAATTGTGGGATCCTTCAAATTAAAGTTTAAATTTAAGATAATTTTAATTTATGTTTATGTGTTTCTAAGGAATTAATTATTTCTCTTGTTTTCATCCTTTCTTCCCCTTTTCATTCAGCAATCAAATCATGTAAATTTTTTCAGGAGTTTACTAACACTTTTTAGAAAGTGGAGGCCTTGGATAAGAGGCCCCTTTATAAAGATTGCATAATAGCTTGGTAACTACTGCCTCTGTAAAATGATATCATATTTCTTCCAAATTATCCTGATGAACTTCCCAGCTGGATATTCAGCTACAGAAAAACTCATGAGATAAGATTCTTTAATTAGAATGTATTCCTTAATTTATTCCGTAATTATTGTAGAGAGAATTGTCCCATTAATGTGAAGTAAGTAGGAATATTTTTATTGGGATCTTGCCCTTCTCAAACCCTTAAAAATAAAGTCTGAGACCTGTTAAGAGACCTAACATCAATAGCATATTATCTTCCTCAATTATAAATGTTGTCTAGTTGATAAGAATACTTAGAAGACATCGATCGTAATCAAAACCAAGGTGAACAAGTTCAAGATTAATAAGTGCTTTCATGAATGCAACCTATTCAATTTCATTACAATTGTTTTCCTATGATGTTTTACTCTGCAGATAATTAGGAAAAATATAATGGTGCTCACATTATTGCATTTATAGTTCCCTCCTCACCTAAAAAATTAATAATTAACTGTGAAAATATTAAGACATTATATTTAAGACTATTACATCTTTAAACATTGTACAAAGCAGTTAAAAAAATTCTAGTGGTAAACACAGAATACGATTTGGTCATGAGCATTTTTCAGAGATTGAAGTAGTCCTAAAAATACATGTAGAACAGCTGAGATTCTTAAATAACTAAAAATACCAAATCTTATTATTTTATACCTAGGTTTGACTAATTTATTATGACCTTATTGTTCTCAGATCCTTGGTGTCCCATGGCAATTAAGCAAAGGGGTTATTTTGTGCATATTCTCAGTATCTATATTAATTTTAATATGCTTTTATATTAATGTATGACATCGACCTTTAGAAATTGTGTTAAATCTCTGTTAGAATTTAATTGTTTTCCCCTTGCTTTGTGTGTCTGTTAAGGATGTAAGGGGGTGGATGTACATCTATTCTGTTTTAGTGTATTTGCATGTGTAACATTGTACACACTTCCTCCTCCAATTTGTGTTTCTGTGTACAGAGATACATCACCATCATTAGACATTCAGCCTTTTTATATGACTACATTTTATGAGTAAAGTGTTCAGTGTTAATAAATATTAATGTAAATAATATTTATAATGTTATTTTCGTATTTAACTAAGATAAGCATCTTCTGATATATAATGAAAATTATGATTAGCTATTTCTAGTGCTTATATATCATTTATTTCATCTTTAAGTGTTATCCCATTTGTGGTATGACTGTGCACACATTGTGTATCAAAGAGAGATAGGAGAACTCATATGTATTAGAAAGATTAACATTAACTGCTCTAAATGTCTTCCCCCCCCTGCCCACGCACACCCCATATATTTGGCTGGTTAAGCACAGTAACAATTATTTCCTGACTTACAGAGTAGTCTATTACTGGTGTTCATTGATGATACTATACTATCATACTATACTCCACAGTCAGGGAACCAACTCCTGTCTTCAGCGATTGTGTCATTCTTTGCAGCCTTTAAGACCTCTGTAGCTAGCTCATTGATGAGAAAAGCATGTGGAGAGGAGGCCACATCTTTCTTAAATACCCTGACCTAAATGATACATCTCTTCTGCTCATATCCCACTGGGAAAGACTAGTGACATGATGGCTTACAGCTGCAGGTAGGAGACTGAGAAATTTAGTCCTTGGATAAACAACCTCTTCCCAGTAGTTAAATGTACACTGTGGGAGAAGAGTATGAAATTTTATAGACAATAAGCCATTCCTCAGCCTGATAGTGAACTGAGACCCTCTAGACTTCTCCTTGTAGCTTCTTACTATAGAAATAAATGAATAATTATCATTAGAAGTTGGCCAACAAATAGGTAATCCCTCTGTTGCTTTTAAAGGAAAGATGACCATATATCACCCTAGGAAGAGAAAATGTTAGAGAAAATTACTATGCATTGGTTGTTGGAAGATAGTTCAGATTTTACTAGATGGTACAAAGAGCAGGAGCAGAGAAGAAAGGATATGCAGTGGGATATGAAGCTGTGAACAAACATCTCTCTTCAGTCTCATGTCTTTCTCCCCTTAGGCTTCTGTGGTTCTACAATGCAGTAGTCAAATACCAAATCACTACGTTGTACACTTTGAAATGAATGTAATATTACATGTCAACTGTATCTCATTTAAATAAAGAAAATACAGGAGTGCCCCACACAAACTGGCCCTTTATCCCCCAGACTGCCCCATCACACCTTTGTGCTCTCTTGGCTCATCCCACTAATACTGTCCCTCTTGGCTCATCCCACTAATACTGTCCCTGTCACTCTGTCTTCTCCCAGTTATCCCCCCACACACGGTTGACCTGATCTTTAATCTTTGAGGGTTAACATGGCAGGTTATCACCTCATCCAGGGTGCTTTCTGTGACACCAGGCTAAGTCTCCCAGGGAGTCTCTGATGTGGTGGGTGTACTTCTAACATGGCGGCCTCCATTTTGTTTGATGGTTGTCTGGTCATTCACAGTGGGCTCTTTGATGGCAGAGTATATATTTTTTCATTAAAAAATGTTTAAATTCTTTTATTGTGGCAAAAAATGCATAACATGCAATTTACCATTTTAACCATGTTAAATGTATGATTTAGTGACATCAAACCACATTGTTGTGCAACCGTCATTGTGGCCCATTCCAGAACTTTTCTTTATCCCAGACAAATTTGTTGCCCATAAAAGAGCAACTCCCCATTCTTCATAGCTTCCCACCATAATCCTGGTCTCCTCTGACATGCCTTCTGTTTCAACGAATTTGAGCATGATAGATATCTCATATACATTATAATTACCTTTTTGTGCCTGCCTTATTTCACTTGGCTTAATAGTTTCACATTAAAACAGCTTTTTCGTTTTTATATCCCTGTATCTTTCATAGTACCCATCACATGAAAGGATGGTAATAAACGTTTTGTTTTTGTGTTTTGAATGAAAGCACAAAGGGTAAGAAATAGAATATCATATTCTAGGAACATTCAAAGGCTCTTGTAGGGATGGAGACCCAGAGTCTGGAGTTTGGAAGACTGTGGGAGACTAAGTTGATGAGGTGAGTGTTGAAAGAGTAAGGAGGTATTGAATTTCTTGAAGCATTGGTTTTGCCTCTGTAAGTAGTAGTGGAGCACTGAACATTTTTGAAGAGAGAGATGTCTAGGTTTTCCTGGGAACACGAGTCCTTATTTTAAGAATGGTTGCTCTTGAGACTCGCGCTAGGGCACCGTCTTAGAGACTTATTCCAGTGGTAGAGAAGTGAATTGAAAAGGAATTAGAAGGTGAAAAAATGGGAAGTGTTTTGAAAATATGTCCGCTATAATATATATTATTCATTACTTAGCAAACTTGTGTTATGTAGTCAGGCATACCTAGCTTCTTAATTATAGTGCCTTTTTTTTTGGCTTGAATTGGAAAGTGCTGATATGGGGGAAAAGAGGAGTTTTTCCCATTCACCATTAAAAAAAGAATTTATGAGATGAACAGTTCTCCTTGATATAAGTGAGATATGTATTTTAGGTGGTTAATTTATAATTTAGATATAAATCTAACTTTTCTACTTCTAATGTTTTAAACATGGGTTTCTCATGACTATTCACTTATACATGAGAGATCCATCTTGAATTTCATTGAAATAACAAAACCAATCTCAGTTGCCAAAGTTCCACTGACATAGTGTTTGATGGGACAACCAACACCTTTGTATGATAACCAGCAAGTTATGGAACGATATGTAGCATCTATACAATCTTCTCTTCTCTGAGTGGGTCTTGGCCCAGAGCAAATGAACAGGACCGACACCCCTCCTTGTAAATCACAGCTTCCTAACTTATAAAAGTCAGGTCACAGAGGAAACAAGCCAAGGAAAGGACCAAAGAAGAATGAGGACACATTTTCCTGAGTTCTGGGACAGGATCCAGCTCAGCTTAGCTCCTTGCTGACAGCTCTCTTCTTCAGCTCTCTGGCTTTGATCACAGTTTCATGCCTGATGAATCTTGATGCCTACAGCACTTAGGAATTTACAACTTGTGTTATTATCATCCACTGTCTCAACTGAGCCTTTCAACAATCTGGCATGAAGTAGGGTAGGTGTTATTATTTTATCTGGTGCATGTCTAGTTATTTTTATTTATTTATTATTGAAGTAACATTGCAGTATAATGTCAGTTTCAGGTGCCCATCATTATTAATCAACATGTGTATATACCATGTTAAGTTTACTATTAAAAGTCCAAGTCTATGTTTCCCTTTAACCATTGTCCCTTCTTCTCCAATTTATCCACTCTTTTTCTGGTAACCACTAATTGGTCTTCTAGCACAAAAGTTTATTTCTGTTTTATTTAGTACATCTGTTTCTTTGTTTGCTGTATATACCACATCTGAGTGGAATCATATGGTGTTTGTCTTTTTCTGTCTGGCGAATTTCACCAAGTAGAATACCCTCTAGGTCTATCCATGTTGTTGCAAATGGCAGGATTTCATCTTTTTTATTTTTATTTTTAATAGTATTCTATGGTGTATGTAGAGCATGTCTTTTTATCCATTTGTCAACTACGGGGCGTTTAGGTTGTTTCCGGTTCTTGACTACTGTAAGTAGTTCTACAGATAAAACTGGGGGTACATAGAACTCTTTGGGTCAGTGTTTTGTATTTTTAGGTAAATGCCCAAAACTGAGATAACTGGGCTGTTTGGAGTTTCTATTATTATTTTTTGAGGTCCCACCATACTGTTTTCCATAATGGCTGCTCCATTCCCACCAATGCATACAAGGGTTCCCTTGTCTCCACATCCTCCCCAACATTAAGTGGGTCTTTTGGCTCTAGAGCACAGCCAAGGAAATCAGGGCTTAGGAAGGTGAGGTGGCTACCCCAGGTCACATGACCACTTGGTGGAGAAGCTGGGATGTACCCCTGTGTCTTACATTAGAACATCAGTCTTTCAATTTGGTACTTAGTTTGTCTTGCAAGATGAAGTACACTAGAAATTATATACTAGAATTCTCAGCTTTTTATGTGGAAACATAATGATGATAGTGAATAACTTCTAGAATGTTAACTCCATGCCAGCATTATTCTAAATGCATTCTGTACGTCACTTGTTTATTCCTTCCAACAATCAAAAAAGGCCATGATCATCACTATCCCTATGGATGGAGAAACTAAAACGCAGAGATGATGAATAGGTCAGAGAGATAACCCAAGTTCAGACAGGCAGCCCAAGGTCAGGGAAGCAACCTCAATAGTGGGAAAATCTAAAAATCTAGATTCAGTTTGAATCTAGACATGCTGTGTGATATGGTCTATACCAAATGCTTCCCTTCCACTGGGCTGCAGCTCCCTCCTCTATAAAATAGCAGACTGCACCATGAAACTGAGATTCCTTCTAGTCCGAGGATTGTATCATCTCCTCATACAAAATACATGATGTTAATCCTGGCTCTTTGTGATTGGAACAATGGCACTTTAAAAAATAATCTTTACTAAAGGTAAACTTGTCTGACATAGTACAAATTAGATTTTCCAAATAACATGAAACCACAAACTCAAAAAATTCTCTACAATGTTTATTGCAACATCATTGGCAATGGCTAGGTTATGGAAGCAAGTAAATGCCCTCTGGTAGAGCACTGGATTTAGATATGCTATATTCATGGGCCTCCCTGGTGGCACAGTGGGTTAAGCAACACACTATGAAGCAAACTGCAGCCACTGCAACATGAGTTTGATCCCTGCCGCTGGCCAGGGAGGGGACCCACACGGTGCAGCAGACCTCTCTTGCCCTGCCCACTGCTCCCCTCAGCAGTGTGTTTCAGTCAGTCTGCCTGTTCTGCTCCCCGCTCTGTCTCTGGTGAGTCCTCTCACCCCCCGTGACTCTGGCCTGCCTGTACCCCAGCTCTTGTATGCATAAATAAATAAATCTTTAAAAAAATAAATATATGCTATATTCACACAATAGAATATTACTCAGTCATAAAGAAAGAAGAGAAGCTGCTATGTATAGCAAAATTGAAGGAATTTGAGGGAATTCTGTGCTGTAAAGCAAGTCAGAATGACAGAGACAAATATTGTACACTTATATAGTAGAAAATTTGACAAAGCAAAATACTGATAAAAACTAACAGACAGTAATAAACTTAGTGAAGGCTCTGAGGTTAAGAGGAGACACTTTGATTTTGTTTTATTGGGTGGAGAGGATAAGAAGAGTTCAAAAGAGATAAGGGATAATGTAGGGAAAATAAAGTAATAGATCTATAAAGAAAAGGTCATGTTCTTAGATGATAAAGGTACAATAGATGAATAAATCTTAAATCTTGAAGAGCCCAACATTTATAATGGAGTACAGAGTAAGAATGTAAAATGCTCCTGTTGATTAAATAATGTAACAGTAATTATAGGAGAGAGAAGATTTTTTTAATTATTTGTAATTATGACATAAATAAAAGACTGACAAAAGGAGGTATTTAGAATGGTATTTTTAAGAAAGGACAAATTAAATTTAGTTATATAATAAATGAATAGTTCACAATTTTTTTCCTTTCCAGAAAAAAAAAAAGGAAAATAAAAAGAAAGAACTGAAAATAAACTCCCCAAAGATATCCTCTTGTCTCACCTTTGTATTTACTGGTGAACATGAACAACTGCAGGCATATATATATATATATATATATTCAGTAAGAACTTTTTGAATTAAATTGCAAAATACTCTTCCAGATTGAACCATAACCAAAGCAGGAGGGACCCAGGCTGTCCTAACATGCCCCTCCTGTGCTGACTCAGCTCTGTGGGTGGCAAACCCTCTCCCTTTGTTGTTTCTTCCTGACACTAGGCAGCATCAAACAGCCCTTCATCAGAACTGAGTCCAGGAAACTGTCAGACTAAAGAGATTTTCTTGCTTCTTTCTATTTATGCAATTCAGTGCATTCTGACAGGCTAACCTGTCTATTAACAGAAAGTCTATTAACTCATTAATTTTTGTTTGTGTTTTACAACTAGGAGAGAGATATTCATTGAGAGAGAAAATGAGAATGGGTGTAAGAGAGACTAGTTTTTTCACCATGCCCATTCTGCTGAGGGAAATGTGCTTCACATACCCTAGCATGGAGCCTTGTTTAAGGAAGCTATGAGTGGAGCAAAAATCAGGAACACACACTCAGCAGCTCATCCCAGGGTTGCCTTGCTTTCTTCGGAAGCTGAAAAATCTGTATGAAAATCAGCCCCTTCAGACCAAGAGAGGAATCCCAAATTCCTGAATCTTAAAGATTTTTTTTTTACTTCCTTTTTAAGTGAGCAGGTGGTTCTACCTGACTGGTCTGCCTTCTTCCTTGTTCTGTCATCTCTGCATTCATCCATCATCCATCCCTTCATCACTCCCCCCCAGTCCATTTTCTTAAGTGATATAGGAACAATAGGTGAAAAAGTTTCTATTCTAAATCTTGAAAAGTCCTTAATTGATAATGGAATACAGAAGCCATTCAACTAGCCAGTCAAGATTTACTGAGCATTTATGTGCCAGAAATATACTGGTGATGCAACATGTAATTGTGCACAATTCTAGAGACATGAACTCACAAGTAAGAAAAATTTCACATGAAAAGTAACACTGGGAATAAGGTTATGAATTAAAATTCACCTCTAATGTTTGATGAGGGTATTTTAAAGTTCAATTTTGAAATTCTAGATGGAATTCTTAATTTATATTTTCCAGTTATACTTTTTGGGGTTGATTGAATGAGCAGCATCATATTTATTTGATTGATTTCATATGAATGGCAAGGATTTTAGAGGAAGGTGAATGGCATAGAGGCAAAACTACTTTGAACCAAGTTGATTTGTAGTTTTGCATTATAGTGAATACTACTTTGCCGTTATACTAACCCTGTGTGATTCCAGGTACCAGGCACTATTTAAAAGCATCCTATTTATTGGCTCATTTACTCATTATGCTAAAATCCTATGGGAAAGGGCCTGTTTGAATTTCATTTTCCAATGAAGAAACCAAGGCATGGAGAAGTTAAGTATCTTTCTTAGTTTCTTCACTATGAAGTGGATGTACTGGGATTAAGGCAAAGCCATCTCTTCCAGAAGTCATGCTTGTAAGTATCCATAGTTCCATCGCACTGAATATTTTCTACCTCCACCACAGTTTCCTTTGAGGAAAAATCTTTCCTTCCAATCACTTAACATCTTTTCATAAAGAATTATGTTTTCTTAGTCTTTATAGTATGCTTGGAACAGCTTCCTTATTTGCTTATGAAGGATGGAGGCTTTATGACTGTCTGCTGTGGTAACCACATGCAAGCTTCTCAGGAAGGCCTTAGATGCTCTGCAGCGCCTACTCTCCAAACACACCCTGCTTCAGCGTCTAGATGTGTTTTGCCCAAATGCAATCTCTGCTCGTATGTTTTCCATGTCACTTGCTCTGCTGAAAATGCCCTGCTCCCCCAGCCCCTGGTCTTCATTTATGTCATGTGTTTTCACAATGTCCCTATCATGCCCATTGGCCTCCTCGCAACTCTGCTGGCTTAGTACATCTGTCCTTCACTGATATTCCTCTTGTCAAAAATGTCTTAAACTTGTAGCTTCTGCCTCTGGATGGGGTGCCAAGTCTTCTATTATGTTATTTTGATACCTATATGACGAGACCATGTTATACGTCTGTCTGCAGATCATTTTCTTTCTATCTATAGAGTGACAGGCATGTATACAGAAGGCAAAAGTAGAACTTTAGGGTCAATACCAATATACAAAATAAAGTGACCTAATCTCAGTCTCCAAACAGTGCATTGACTAAAATAAGCCTGCAATAAATAGTTGAGAGAGAACTGGTTTTGCCTGAGTAAAATCCTACATGTCAGAGTAAAGTGCTGAGAAACTGGTGTTTTGGGTTAATTTAGATAGGTAGGAAGCTGTATTCACTAGCTATAAAGAATAGAAGAGATTGAAGTGACGAGTTCCCAGGCTGTCCAATATGCTATTCTAATAGTTGTCCCAGCTGAAAATGGAGCAATAACCAAACTTAGTTAATAGGATTATATTTGATCGGTCATTTGGGGAAGTCAGCATTGATCTGTATCAATTTGTGGATTTTTTCATAATACATATATTTACTTTTCTGTCACTAAGTTTTAACAGATATTTTACTCATCTACTGCTGGATGAAAACATCTGTGGCAGACCAGTCATGAAATAGAAATCAAGACATTAGACAACTTTGAACCCAAATTTCAGTGTTCAAGTGACACCATCTCTTTTTGTAGCAACCTTGGGAAATTTAGAATGCTTTTTACACTCTGATTTAAAAAAAGTACATTTTCTTTTCAATCTCTGTGCCAGTGTTGGAAATTGAGACAGAGACACAGAGTACCTGAAGGGTTGACATTACAGCTAGAGGACCTTCAGATGGACAAGTAAACCCATTAGGACTGTTAATACTGATGCATCGGGAGAAATACACGCCCTGAGGAGAAATGCACAGAACAGATATGATTGCCGGAAGCTGAGACCGCTGGAACCGAAGTCATTTCTCAACATACCATCATTCCATTTTCTGCCTCTTTCTTGACATTGACTGTGCTTTTAGCAGGAAAATTTAGTTAGAGTTCGAAATTTAAATCACGGTCACTTGGCTAAAACTCAAGCAGCAGAAGAGAAAAACATAGAAATGACAAGAACAGTAGTAAAAGGGAATGGAAAAGTTTAGAGAAGCCACAATCCTGATAAGATTAGAAAGTGAGTCACTTGCAGAGTCTGGGGAGGTGAAGAGCACGTGGAAGGGTCCCTCAAGTCTCCTAGCAGAGATGAGAAGATTCCCAGCTCTTCTCTTACTTGTTAGTATTCTGTTGGGAACGTACTTCTGAGTGTATTTCTTAATAGATTTTCTGTGTCATTAGGACTATTCTTTATCTCTTATCTTAATCTTTGTTATTTCTCTGAAGCGTCCCAGTATAAATATATCATTTACATATAGTGAAAAGAATATGAGAGACCTACATTAAGAGTTTGTGCCAGTAGGTTATAGTTGCCAGTAAAATCAGCACATTTTAAATTTGTTTCTTTTTTTCCCTAGTAAACATTCACTCAAAAATTCTTTGAACATTAGATTTGTGAAAAGCATCTTTGGAGTGAGAGTAAAGTGAGTGAGCCTCCCCTCCAGGAAGTTCAGGATTAAAGATGAGTCCATCATACATCAGAGAGGCAGTATCTTCCAGAAGTGGGGGAAGGTTAAGAAAAAGGATCAGAATCTACCTTCTCTAATCAATGCAGATATTTTTTTTCTAAGTACATACCGTTAATCAATCATCTTGTAGATGCCAGACAGAAATTATGTCACTGGTCTTCTTCACCAAGTATAATCCGTTTTCATAATATAAGGGACTCTTCATGTTCTTATCGGGGATGAGGGTGGTTGTTTTCCTCTTTCCCCTTTACTTTTCAACATTAAATATGCTTCACATTTTTATTGTAGCCAAAGTAAAGTCCTTTTATGCTGCGTCATGTCTGTTAGATGACTTGCTTTGCTATCAATTCTAGTCCTAAAGCTTGACTTTATTGTAGCTAGGATGCCGTGGATGAATACAAAGCAGTTCTCGGAAGTGAGCTAGGTGGGCAGTTCTTACTTCATGCATTCTGACCACCCCCATGCCAAGGCTAATGGTTGAGTGGGTATCTTGACCCTCCTAGCCAAGGCCATGGCTGATTGTTTATTTTAAAGCACCAGAGAAAACTTCACCCATCTGACAAATCTTTATGAAAGATTTGAAGCATGAGAGTTATCTATTTGTGTGATTTGATCTAATTCATAACTTCTTATTAGCTGCTATATTGCTAATGGGTATATATAAATAAAATGTTTACAATAAACTTGAAGCAATTTATAATTCACTAAATAAATAACTGCTATATAATAATAAACTATTTTTGATATCTTGAAGTAATTTTATAATTCATTAAATTAATAACCTCTATATTTAAAGTCTTGCTGTTTATCTTTAATCTCCATATCCTGATGAATTTTCATACAAATTTTTTAGTTAAATAGGGATTTTGATAATTTCCCTTAATAGCTTCTCAAGTGAGTCATCAAAAGTGAGTCACTGAGCCCAACTACTGTATGTGCCCTGAAATAACAATCGTTTTACTATATTCATATACAAAACCCCCACCTCCATCTCCGTATGAGAACATCTCAATAAAAGTAGGGCATGGGGCGAGGACTGCCCTGTTGAATGTGATGTCATGAAACTACCATTAGCCTTTGATCATCTGGGAAGTCACTGACTTTCCCCTATATGCAGTTCTTAACCTGGACTCTACTGACTGGGTGTCCTTAAAAGGACTGACTTCAGTATAATTGGTTTCATTTTGTAATTTCTTAAAATTTTATCTTAATTCTTCAAAACCGTATTCTATGACTCCACCAAACTTCCAGATCAAACAAAAATATTTAAGAACTCATTGTTTGAGTGTGAGAAGAATAGTTGTCATCACATAATGCTTGGCATTTTGTTGTCATCAAAAAAGGAACTAATAACTATGATGCTTTCCATGTATTTGTTGACTGCCAGTATTTTTCATATAATATGATAGACTTTTTAATATAATTTTTAGTTTTCATTGTAATATACTGTAGGGATATTGCTGTTGTTCCTCTTTTGCAAATGAAGTAACTGAAGCCCAGTGTCATTCATTCATTCAAAAGTCTTCGGAGAGTATACATTAAGAACCTGCACTGTGCTAGACATCATAGATGGGATCATTCACTCGAGGTCATGTAACTAGTAAATGGCAAAGTTGGCCTCAACAAGCCTATTGTCTCTTCCATCATCACTGTGTCCTGGTTATGTCTCAGCTTATGCTAAGAAAGTTAAACATACTATTGAAACACATGGAATCCTATGAAAGTAGCCAACAGACAATTTTCTCTTTATATAAATATGAAAATAATTATGTCACCTGGGAAGTATGATATGTACATACTTTCCTTCATTCTAGCATTACCTAGATGAACCAGAGCTATAATCAGTGATTACCTGCAATTAGCCCATTCTCCTTTGAGACCGTAAGTAGCATTGTCATCGTGAGCCAGGCTGAAGATATATGTCGTTTCAGTGTATTTCATTGTATTTGCATTTTCTTGTATACAAGAAAAGATACCTACTCCACTGCTTTGCCAAACAGTCATAAATTCTTCCATTGGTGTGTGTACCATTGAGGTTTTGTGTGTGAGTGGTAATTTTGTCTTGCTTTTTGTTTTCCAGCGACCACATCATTTTCTTGTTTGTGATCTGAAATACTTAGAGCAAGAGATATTACAATCTTGAAGGCAGATTATATTTTCAGTACTGAATGTAGGCCAGGTTTGTGCTGATGAGTACAGTTTGTGGGGAATCAAAATACCCAACTTCATGCACATCACTGATTTTAGTACGACTCTTTTCTTCTGAAGAGCTGACCATGATACTAAGAGATGGTGAAGTGTGACAAAGAATTCAGCCCACTGCCCCAGGGAGCGGGGGTTTCTTACCTGCTTCATAGTTGGCAGGAATAGAAAAAAACAACACTCAAAACAAAACCCCTTCTCTTTTGGTTCATGATAGTAGAATATTGGCTGACAACTGGAAAAATTCAAAATTAGGAGGCACTGATATTCTCTTTAATTTTAATTTTTAAAAATAAAAACAATTTATCAGAAGAAAAAAAATGTTCAAAATTCTTTTAGTTCCAAGAACTCAAAATGGACAAAGTAATTTTGAGTTTCCCTTAGATTTTCTTCTAGACTGTCACCTTGCTTATCAGTGTTGTGAGAAAAAAACTGTCCCATCAACTCTGTTTGGTCTGTGAGGAGAACATTTAGACCCTAGTGGCTGGTACCCTTACAGCAGCTCAGCACCACACCATCCTGCTTCTTCCCAAAGAGGAAGCTGGTGCAAAGCCTGCTGGGATATGCCTGGTGACTTCATGGCTCTGGCGGGGACTACCCTTGTTCCTATATGGACACAATCCCAGATCTTCCACTTACAGAACCTCCTAGGACTGGGACCCTTCTCCCCGCAGAGGAGAGAACATAAGCAGCTATTCACGCTAATATCTTAATGTGAAAAGTGTTGCATCAGCCCTGTCAAAAAATATCACAAAATGAAAGTATTTTGATAAAGGTCCCCTCCATGGCCAGAGTTGACCTTTTCCAGAATGGTAAATAACAGATGTTTATTTTTCTCTTTCTTGGACATCTGTTTAACAACTTTGGACATAACGAGTACAAGAAAGGAAAGCATATGCCAGTCCCTGGCTGTATTTTTCTTAACATTAGAAATACTGTTTTCAGGGGATTTTTTTTTTTTTTTTTTAGTTTGTTTGGTTATCATTATCAGCATGGGAAAAATTGGTTATTGATTTGACACAATGGCATTTTCCAGGCCATATCTGTCTCTTTTTTTCCTCTTTTTTGTCTCACACCCCTTTGGGTTGATTCCAATTCACATGATTTCAATTATCATGCATTTCTAATTACCCAAATCTGCAACTTTCTGCTTCGACTTCATACCCTTAATTCAGCAACCTACTATACTTCGCTAGATATTTGTTCTCTGTTCTCTGGGAAGCTCCAACTCAACATGTTCAAGCCCACACACTTCCCTGTGCGTGCCCACCAGCAGCCACCAACTGTCCACGCACCTAACGCACCCCCTCTTTGTATCACATCACTTGTTACATTAATTCGCCTTCCTTAGCTCATCAGCGAAACTCTTGTCCTCCTTGTCGTCACCTTCGTTAAGAAGCATATATGACATCTCATTGCCCAGGGCTGAAGCTTGAGCGACTTGGCACCACTTGAGCAATTTCCTTCTCCGTTTCTGATGGCTCCTTCCTCTGCTTCCTGCACCCCTGCAAGTCAGGTCCAGAGACAGTTTGAGGAACACTCCATACTCCTGTCCTCTGCAGCCCTGTCTCCTTGTCCATCAAGCACGCCCTGAAGACTCAGACTAGAAACCCAAGGAGTCTCCACGCTGGCTAGATGCCATACCCCATGTCTCCAGGGAACCCTGTACAGAGAGTGTTGTCCAATCCTTCATTAAGCAGACAGATTTTTCTTAGATTTGATGTCAGAGAACAAGACATAATACATGTTTCGTCCCTAGCCTCAGTACAATATTTAGTACCTAGTAAGTATTCAAAATACTGAATTTTTTCTGTAATGAATTTATGCTTTTTAGTACTCTAAAGAGTACCATACTTATGCATGTTGTTAAATATTTTTCTTTTTCTTTATAGGAAAAATGTATCTGGTATTTAAATTTTACTTTTTGTCCCTTAAAAAACAGATTATATAGTTTTAGAAAAAGATAGAAAATATATAGACATTATTCTGAATTTGTATATATGAACTTAGCTGGAGGAATACTCAAAATAATAATTCCGCAGGTAAAGAGAATGACTATTGTAGTCTTTGATTATTTTTAGGTCGATTGGAGAACCTACAGCTAACTTTCCACATATGTTACTTTCATCTCTAGCCTATTCTCTTGCTCTCTCTTTCACTCTGTGCTCTTGCTGTTTTTTTATTCCTACAGATGTAGTTTAGTCTGGCACTTTCCTGCTCTGCCATCCTATCCCATCAATTCCTTGCTCCTTATCCACTATGCCATACTCCTCCTCCTCTGAGAAATGAGAGACTTTCTTACAGAGAGGTCTTCAAACTTCTCTTTCTTCCACTGGAAGGAAATTCATTTATACTCACTTTCAGTTTGTTCATTTCCTCATGTACATCCATTTGAAAATTTCCTAGGTGCTACACTATATGCTGTAGGCAAAGAGTCAATCATGAAAACAGAGTGAGCCACTGTGCTCACTCTGTTTCTAACTAGTGAGAGATACTACTATGTAAATGAGCACTCACACACACAAGAGCTACCATAAGAATAAGAAGATCCTTGATTAGTAAGTCATTCTTTATAGCTGGGTCCCTATTCTGCCACCCTGACTGATATCCTTACAAAGAGAGAAGAGTTACAGAAACCCAGAGAAAGCCCAGTGTGGTGATGGCCTGCATCTTTACGCCAAAAAATGCTAAGGATGCCAGCAACAGTAGAAGCTAAGAGAAGGACAAGAAGTAGATTCTCCCTTGGGAGTAAGGAGTGGGGATGGGAGGTAGGGATGAGGGTGGGTAGGGAAGAGAAGGCAGGAGTGAGTGAGCTTACTTGGCCTTACAGATTTCAGACTTCCAACTTCTAGAATTATCTTATTCTTTCTTTAAGCCACCCAGTGTATGCAGCCTTGTATTAGGAAACCTGTCGTTTCTGTTGTAATCCTTAGGAAGTTGTAATCTTAGGAAGTTGGCATCACCTGTGGAACCCGGTGCCACCTCAGGGGCTATGTTGAATTAGCAAGAAAAAAACCTTGACTTTGAAGACTGTTTGCATTTAGACAATCTCTCTTTTAGCTATCCACTTTATTTTGAGAGAGATTATTTAATGGCCTGACAAGATCCGCTGTGCCTATAGAAGACTCTATCATAGGTTAAAGGAGAATAGTTTCTGGTTTTCTAATCACCTGTGGCCTCACTCTACAACAGCATGCACGGGTTCTGCGATCATGGGTTCACATCTGGGGTGAGGAGGCTGAAGTGATTCCTTCCTCTTCCGATTGTTGCTTGTCTTCTCTGTGATTTGTGGAAAGAATGTGGGCTATAACCGCGGATAGGATCAGAAGGAAGGGCTCGACCTTTGCTGAGTAACACTCCAACTTGCTTGTGAGGACCTCATGCCCCTATTGAGCCAATGCTTGCTGTCCTCTCACTTCGTGGTAGGGGGCGCTCTATTTTGACCTGTGGTTTCTCAGCGGAAGTGTTTATGTGATTTAATACTCAGCGGTTCTTTTATTGCTTGGTCGTTTTTCCTTGTAAAATTCCCATTTTCACATTTTGAATTGAAGGAAAACAATGGAGAACAGTCCTCCTAATATACTCCAGAACTAGATGTCCCAGAGTCGTTGGCAACAACTGGTGTTCCTCTAGCTTTCAAATCATGTGTGTGTGTGTGTGTGTGTGTTTTCAGAGGATACTCTCCAAAGCTGTAAGATACACTCATCATTTTGGTTTCACTGAGGGGCTTGAGTCAGGGGAGGTAGGAGGAGACTATCATTGTCCATTTATTTGAGGGACCTTCTCTAAAAGGGAGATTGTCTGCTTCCCTCAGAGTCTTTGTGTGGATGACATTTGTAGTGTTTACTGGGAGGATACAGTTATCCAGAAAATTCAGGCTGATGACAATAGTATTTGAAATGCTACTGTAGGTCTGCTTCTAGGGAGACAGGGGAAATGTATGTTCCGGGGCACAAGTGCTTGTTGACTTTTCAAATGCAGCCAGAGCGTGCTCTTTATCAGGGAACGCAGAATAGCTCCCACCGCTGGCCTTCCTGTCAGGCATGTGAAGGGACAGTCTTAGGTACTTTATAGTTTATTAATTTTTCCTCCTTTCATTTGTGATCTCTGCTCAGAAACTGAAAAATCATTTCTTTTACTTTCTTCCTTGTTCTCATCTAAGCTGAAATTGATTTCTTTCCGAGATTATAAGAAAAATATTAAGCTGTAGTTAATACAATTGCCTGTGCTGAATAAAAATAAAAGACTAGTTTACCTTCAAGCTGTGCTGCCTTGGAGGAAAGAGCTATTCTGGCCCCTCTGAAGATTTTGGACATGAGCGTCACATTTTATAGCATAAATATAGAGTAATTGTAGCCAGTATAGGAAGTAATAAAATTGTTTATTTGGTGGATTGAGGAGGGGTGGTTTTTGTGTGTGTTTGGAAAATTAGGAAGCTTGGAGACACTCTTAAATCCATCAGCATCTCCAGAACTCTCCTCAAATGCTTATTGTCATGACAACCATCTCTTCATAAACCAAGACTCCAACTGTAATACAGATGGGTTGGGAACAAGGTAGATTTGCCATCTGCTTTGTTTTCTCTGAGGGGCATTTTTTTTTTTGATCCCCAAGTCTGATTCTCATATCTGAAAGTCTTGACTTATTTTTCTTCTTGGAGTCAGAGTTGTAAGATTAATTCTTCTCCTATTTCCTTATCTTTCATCATATAACTTATTATTAAGTGGGGAAGAAAGGATAACTATGTGTTTGAAAAGAGTCTGAAAAGTCTGAAAAAGGTGCAATATTGTAATTCAAGAGTTTAGTCAAAGGTGAGATCAGAGAAAGTAAGAGTCCCAGGAAATAAGTAAAATTATTACTGCTTTGGAACATTGTATGAAGATCAGTGCTTCCTGATGGAGACGCTTATACAGTCTATAATACACTGTTTTTCTTGCTTTCCAATAAAATGGAACTCAGTTCTTTAGGAGATGAAAACTTCCTGTCACTAAAATGGAGAGAAATTCACCAAATAAATGGTTACATGAGGAACACAGACCGATATCTTTATCCACCTCTGTATCAGAGATTCAATGACATTTTCTCCTATAAGTTTATTATCAAAACTGAGAATTTAATTTTTTAAAGGGGCATATTTATCATTTCACAAGTTCATACGTGCTGGGGTTAGAATTAATATACAGCCTTTGAAAAATAGGAAAATACTTATCTAGACATTTAAAACTGTATGTGGTAAATTGCTAAATAAAGGGTAAGGAAAATATTTCATGAAGTTCATATTTAAAGTAAAAAATAATTTCCATCTTGTTTCATAAGTATTTCACATGTGCTGTAGTAACTAACTCTGAACCTTAAAAATCCTGAGTTGCTTTTGCTATGCTATATGGCTCCATTTTTCTTTCCAGTCAGAGAAGTTCTATAATTGCCATTCTAGATCAGAGGTAATTTATTTTCACACAGTTTTTATGTCTGGTATGTTGATATGTAAATATAATCAAATACTGATAGATGAAAATGTCACTGCAATATTCTCTCACACATAATGTGTACCCAGAAGGATATAGAATGACTGATAAATACAGGCTGATGTCCACAGCAGAGAAAAACTGCTAGAATATTATGAAACAGAATCTTTATATACACTTTTGTGGGCAAGTCTAATATTTTTCAAAGGATTATAGTAAGGAGCGTGGTTTCTTGAAGGTACTTGGGGGGAGATATGACCTCGAACCTGTTCAGAGAGAAGACAATCTTCCACATTTCATTTATACCTCAGACAGGGGTCAATCTGAAAACTACCTCAGGTCCTTCTAAACAAGTTATTGTTGGGTTTTCTCTTTCATTTTGAAGCAAAAATACCCCACACAACTAGAGTTGCGTTTGTGGGTCCATCATAATTTTCCTCATTTCATCCTCAGATCTATTTCTTTTCAGCATATTAATGAGGGATGTCTGAGGGACAAGTTATTAACTAATCAATTATTTTTCATTGAGGTAACGTTGGTTTATAATATATTGACTATGATTTAGGGGTAGAGTTCACACCTCCACAGGTGTATGTTACCACACCATGCTACTGCCAAAGCACCTATAGTCCTCCATGATAGCCCACCATTAATGTTAAAAGTCATACCTTTATTTTAAAGCCTCTGAGCTAAATTCTTTAATTTTTACTCAAGTTAATGAGTTGTCAAGTGCTAATCATTAACAAATTTTAAAACATGAAATCTGTCACTTTCAGTTCTTCATGTATCACTGGTTTTATTGCTTAGCATTTTCTATGAGAACTCTAATTCTCAAGGCAGATAGTTGCCACTGGGAAGTTTCATTCTCTGTATCACATGGCAAATGAGGAGCAGCAAACAGTGTGATAGGCAATGAGTTCAACAGGAAAACATTGACCGTTTAGACTGGGGGTGAATGAAGACAGCTGCTTTCTGGATTTGCGACACATCTTGAAATGCTTTGTGTATAATAAAACCCCGAATGTGCTTTTCTTTTTTTGCCTCATTTTTTTTGCATATGTATTTTAGGAGAAATATAATCCACATGCTCTTGTTCCTTGCACTTTTAAATTATAAAAATGTTGTAAGAGTTGTTTGAAGTCTGGGAAGTCTTTTATCCTTTTTATTATGTTTCTTGTATATAAATAAACAGCAAAATATGGCTTTATGACTGCAGGCAAACACAAAGTGCTCAAATGAAGCCTGAAGTTAGGCTCTAAAATATTTTAGGCTGAGACATTCTTCTCTGGGTGCTTTGCAAAAAAACGCTGTTCCCTAACAGTGCAGGCCTATTAGGATGAGGCGGGAAGAGGACAGATACACATTGGGGGGAGATTCTGGTAATCTGGAACATCTGCAGCTCCCTAACTTTTACCATAACCCTAAAGGAGGGCCTCCCTGCTGGCGCAAGGAGTTAAGGCGCAGCACTATGAAGCATCCACAGCCACTGCAGTACAAGTTTGATCCCCAGCCACGGAGACAACCCACACGGCAGCATAGCAGACTTCTCCTGCCTCACTCACTGCTCCCTTCAGCAGTGTATCTCAGTCATTCTGCTTGTTCTGCTCCCCATTCTCTCCGGTGAATCCTTTTATCCTCCACACCTGTGGCCCATGCCACAGGTTCTTGTATGCATGAATAAATAAATCACCCTAAATGATCAGTCCATCTGCATTTTATAGATGGGAGCCTACAGAGATTTTAAGTAACTGGTTGGAGGCCACAAAAGAATCTCAAGCCAGGTCTGCTTGACTTTTTAACTCATAGGATTTCATTACTTCCCTCCTCATTCTTTTGGAGGGTTGGGCAGGAGAGTGTCCTTCAGACATTGAAAAAGTGCCATGTTTGGAAGTGACTTGGAAATTCTTAGTCCTCAGGCTTGAGGATAACACCATCTATTGTAGCCCTGGAAAGAAAGAGCTTGGTATCAGCAAGGTAGAGATTTAGAGTGGTGATTATGTGGCTATTGTGTGGGTCTGGGTGTGTGTGTGCATAGGTGAGTACTTGCATGTGCAATACATACTTTGTTTATTATAGTGGTGACATGGGGCTGCCTCTCAGAGGAAGGCTCGTGCTCTGGCATGACGGTTTATGACATTTCTAGATAATCTTATTACTGTTTATTTTATTGTGTAACAGTGGTGCATCTTACCCGTATTTTATTTTCAACAGTAGTGTGTATCTGGTAAGAATGGTATGTGCCATTATTTATTTAAAGGATTGAACTCTTTTTTTTCTTAAGAAATAATTTTCAGTGCTTGCATGGAGAATATTCAAGGATCCCTCTATAATGGGAATGCATATAAAAGAAAATCTAAAATTTTTATTTTTTGGAGGTAGGAAGATCTGTTAAACTATACCATGGAGTTAATGATCTATGGTGTGACATCCAGGTCCTAATTTATGGAGGAAAAAAATGACAAAATAGACTGTTCTCATAGTCTCTGTTCTATAGGTTTTCTCCCAGAAATCCCAAGTTGTATTCAACATGTAGCTGTCATTGTACTACAATCTCCCATTCCCTTATTATTTCTTCTTTTCCTTCTTTTTTTACCTGAGTCTTTGGCATGAAAGGGAACACAGGTGAATTATTTAAATCTTCTTCCATTGAGTTAAAGCAATACAAAAAGGATGCTGTAGACAATTTGACATTTTGGAGCACATTGGGGTCATCATATGTCTGAGAACATAATTCATTTCTTTTGAAGGTCAGGAAACCATTATTTCTTGCAGTAGATTTGCTAGGGGGACCAACCACCTGGCTTCTAGCTTTATACATAGTGCTCCCTGGGGAAAAGTGACTCTTTCTCTCACGGAGTTTCTACTTCACCTTGCAGCATTGTACATTGTAGCTGTGGACATGGGAAACATAATTACTGCAGCCTTTAATTGTTCTCATACCTCTGCTGAAGAGCCATTCAGATTTATCTTTTAATCTCTAGCACTGCAAGCTATGCAAACATTCACAATGTATTAGTCATTTTATATAAGGATCTCTGCACACTTTCCAGCATCATTTCTTTTATTTTTTGAATATTTATTTATCATACAAGAACTGGGTACAGGCCAGAGGTTCAGGGGGTGAGGGGATTTACCAGAGACAGAGTGGGGAACAAAACAGGTACATCTACTGAAATACACCATTGAGGGGAACAGCAGGCAAGACAGGGGAGGTCTTCCACACCAATTGGGTCAGCTCACTGTCTGGGGAGGAACTGCTGCTGCGGTGGCTGCAGATAGCTTCATAGTGCTGCACCTTAATCCCTTGTGCCACCAGGGAGGCCCCTCCAGCATCATTTCAAAAAGCCTTGCTACATCCAGGATGAGAGGGGGCAGCTTTAAGGGCTCTGTGTGCCAATGCAAAATAAGCTCAATTGTGGGAGATCCTGGTAGTGTGGGGAGGAGGCCATGGGATCCAATGGGGCCCAACTGAGAGGAGAAAATATAAGGAGCACCTTTCAAGTCAAGATCAAGTTGACCATCATGGAGGAAATACACTTACTTTGTAGTGGAGGATGGAGCGGGGATGCCTTTAGTTGGTGATGGTCTGGGTGTGTGCCCAGGGAGGGTCTTCTGTGAAGAGGGGCTTCTGTCTGTTTCATTAGACCGTGGCCTAATGAAAAATTGACTAAAAAAAAAAGTCAATTTTTTTAAGTCTAATGATGTAAAGAGCGGACTTGAGGTTCTTCTCCGATTCCACTCCACCCTGGCTCTTACCCAGTTACTAGATCTGTGAATGTGGACTAGAAAAACAGGCCCATGTTTGCTGTCTTTTAAAATGTTACTTTATAAAATGGGATTTCTGGGCATCTGATTCCATTTGATATCAGTGCACTACTATTACTCCTTTAGGGATATGCATTCTGTTTCTCTGTTATGGATGCCACTGCTGCCTTGTCACTGTGCCTGAGCTAGGAGACCCCAGATGATGTCGGCGCGGGCCACCTCGGTGTCACCCGTGTGGATATCTGTCACTGGTGCTTGTACTCATGTCCCAGGGGAGCAGTTAGCTCCCAGCAAGTGTTCAGGGCGGATTCAGTTACTGCATGTTAGATTTTTTTTTTTAAGTCAAAGGGTTGACACTTGATGTGTATAGATAGTTGGCCCAATATAATTTAGTTTGGGAGTTATTATTTTTCTCCATCAGTTATGAACTGTGAGTACTAATGAATACTTATTACCTACCCCAAGGCATTTATTTCCTCTATGGGTAGAATAATATTGAGACAAGTATATTGGAAGAAAGGACCTAATAACTTTCTTCAGTAAAAAGTTCTTTTCCTTCTCTCATATTCTTTTAGGAAGTTAATTGTCATCTTTTCTGCATCTTCTCAACCCTTCCCCAGGAACTTGCGAAGGGTCTTGTCCAAGAGTATTATGATCCCAGGCAATATGCAGATGGAAAAAAGAATTAAGCAGAAGCATTTTTTTTTTTGAGAGATTTATATCGTTTCTACAGAAGGACCCAGAAATTCTACTGGACTCAGACTGAAAACATAACAAATATACTTCAGACAGATTTCATAATCACCCAACTTATGTGGCACCAGTGGTTATGGTGAGCTCCTTCCGCACTTCAAGACCACTAAAACTGTCAGCCTTAAATAGCACTGGAGTTCTGAAGTGATAAAAAGGATAATTCAGTGTAATATGTAAAATTGCTGCCAGAAAGTGCTCCACTGGTCTTCCAAAATCCATTGGGTACTTGAGCAGCTTCAGTTCTTCTACAAGAGATTCCTGAATTCATCCACTATGATCTTTCCAGGTCTCTGGAGCACGGTTAAGTAGCATGATGCGGGCTTCCCTGTAGGTGACATTATTAGTGCTTATTCTCCATTACGACAGGGAATGAGAAGACAGAGAAGACTGCACTTTTGAATATTATTTTTGAAAGTGAGTTTAATTTACAGTTTAAATTATCACATCGCAAATTGTGTTGCGATGATGAGACTTCAAGCAAGAGTGGTGTAAAGACTTAGAGGCTTAAAACTTCCCTCATAGGGTGCCTTTTAAACACTATGCTCTGGATTTGATTTCTCTCACTGGGCAATGGGTACTGACAAAGGGTACTTCCTGCTGCTGCAGGTAGCCATTCTTCCAGAGCCAGCTTGGTCCCTTTTGACCCAATGCACTCACCAGGTAAACAGGTGCAGGTGTAGGGATGCCTGTTATTTTTCTCTCCGGGAGGACTGAAATCCAATCACTGTTTTTAAAAATCCTTTTGCTTTTCTTATGAATAAAGCTGCCCACTCTCTCTCCAATTGCAAGTCTTGCTTTGTGTTAGTGAAACCCAGTGTTTCCAACAGGAAGATGTTTGCTCAAGCAAGGCTGCACTGTTACGGGGCTTGGCACGGCTGAGGGAGAGTAAAATGTGCAATAAGTTTGAGCTTCCCCAAAGCAGATGATGATGGAGTCACACATGTATGCTTTGAATGAGTACTCAATCTAGCGGGATTTACAGCTACCTTCGTATTTGAAATGAATATGGTATGAGATAATTATCTGCTGGAAGTATATGAAAAGATGCTCAGCATTGTTAGTCATTAGGGAGATGCAAATTAAAAGTCCAGTGCTGGTGTGATAGCTGCAACAACATGCTTAAATCTCAGTCGTCTCAAACAAAAAGATGAGAAACCTTTGTAAACTCAATTAATATTGGAACAGTGGAGCTGTAGGAAAAGGGGAATTGTAACACTGCATCCAAGGGAATTGGTGAGGATGATCTATTGACTTGGGGATGATGGCTAAGGGAGAGGGGGCACAGACTCTGAGGTCTTTCTCCAGCGTGGGTTCTTTGTGTGGATCATAATCTATTTGCTGGCAGTGATTAAAGATGGTGCTTAAGTATGTAAGAAGTGATTAAAGTTTCTAGTCATTTAAGACTGGTGATCCCTGTGATAATTCTAAGACCCTCAAGAAGAAAGAAACATCGAGCAGGCAAACCGTCAATACTTGACTGCTCAAGGCAATAAACTTATGTCCTAATGTTTTTATAATACAAATAGAGGTAGCTAATAAGAGCATAATATTAGTGAGAGAAAACCAAGAAAAGAACAAGGAAAAGGGAATCTCTGGAGCCAGGACCCATGGGTAAGGAGGAACAGAGGATTGAGGGTAGAGTGAGAGGCAGAATGGGGGCTGTAATGTGCTATCAACCAAAGAACTGGGACCTGGTTTGGAGAGCAGAAAACTTGATGGCTATTTTGATTCTGTGATGCTCCTGTCACTCTGGCATATCTACTCTCTGCAGCTGGATTTACTTGATCCAAATTCCGTGTCTCATTGCAGCTCATAAGAGGTAGTGTTAATTGTGGTCCAGGGCACAGGCTCTGGAGAGTATATTCCCATCTCTGACTTTATCAAATACATAAGCTCTCTGAACATCTGTTTTCTTATCTGGGAGGTGGGATCCCGAATAGTTCCTACTTCTTAGAGTTACTGTATTATTAGAGTCGGAAATTGTGTGCAAGCAGCATTTAGCATTGTTTCTGTTCTATAGTGAGAGTGCAATAAATTAGTTTTCTTCTCCCTTTCTTTCTCCTCCTCTTCCCCCTTCTTTTTCTTTCCCTCCCTTCCCTCATTCCTCCCATGCCTCTTTCTTCTTCACCTCCACCTCCCCCCCCAACTTCTTCCTCCTGCTCTTCCATATTAATTTTATTATTAGGCACTTACCACATTGTCAGTGATATTAGAAAAAGCTTTAGTATCCCAATAAGCCTTTAGAAAATAAGGACACACTATAGTGTTTACTACCAGAAACAGTCATAACATCACCATTATTCATCTAAGTTCATTCTCCCTCAAGTAAGTTATTCATATACACTATTGTGTTAGTTATTTACATATGCTCTTATATTATGTTGTGAAAAAAGCATGACTTTATGATGAAGAAAAACAAAAATGTAGTGACTTCAGTCCTGCCTATATTCCAATTCCTATTCATTTCCAGAAAGTTAGTAAACATTTTTTGGAGTTTGTATCTTCAACTAATACCAATGACAGTAATGGTCACATAGGGCTCTTAGAAATAGCTAAGTGGATATACAATTTTAACACTAAATACAGAACTTATAGAGTTGATTGTGTGAGTTAGTGAGTTTCTGTAGATGTGACACTAAGACATCAAGGAACTTAATGCCATATTAAAATTCATTGATATACTAAATTTAAAGAAGATTGCTTCCACTACGTGTCATTATGTCAATTAGAAAACAGACCCACCAGTTCAAACCCCTGTCGCATTCACTTCACCGGTAGTAAATACTTCGATATTAATCGGCGGGGCTCTTCTTGTCTTGTTGCAGGCTTTGTGGATTTGACCCTCCACGATCAGGTCCACCTCCTAGAATGTGCCTGGCTGGAGATCCTCATGATTGGGCTGGTTTGGCGCTCTATGGAGCACCCGGGGAAGCTCCTATTTGCTCCAAATTTGCTGCTGGACAGGTGAGTGATGAGACTGTAGCGTGGGGGAAGTGCTTCATTTATAATCACTAGTTTATTGTGAAAGCCCTTTTATTTAGCACTTCAGGAAGCTTCCATCAACTATATCAGATGTGTTTACAAATGAGTGAACGCAGGTGGCACAGGATAACTTCCTGTTAGACCTCTCAGCTGCACCTGAGATGCAGGTATATTTCACATCTCTATCATTTAGCAGCTCACTCAGATTTCTATTCTGGGTATACAGTTGCTGAGTACAGTCCTTCAATCATTGCATTTTGAATATATGTCTGTATGTGTGCGTATTTAAGTAGGTGCACATATACACGTGTATGTGTTTGTGCACAATTACCAACTCTAATTTTCCAGCTTTGCCTTCATCTTGTACTCTATAGAAATAAAATAATGAATCACCTTCATTTAATTAAAAACTTTTCTTGGCCCATGTATATCCCAAACAAAATCAGCTTTCATTTCCTTCCCATCAGTAAATGAGGAAACTGGACCAGCATTCTGAAGGCCACATCCAGCTCTATGACTGCCTAGAAGCTACTTGCTTTCAATGTTCAAATATGCTACCTTATTTAGCATATTACATTTGGGTGGACTTGGAATGCAGCTTCTATTCTTTCTTTTGCAACCCTCGCTTGGGATAGGGTTTAGACGTTCAACAGCAGCTACCACCGATTGAGTCCCACTGGCACTGTCTGCTGTGTGAAAAGCCTTAAATGCATGATCTCATTTAATTACCCAGCTCTCCTGGGAAGCTTAGAGTTCACATTTTATCAGAAGGCAGATAAATTCAGAAACATTCTGCTGTTTGTAAAGAGCATGGGGCTAGCTAGATAATGACAGAGCCAGGATGGAATTTAAGGTCTTGCTGGCTTGGGCACACTTGCACCGCTTCTGTCCTGTGTACAAGACACATGGTTCCTGTGCACACTCCTGTTCACACTCTTCCCTGTTCACAATGCTTCCTTTGGTTGACCACTGTCACCTTTGTTCCCAGCTGTGTCTTGTCTCTGTGGGCCACATAACACTTGGGATGGGGAAGGGCCATCTTCTAATTGTCTCTTGCAAACTTTTGCCTTTGCTCAGCAGCCCAAGGCCCCCAGGGTGCCCGCATGCATCCTCGTGCATCCCTCCACTTCAGAGTTGCCACATCTCCTGTCTTGCCTCCCCATACCTGCCAAGCCCCCTGGAGCAGAATTCCAGCAAAATTTCTTTAAGTGCTAGAGAGTTATACACCTGTCGGTTACTGTTTTTGTCATTTTGGGTTAATAGATAATTTCTGGAAAACAGTGATGGTACTGCTCAAGGACCAAAGGTTGCTGTCCAGGGCATTTATTCCCAAATCACAGTCTCCCAAGGTCATGGAGGATGACCTGTCATCTTCTCCCCTAGAATCGCACTCACACATATTCTGTCAGCTTTCTAGATGCTTCTATGATGCCTCCTCCCTTCCCTTCTATCCCCTTCCCTGTTTCTCTTGACATTTTCCCCTCTTTCCTCCTGTTTTCCTTTCTTTTCCTCTTTCCTTCTTTACTCCCATCTCATTAAAATATTTTTTTCTTGTGTTATAGCAGTGTGATTCCAGGACCAACCTTTAACAAATTTTTAAATGGAGACCTCACGGACCACATACAGTGGGATGTGTTTTCAATGTGGAGGGTGTTGGAGGGTCACATCTGAGCTGGTCCTGGTTTTCCACCTCATGCATGCCCACTTCTGGCACACTCTGAAAGCAGCCTCCAGCCACTGCATCCTGCATTTGAAAGGACCTTGATATTTCCTCACCCAGTGAACCCATTTTGGCAACCAGGTGGTGTTGCCTAGGATTTTATCAGCTACCTACTTCTCTTTCTTTCCCACACACTTTCATTATGGTTAATTTTCTCCAGAGTGCTGACTGCACTGTGGGTGACTAGATGTGCTCGTCTCCTGCATTTTTACTTTTAAAATTCTGGGCTTGAATGAAGCTCCTATGACCAAGATTTCTCACCTTCTGCACTACCAATGAGCGTGGCTGGGCCATTCTTTCTTGTGAGGGTCTGTCCTGCACATTTAAGATGTTTGATGGCATCCCTGAGGCTCACAGAACCCCTGCTCCTGTGATTAAAACCCAGATGTCTCCAGACATTCCTGAATGTTCCTTCTGGGGGGAAGGAGAGGTTGGTGCAGAGTTTCCCTGCTTGCAACTACTCCATGCTCCTGCCTTAAAGTCCTGTATTCCTCACCTTCCTCATCAAGCTTGTTCCTTTTGTTCTCTCAGTGACGCTCTAAAGTTTAAATTAACCATGGACTTGATTTCTTCCCTTACCAGAGTACCCAGTGAAATCTCAAGTAATTACTGAGCTGCTTCTAGAACCCATGTGTCCTCTTTGTCTCCCTCCTCTGCTTGTCATCTGGAGCCAGGTTCTTGCTCTCTCCTGCAGTTTCTCTTCTCTCTGCTCTCTCCCTCTTTCCTTCCCTCCTGATGCTTCCAGAGTCAGCTTTCACTGACTCTCTCTTCTCCTGGAGGCAGTACCTTCTATGCCCACAACCAAGCAGCCCTATTACAGATGGCACAAGCCAAAGCAGCTTGCAGTGATGGACTAAGGAAGACCAGGTTGTGTGAGTCAAAGTGGGGACTTGAGGAGTAGTTGAGCTCTTGCCCTGGGTACTGAATTCAGCCTGAGAAAGTGATTCACACTGCAAGTGTTTCCTCCACTGCAAGGCCTTCTGTCTCTAGGGTTTCTTGTCAGAGTTTTCTCATTCTTTCGGGCTCACTTCAGATGTCATTCTTTTTTTTTTTTTTTTTCTTTTTTTTTATTAAAATATTTTAAAATTTACATATACTTGCCATTAATTGTAATCCCCATGTATTCCCCATCACCATCTCACCAGTGCACCATCACCTCAGTCCCTCGTGTTCCCATCTTCCCTCAACCCTCCCCCTCCCCTCCCCACCAGGTGTCCCCAGTCTGTCCTTGACTCCTCACTTTTGGTTTCTGTGTCTTTATTGCTGTTAAAACCTTTCTTTAAACTCTCTCTTCTTTGGGTGGAGTGGAGTTTTTATGTTGCCTGCATTTGTGCTGGGTTTGCTCTCACTTCTCTTTGTCTCTCCTGCCAGATGCTAGCTGTGGTCATAGGTGTTATCTTGTCTAGTGGTTCATAAACTCCCTGCGGTCAGGAGCCAGCGCTTGTTCATCCTCTTCTCACTGCCAACATGCAGTCTTCCATCATTCCCGATTAATGTTTGTTAGTTGCCCTGGTCCAGGTCACCCCAGTGGCTTGTGGCTTATCGGACGGTCATGTCTCTTGTTCTGGCCATAATATTTAGGTCCATCTTAGGAATTAGAAAAAGCACATAAAACTTTATAAAAACTCATGCATTCATTGCTATCTGTCAATTCCTGAATTGCCCTTATATAGATATTACAGAAATTAATATCCATCTGTTATAGAAAGGTTAATTCAAATACTAAATTCATCTGGCTTATGACTGCACTTCTGTTTATACAACTTTTAAATTCCAAATAAGTCTATGTAAAGGATCTTAATTTTTCCCATATTTAGATCCACTATCCAGTAAAACTAAATATAATTCATTTAAGAATACTTAGGTACATGTTAATGATTAAAAAGATATTTAATCCCTTTCTGATTCTTAACATGGACCTAAATATTATAAAATTTCTGTATTACCCTCTTTGGTGTTAGAAGATGACTGTTTTTGATGGTATTAATACATGTATAATAGGAAAATATTACAACTTATTTGACTTTAAAAATGATGTTATTATTGGAGTAATATTCATTTACAACATTGTCTTTTTTAGAGGTACGTGTTCACACCTCTACAAATGTATATTATCACACCATGTCCACCACCAAAGCCCACATAATCCTCCACCAGAGTCCTTTGGGCCTCTTCCCTACTATGTTCCCACCCCTGGACCCTCACACTTCTGGAAGCCTCAGTTCTGTAGCCTTATGTCAAGGGTTTATTTTGTTGGTTTCATTGCTTTGTTTCTTTGTCTTCCACATGGGTAAAATCATCCAGTATTTGTCTTTCTCCTTTTGGTTAATTTTGCTTAATGTAATCCCTCCTGTTCCATATGTGTTGCTGCAATTGGTGAAATTTCATCATTTTTATAGCTGATCAGTATGCCAGCATCTGTGTCTTCTTTGTCTCCTCATCTGCTCTTGGATACATAGGTTGTTTCCATAACTTGGTCGTTGTAAATTATGCTGCATCATGTGTGAACGCCAGAGTGCACAGATAGACTTCAAGTGCATGTTTTTGCATTATTTGGGTAGCTGCTTAAGAGAGGGATTGATGGACAAATAGTAGATCTATTTTTAATATTTTAAGAAATTTACACTCTCTTTTCCATAGAGGCAGAGCCTGTCCGTATCCCCACCAATAGTGTACAGGGGTTTCTTTTTTCCTATAAATACCTGATGTTTCTGGTCTTTTTGATAAAGCAATTTTCAGAAGTGTGAAGTAGTGTCTCATATGGTTTCAATTTGCATTTCCCTGGTGATAAATGATGATGAGCATTTTTTCCCCTGTGCCTTTGGCTATCTGTATATCTTCTTTGGAGAAATGTCTATTTTGCTTTCTTGCCCATTTTTTTGATTGGTTTATTTGATTTCTTGTTGAATTGTGTGAATTTTTTGGAGAGTTTGATATTAGCCCCTTGTTGGGTGTATATTTTCTTCCATCTAGTAAGGTGTCTTTTCATTTTAATCATTGTTTCTTTTGAATTACAGGGCTTTTTGGTTTGATGGAGTCCCATTTATTTCTGCCTTTACTTTTTCTGCCTCTGTAGTTGAGTCCCCAAAGACACCATTGAAGATAGTGTAATGCTGTGTTTGTCCATAGTCTACAGTTTCATATTTTACATCCAAGTCTTTGATCTATTTTGAATTTGTGTTTGTGTATGGTGTCAGATAGTTTCTAGATTTGTTATTTGGATGTGACTATTCAACTTTCCCAACATCATTTGTTGAACAGACTTTCTTTTCTTCATTGTATGTAAAGTGACAAACTACAAATAACTATACAAAAGTCTGTTGTGTTTCTATATGCAAACAATGAACTAGAAAACAAAAAAAGTCAAGAAAATAATCCCATTTGCAATCACATCAAAAAGAATTAAGTGCCTAGGAATTAACTTACCAAAGGAGGTGAAAAATATATAAGAAAAATAAGACATTGTTAAAATAAATAAAAGAAGACTCAAGGAAATGAAAAGATTTCATATTCACAGACTGGAAGAATTAAAATTTTTAAAATGACCATCTTATCCAGAGAACTCTAAAGATTGGATGTGATATATACCATCATCCAGCGGCATTCTTCAAAGAAATAGAGCAACGATTACTGTAATTTTTATGGACTTACAAAGACCTGAAATAGCTAAAGCATTCTTGACAAAAAAGAAAAGAGATTTTATACTCCCAGACTTCAAATTGTACTACAAAGCAAAAGTAGCTAAAACAGCATGGTAGTGGAATAAAAATCAATACACATATCAATGACATAGAATCAGAAGCCAAGAAATAAACCTCACTTTCAAGGGCACTTAGTTTACAGTATGGAAGATGACTTTTGAGTGATAACTAAGGACACTGTTGAGATTTTTGCCTCGCAGGTTCTCAATCCTTTGATAACATTTATCTTTTTGATTAGCTTAAGTCACCTTGTCTAATCTCCCTGTTACTCTTTCCCCATCATATTGTTGACAGTAAATATTTTTCAAAACATTTGAGCTTTCAAAGCAAACCATTTGAGGACTTGGAAGCAGAAGACAGGTATTAACTTCATTTGTCTTATATCCCAAATTTGGTGACACTGTTAGTGGGAAAGGTGGTCCTAAATGGATTATGGGTGTGTGAACTCCAACCCCCACTCCAAACCATCAGTGTTCCAGAACCACAAATCAGATAAAATGATTATCAAAGAGTGAATTACTGGGACCTAAGGGTGGAGTTGAGCAGCCAAGCTGGCTATAAAACCAAAGGTGAGCCTTGGGGTCTCTCTCTCTTACTAAGGAGCCAGACCCCTTCCTTTGGAGCCATCTCATTCGACTCGGAGCCAGCTCTCAACGCACCATTGCTTAAATCTGGTAGAATATTTGTGGATTTATATCCCTTTCTTTTTCCTTTGGTGGTGTTACTATTTTATTCCCCTTTCTTTCATAAAATAAAACGTGCTAATAACTTTTGCCACGTGTACCTGGAATTGGAACTTTTAAGTCTTCTAAGCACGCGGGTAAAGAACCCAGTGTAAAAAACCCATTTTATATTAGGGTTGCCCTGTAACAACACTACCTTTGAAAATTGTTGGTTCCATAGGTTATTTGCCTTATATAGAAATAGGGGGGAAATAAATCCAGATAGCCCAAGCAGTTCCATGAGCTACTAGTGTTGCCAGTCACCCATGGATTACCAGGCTTACCAGGGCTGTCAGTCACCCAGGGATTGCCAGTGTGGTCAAATGGAGATGGGTTTATCTGAGATTATAATGACATCCTGTTCTCTCAAACCTTCTTTGCAGAGCCAGGCAATTGTGCTTTCCGAGCCAAAATCAATATACAAAAGGAGGATACAGTTTACCCCAGTCTTTTCTTGTAATTACTCAAATGTTAGTATTGGCAAGTGGGGTTTCAGTGATGGTAGAAATATAAAAACCGGCTGGGTTGCCATCTCACTTTGTGTGTAGAGGGCACATTTCCTAGCTTGTGTTCATTTAAAGAGTTGTGGCTTGCTTTACTCCTTGTTGACAACCACTGATAGTTTGATTCCAGGAGTTTATAACTTCCCTGGTAGTCATGTGCTTGACGGCTAATTTTATCCTTGCTGTGCTTTGCCTGCCCATAATTTCCAGTTCTTCCCATGTCTTGCTGCAGTGAATTCCCTGCACCTAGTGCTATCATACCTCCCGTGACCAAGAAGTAAGGGTTATAAGTACGAAGAACCTAGTCATTAATTTTAGAGTGTGTGTGTATTTTACAAGAGGAAAGCTAAAGATAGTAAGAGTGCCTGTGAATATTATTAAGAGATGGAGGAAATGCGTTTTCCACTTAGCATCTTATCCGTTGGTGTGCTTGGCACCTGAAAATACAAAATATGACATCAGTGTCCACTAGGTATGTCTCTCTTAATTTGTCCTGACTCATGATGGAAAATTATAGCCTGGAAACAGAAACAAAAATATTCAAAAGCTGTCATTCCCCGAGGGCTCTCTGTTTTTGCAGGCGTAAAGTTTACTATCACTGGAAGGCAGCTGTGATGCTCGAGGAAGCCACAGAAATTGCCTGTTCAGTGAAAATATCCAATTTCCAAGGGACTGTCTAATTCTGTTTTGCGGGCACCATCCATGCTAACAAATTCTGAAAAATATTTGTGGATTTCCCCGTGAAGCCAAAGCACTCTCTTTCAACATCTACTCACTCTCATAGAAAAACCTATTCATCCACTTGAAAATAAGGGCTTGATTTGACAAGCAGAATATCCTTTTAAGCATCTGGCCAGAGGGTTGTTGATCTAGGTCTTTCCATTGATCCCACATCAGGGGGCTGCCTGGAGGAGATAGTGATGGATGACCAAAGTTCTTTTACTGTGTAGGCATGAAATAGGAATAAGTTCTCTCCCTTAACAGAAAACAGGTTGCTGCTCCAGAGAGAACATTTTGCCTTTCTGCTAACAAGTAGACTGTTTTCAGATGATAAATTCATTTTAAGTGAAAAAAACATTCTCTAGAAGCAAGAACATTCTGATTTTGGATTTTTTTTCAAATAATTCAGGAAAAATATACCAGCAAAAGCATTCAAATCAAAGATTGCTTCCAGTAACACTTTCGTTTGCCTCTCTCCCCCTACCCATACCCCCATTTAAAACTTGACCTAAATCTTGCAGGTTGTTTCACTTGAGGAGAAGTAAGTTCTGAAATAAGTTGCTGGATTGAGATTGTAATGCACTCACAGGCTTGTGGGCATAATGAGAAGGACCTTCTTTCATACTCCTTTTCCAGAATATTATACTCTGAAAAATGTGTGTGACATTGCAAGAAGCGTAGGAATAGCTGAGGGAGCAGGTGGTGGAGGAAGAGAGGGCTGATGCATCAGCACATACAGTCCTGGGCAGGAGACCTTATGTCACTCCACGACTTTGCTGGCTTACCTCCGTGACATTCAAGAAGTACTTTAGCTCGCACGCCTCTTAAGAACTTTGTGGATAACCCTTTTCACACTACCATATGGAATGGAGTGCTAAAAGATAAGAAATAAAGCCAGCACCAACATTTATTTAACTTCGTTAGTGTGGACAGAGAGAGCTACGCAGGGTTATCTGCTGCTATATCTCATCTATTGTATGAGGATATAGGTGGCAAAGGATTTTGGTAGTTTATATTCTAAAATTTTTTTAAAAGATTTATTTATTTATACATACAAGAGCTGGGGTACAGGCCAGAGTCCAGGGTGGTGAGAGGACTCACCAGAGACAGAGCGGGGAGCAGAACAGGCAGACAGACTGGAACACACTGCCAAGGGCAGCAGTGGGCGAGGAAGGAGAGGTCTGCTGCACCATGTGGGTCCCCTCCCTGGCCGGCGGTAGGGATTGAACTCGTGCTGCAGTGGCTGCCGTTTGCTTCATAGTGCGTTGCTCAACCCACTGCGCCACCAGGGAGGCCCAGTAGTTTATATTCTGATTTGGATCTGCTGGTGCTTTCCAGATCTGAGCCCCTAATTATTGAATGGCAGATGCCAATTGACTGATTCTTAACAGTCTGTAGTTCCGTGCTCTGACAAATCCTGGCAACATGAAACTAAACTGGAGAGGAGAATAACTGGGACAAAAAGAAGGATGAAATTATCCAACATAGACACACAGTAGAATGTCAGAGAAGTCAGTTTGATATGTAGGACAATCATGGACATGCTGGTGGGGGTTCTGTTGGGAAGGGTAAAAACATGAAACATTCCAGCCAAATTTTCTCCTTAAAAACAAGTGCAATTAAGTATACTATTGTATAAAGCTTATTATAAAGCTTGCTTATAAAGTTGCCTCAAATCACACATTTTTAATTCTTTAAGAGGAGTGAGCCTGTGAACAGTAAGAATTTATTCAATGTAAAATAGCTCCAGAGGGGAAAAAGCATAATTACAATCAAAGGATTAATCCTGTGTAGGAGGTTAAGTTTTTTGACATTTTTACATGTCACATTATTTTTGTATTTGCCCTTTTTTTATCAACCATTAAACATCAGCTTAACTGACTTAAAATATAATGTAAATAATATTGTTGACAGTTTAATTCTAAAATATCTTAAAATCACTTAAGTCACCTATGCTACTCCAGATGATCGAGTAAATCCCTTCTCATACCTGCTTCAGTCACAGCTGTCTCTCCACAGGGGACACAAGAAGGACCCTTGTTTGTTTTCATAAAGGCCATTCAAACTGAATAAGGGGTCATGGCCAACTTCAAGTCTGTGTTAGGATTCTGCTAAGTCACCTCAGTAGATATTTATTCAGGAACACCATATCCCTAGGGCTTTGCTTGATACTGGAGCATGTGAGAAAAAGAGTGTGTCCAAGACAGACCTACCACTGGGAATTTACTGTCTGGTGGCACAATCACATTAGTGCATGAATGAGTGGGAACCAAGACATTATAAGTAGACCCTATTGTACCCTGCTATCCTTCAGGTCTATGTTAATCTTGTCTTCCTCCATCACGTTCTTATTTTTTATTTACACATATGAAAACTGGGGTATATGCCAGAAGTGCAGGGGATGAGTGGATTCACTGGAGGAGTAGAACAGGCACTAGTCGGAGTTCGAACTCAGATCTTAGTGGCTGGTGCTAGCTTGATAGCGCTGAAACTTAACCACTGTGCCAGACTGATTCACTCTTGCTATTTCCATGCAGAGTAGTTTGCCTGACTATTCTCATTACACACGTATTTTGCCTAAATACTCTAATACCAAAAAACTTTTCAAGATCATTCCTTAGGCTGGCCTGGTAGGGCTGGCAGGAGGGCAACAGCTGGCAGGTAGATGATCACAGCTTCTACATCTTTGAAATATTATGTATGTCAAGGTACCACTAGCATTGCGTGAATATTTGCCTGTGATGATAGGTCTTAGCTTGACGAGTGGATAAAAGTCAAAGTAATGAAGAAATGCCTGTTTCTATTTCCTGTAAAGATTGAAATTGTCTTTATTATTAGTGTCATGGTTACATGCCTGTATAGTCTATAATTAAGATCTAATCTTTTGTTTGGTGTTATTGACTTCTGCCTTTGGGGTCTTAATCCAAAGAATAAGGATAAAATTTCTTTTCTGATCTGAAGCACAACATTAGTATTTCCTTTGGTTTTTATGGCATAACAGTTAATCCATTTTTTTAAACCAGCTTATATATTTACCACTTTCCATTGGTAACAATTCTAAGATCCATTATGACTTTATGGTCTGAAAACAGGACACAACAAACATATTAAGATGATAAGAAAAGATGACATGCTCCTGATAAGAAAGGACTTCTCATCTATCTGCAGTTTTGGTCAGGCCAAATTCAATAGCATGTGCAGCTGAACCTGTGACTAGATCCTCTTCAGCCTCACAGACCAGAACCTGCGTGCACCCTTAATTCAGTGCAGGGATGAAGGTTCAAGAGCCACAGTCTTGGTCACTGAAGTTATTTTAGACTGATGTTTCCAGATCAAATCTTGGTTCCTAACAATATGTATGTAATTGGTCACTGGATTATCTTACCTTACATAAAAAGAGTTTTAAAATAGTAATACCAGTTTTTCTACTTGTAGTTAGATAGTTGAACATAGTTGTAAATTTCTATATAGATCTTTTTGTCTTTTGATTATATTCCACTGAGAATTCAAAGTCAAAATTTTGTAATCTACAAATACTGTATATAACCCTTTTCTCTGTGGTTATGTCACCAACTTGATGTGGAGTAAGCATCATTCATTTCTACATGATTTCCATTTATATACATGATACTTTGTATAATTAAAATATTTGTTTCCAAAATCAAAACTTTATAGCCAGGTGTATCTAAGGAGGCTCACTTTCTTGACTATCCTCTTCACTGGATGCCTCCTCTAAAGTCAAATTTTGAAATGAGTGTAATGGGTTGTATATCGCTATAACTTGATGTGAGTTTGTAATTATAGCTCACCCCATACACAGATGCAACATTATATACAATATTGTGCATGTAGCACTGGAGATTGCTATATATATGTGTGTAAAGATCTACACACCTTTTCAGGCTTATTTTATATTCCGTCGTGTGGAATCCCTTTTCCATGGACACTTGGCTTTTTCCAACCATGCACCATAAACAGCAACAAGGTCATGTTATATAACTTTGTGAGTAAGTCATTTTGTATTTTTCTCAGTCTGTCTTTGTGATAGACTTACAACAGTAAGATTACTGCATCAAAAGGTACATTCACACAAAATTTTGCTAGATACCAGAAAATTTACCAATAATATCGTATCATTGTGCTTTTCCACACACCATATATAAAAGAGTTTATTTCTGCAGTTTCCCCCAACAAAATATGTTGTCAAACTTTTGGTTTTTGTCAGTCTTCTAGGTAGAAGTATCTGAGAATGGCCTTAATTACATTTCCTTTTATTTCTGAATGAAACTGAGCATCTTAATGTTCACCTTTATTTCTTCCTCTGTCAGCTGTATTTCTATTTCTCTGTCCCTGTTCCCTTTCACTCCTCTTGATTTTTATAAGCTCTCTGCATGTGAGAAACAGACAAGCTTTTCACAGTATAAGTTGTCAGTATCTTTTCTCAACTTCTCATATGCCTTTAAACTGTTTACGGGGGGATTTTGCCTCGCAAAAAGTCTTTGCAAATTGGGTTTTATAGCAGAAATACATTAATCTTTTATTCTACCAGATTGGTTTTGCTGCCCCCAAATTATAACTTTATTCATTTTATTTATTTGTTTTTAAAATTTCATTTTTGATTGATTCTAGTACTTTTATATCCTAGTTCCATTTGCAATCTATCCTGATATATAATGTGAAATAAAGATTGACCTTCATAGCTTTTCATCCCCAATACCATTCATTTAAAAAGTCAATGTTTTCTCCAGTCATTTATGATATGTCTTAATTATATGCTGAATTTCCTTATAAAATTAAGTATATTATGAAATCACGATTATCTGCTAAATATCAGCTCCAAATGGTGTTTTTGTTCTGGTCAGGATATCTCACCCATTATGGTATTGATTTTTCAAGGTTTTATAAATGATTCTTGTTTTTTTCCTGGAGTTAGAATTAACTCCATAGAAAATTTGTTGATAACTTTATTTGGAACATTTAAAATACGGTTGTCTTACAAGGTATTAACATCTTTATGATGTTGACTCTTCTTTTCTAAAATAAGCTGTGTTTTTTGGTTTGTGTCTTTTTTTAAGTGTTTTTAAGTATCCGCAAATATAATATATATGTAATGCCTAGCTATTATAATGTGATATATAAATGCACATTATATGCCATGCATAATTAATACTTGTATGTTATTTTTGCTTAATATTTCTATGGAGTTTCCTAATTACAATCATATCACTTGCAAATATTGTTTTACCTTTTCCTCTCTATCCTGAACATCTAATTTTTTTTCCTGATCTAGTTGTATTCGATAATACCTAGTAAAAATAGAAGCACTAGTGGACACTTTTTCCTGTTCTTACATATTTATGTTATAAGAGTTTTTATGGATTTCTTTACTATTAGTTATTTTTGTTAATAATATTATTATTGGTATTTTTACATCAGTTCATTAAGAATGTTTAGTGTAAAATTTTCTGTTTGTATGGATTTTACAGGTTTTTGTTATCAGTGTTGCACATGCTTCATGAAACTATTGGATTTTTTTTCTTTTCTTTCTGGAAAGTTTATGTAGCATTATTTTATCTTTAAATTTTTGAATTTTGGTAGAATTTTCTTTTGAAATCATTTGGACTTGGTGCCTTCTTCAGAGGGCATCTCTCCAGAAACTTTATATCTTCCACATTAATTGGCCTCATTAACTTTTTATCTTGTCTGATATTGGTTTTGGTGCATAATTCTGGTAAAGTCATTCATTTCAAATTGATTTTCAGATGTATTGCATTTAGTTGAACAAGGTAGGTTCTAATAATTAAAAAATAATTTCTTCTAGCTTCATGGTTACTTCTACCTCATATCTTACATAATTTTTGTACTTTTAGGAAACATAGCTCAGCTAGTGGTTTCTCTATTTGTTGATTTTTTTTCTAAAGAATGTGCTTCATTTTTAAAATTAGTTCTACTGGATTCCTACTTTTAACTCATTGTACTTCTAGTTCACTAAATACTACCTTTTGCTTTCTGTCAGTTAACTTTGTAACTGGCAGACACTCTAGCTTTTCAGTTGATATTTATTTTAATTTTGTAATGTAAGTAATTCATGCTCAGAAATTTCTCAAAGCACCACTTTAAGCCCCAAAGGTTCTCATATCTTTTGTTTCCATCCTTATTAGTTAGAGATTTTATGTTTTACTTTTCCCTTTAATTCATGAGTTGGTCACTGAATAGTTTAAATTACAGGTTTGAAGGACTTTTTTTGTTGTTATTCTGCTATTAATATTTTTTTTTGGTTCGTTTTGGGAACAGAGACTACTGCTTATATTACTTCAGTTATTTTTGGAACTTTGTAACCTAATATAATTCATTGTTTCTAAATGTTCCATATACATTTGTTATGAAAATTTATTTACTCTTATTGAGGTAGAAGATCAAATATTATCTGCCTGTGTCTCTTGCTCTTTTTATGTCCTGTAATTTCTGCTTAATGAAATTTATGGCCTATTATCTGCTGCATAGTTGTTTATATTTGCTTCATCTCTATTTGTATTATAGTTTTTGTGTTATAAAGATTTTATTTATTTTTTAAAGATTTATTTCATTTATTTGTGCATACAAGAACTGGGGTATAGGCCAGAGGTACAGGGAGGTGAGAGGGGTCACTAGAGACAGAGTGGGGAGCAGAACAGGCAGATATACTGAAATACACTGCTGAGGTGAGCAGTGGGGAGAGAGGCGAGGTCTGCTGTGCCATGTGGGTCCCCTCCCTGGTCGGGGATTGAACTTGTGCAGTAGTGGCTGCTGATAGGTTCATAGTTCTAAGACATAACCCCTTGTACCAGCAGAGAGGCCTTGTTATAAAGTTTTTAATTAATTTTATATTTTTTCTAGATTGAATTTTACCATCTAATATCAAGAGTATGTCAGTTTGATTTTTTTCATCTATTAGTGATTTGAAAACCAAAATGGTTTTTTTATACTGACTTAAATTTTGATAATTTTATTATATATAACTATTTTAGGCCAGTTTTCCCAGTTATATGACTTGTCTTTTGAATACATACTTTGAAATCTTCCTTTACTTTTTGACTTACTTTATAATTTTAAATAATTTTTTCTAAGTTGCTTTAATTTGCTTCTTCAGGGACCTATTCATAGGCATAAAAATATAGGTGTCTTCTATATTCAGGATTTTCTTTTAACTCCTTTTATTCTTTTCCTTTACTCTTTAAATTTCCGTCTTTCATTTCCCTCACCTTTCTATCTCTGGGATCTATTTGCTATTGTATAAGATTCAGTCTGTTTCTGAATATTTTTCCTTAGTTTTCAAATTTATGTCTCAAATATCTCAGTTCTTAGTTTTGTGTTGTTGTGTTATTTATCTTACCATTTCTGAATATTCTATTTTTGAAATGTGCAACTCGTTCAAAGCTTCATTTTTTTCGGTATTTTAAATTTATTTTCAAATATTAAGCTATAACTTTCATCTGCTTTATGACTAGCAGTATCACAAAGAGCTGAATTGTCAAAGCAAATAAAAATAGATCCATCTCTTCTAGGTTGCTGAACTTGTTTGCATATAGCTTTTCATAATATTCTCTATTCTTTTGATTTCTGCTATGTCTGTTGTGATTTGTCCTCTTTCATTTGTTATCCTATTTATTTGTGTATTCTCCCATTTTTATTTTGTTAGCCTACCTCGGGGTTTGTCTATTTTGTTTATTTTTTCAAAGAACCATCTTTTGGTTGCATTGATCTTTTGGTTCATTTTCTTAACTTCTAGTTCATTTATTTCTGCTTTGATTTTTATTATTTCCTTTCTTCTACTGGCTTTTGGGTTTTGCTGTTGTTCTTTTTCCAGTTCTTTCAGGTGTGAGATTAGTTTGTTCCTTTGTGTTCTTTCTTAATGTGTGCCTGTATTGCTATATATTTTTCTCTTATAACTGCTTTTGCTGTGTTCAGATATTCTGTAGAGTTGTATCCTCATTATCGTTCCTCTCAAGGAATTTTTTAATTTTTTCTTTGATCTCGTCCTTGGTCCAGTAGTCTTCCAATAGTGGCGGTTTCAATCTCCATGTGTTGGAGGGGCTCCTTGTTTTCTTTTCGTGGTGAATTTATAGCTTCCATATGATCCAGCAATCCCACTCCTAGGAATATACCCAAAAGACACAAATACACTGATTCAAAAGAATACCTGCACCCCTATGTTTATAGCAG